>CM051244.1:25465513-25810513 GCA_027917425.1 Gastrophryne carolinensis
TCAGCAGATCCTGTCCCCACACTCGAACATTAACAGGAAGAGCATCAGCAGATTCTGTCCCCACACTCGAACATTAATAGGAAGAACATCAGCAGATCCTGTCCCCAGACTTGAACATTAAAAGGAAGAGCATCAGCAACCCTGTCCCCAGGCTCAAACATTATTAGGCAGAGCATCAGCAATCCTGTCCCCAGGCTCATACATTAATAGGCAGAGCATCAGAAGATTCTGTCCACAGACTAAAACATTAACCGGAAGAGCATCAGTAAATCCTACTCCCAGACTCAAACATTAATAGGCAGAGCATCAGCAGATCCTGTCCCCACATTCAAACATTAACAGGAAGAGCATCAACAGATCCTATCACCAGACTCAAACATTAATAGCCAGAGCATCAGCAATCCTGTCCCCAGGCTCAAACATTAATAGGCAGAGCATCAGCAGATCCTGTCCCCACATTCAAACATTAACAGGAAGAGCATCAGCAGATCCTGTCACCAGACTCAAACATTAATTGGCAGAGCATCAGCTATCCTGTCCCCAGGGTCAAACATTAATAGGCAGAGCATCAGCAATCCTGTCCCCAGGCTCAAACATTAATAGGCAGAGCATCAGCAATCCTGTCCCCAGGCTCAAACATTAATAGGCAGAGCATCAGCAATCCTACTCCCAGACTCAAACATTAATAGGCAGAGCATCAGCAATCCTGTCCCCAAGCTCATACATTAAAAGGCAGAGCATCAGCAATCCTGTCCCCAGGCTCATACATTAATAGGCAGAGCATCAGAAGATTCTGTCCACAGACTAAAACATTAACAAGTAGAGCATCAGCAGATCCTGTCCCCACACCCGAACATTAACAGGAAGAGCATCAGCAGATCATGTCCCCACACCCGAACATTAACAGGAAGAGCATCAGCAGATTCTGTCCCCACACTCGAACATTAACAGGAAGAGCATCAGCAGGTCCTGTTCCCACACTCGAACATTAACAGGAAGAGCATCAGCAGATTCTGCCCCCACAATCAAACATTAACAGGAAGAACATCAGCAGATTCTGCCCCCACAATCAAACATTAACAGGAAGAGCATCAGCAGATTCTGCCCCCACAATCAAACATTAACAGGAAGAGCATCAGCAGATTCTGCCCCCACAATCAAACATTAACAGGAAGAACATCAGCAGATCCTATCCCCACACTCGAACATTAACAGGAAGAACATCAGCAGATTCTGTCCACAGACTAAAACATTAACAGGAAGAGCATCAGTAAATCCTGCTCCCAGACTCAAACATTAATAGGCAGAGCATCAGCAATCCTGTCCCCAGGCTCATACATTAATAGGCAGTGCATCAGCAGATCCTGTCCCCACATTCAAACATTAACAGGAAGAGCATCAGCAGATCCTATCACCAGACTCAAACATTAATAGGCAGAGCATCAGCAATCCTGTCCCCAGGCTCAAACATTAATAGGCAGAGCATCAGCAATCCTGTCTCCAGGCTCATACATTAATAGGCAGAGCATCAGCAATCCTACTCCCAGACTCAAACATTAATAGGCCGAGCATCAGCAATCCTGTCCCCAGGCTCATACATTAATAGGCAGAGCATCAGAAGATTCTGTCCACAGACTAAAACATTAACAAGTAGAGCATCAGCAGATCCTGTCCCCACACCCGAACATTAACAGGAAGAGCATCAGCAGATTCTGTCCCCACACTCGAACATTAACAGGAAGAGCATCAGCAGGTCCTGTTCCCACACTTGAACATTAACAGGAAGAGCATCAGCAGATTCTGCCCCCACAATCAAACATTAACAGGAAGAGCATCAGCAGATTCTGCCCCCACAATCAAACATTAACAGGAAGAGCATCAGCAGATTCTGCCCCCACAATCAAACATTAACAGGAAGAGCATCAGCAGATTCTGCCCCCACAATCAAACATTAACAGGAAGAACATCAGCAGATCCTATCCCCACACTCGAACATTAACAGGAAGAACATCAGCAGATTCTGTCCACAGACTAAAACATTAACAGGAAGAGCATCAGTAAATCCTGCTCCCAGACTCAAACATTAATAGGCAGAGCATCAGCAATCCTGTCCCCAGGCTCATACATTAATAGGCAGTGCATCAGCAGATCCTGTCCCCACATTCAAACATTAACAGGAAGAGCATCAGCAGATCCTGTCACCAGACTCAAACATTAATAGGCAGAGCATCAGCAATCCTGTCCCCAGGCTCAAACATTAATAGGCAGAGCATCAGCAATCCTGTCTCCAGGCTCATACATTAATAGGCAGAGCATCAGCAATCCTGTCCCCAGGCTCAAACATTAATAGGCAGAGCATCAGCAATCCTGTCTCCAGGCTCAAACAATAATAGGCAGAGCATCAGCAATCCTGTCCCCAGGCTCAAACATTAATAGGCATAGCATCAGCAATCCTGTCCCCGGGCTCAAACATTAATAGGCAGAGCATCAGCAATCCTGTCCCCAGGCTCATACATTAATAGGCAGAGCATCAGCAGATCCTGTCACCACAATCAAACATTAACAGGAAGAGCATCAGCAGATCCTGTCACCAGACTCAAACATTAATAGGCAGAGCATCAGCAATCCTGTCCCCAGGCTCAAACATTAATAGGCAGAGCATCAGCAATCCTGTCCCCAGGCTCATACATTAATAGGCAGAACATCAGCAATCCTGTCCCCAGGCTCAAACATTAATAGGCAGAGCATCAGCAATCCTGTCTCCAGGCTCAAACAATAATAGGCAGAGCATCAGCAATCCTGTCCCCAGGCTCAAACATTAATAGGCATAGCATCAGCAATCCTGTCCCCGGGCTCAAACATTAATAGGCAAAGCATCAGCAATCCTGTCCCCAGGCTCATACATTAATAGGCAGAGCATCAGCAGATCCTGTCACCACAATCAAACATTAACAGGAAGAGCATCAGCAGATCCTGTCCCAAGACACAGACATTAGTTGCAGAACATCAGCGGATCCTGTCCCCTGACACAACCATTAATATGTGCAGAGCATCAGCAGATTCTGTCCCCTGACACAAATATTTATATGCAGAGCATCAGCAGGTCCTGTCCCCAGACATAAACATTAATAGGCAGAGCAGCAGCAGATTCTGTCCTCTGACACAAGCATTAACATGCAGAGCATCAGTAAATCCTGTCCCCTGACACAAACCTTAAACCGGACCAACAGCCTGGTACAGTAAAAAAAAGAAAGGTAGCGGCCATTTTGGAGATTCCTCTCCCATCTGACATAACTGAAATGCATAGTAACAGGAAGCCCATCATGACTTCCTGTTTGCAGGTGGCCTGCAAGACAATAAGCAGCCATCTTGTTTTTAAAATTTATCCCAGCATGTGTAATAAAAAGGTAAATTATTTTTTATGTGCAGCAATCTAAATTGCCCTGGAGAAGGGGGGCATATGAGCATTGTTTATTGTGTTGGTCTGGTTTAATTCATTTTTGATTATTGGTCCGTTTTAATAAGCAGAGAATCAGCGTAACCTGTCCTCTGACACAAACATTAACATGGAAAGCATCAGCAGAGCCTGTCCCCGGACAAAAAAAAAGGACAAGAAAGAAAGGAGATGGCAAAACGAACAGATGAAAGAAAGAAACAAATAATAGAAGAACCGACAGAGTTGAAAGAAAGAAAGAAAGAAAGAAAGAAAGAAAGAAAGAAAGAAAGAAAGAAAGAAAGAAATTGAAGGACTGACAGAGATAATAGAAGGAAAAAAGAAAGAAAGAAAGAAAGAAAGAAAGAAAGAAAGAAAGAAAGAAAGAGGAATGGCAGAAAGAACAGATGAAAGAAACAAATAAATTGAAGGACTGACAGAGATAATAGAAGGAAAAAAGAAAGAAAGAAAGAAAGAAGGAAAGAAAGAAAGAAAAAAAGAAAGAAAGAGGAATGGCAGAAAGAACAGATGAAAGAAACAAATAAATTGAAGGACTGACAGAGATAATAGAAGGAAAAAAGAAAGAAAGAAAGAGGAATGGCAGAAAGAACAGATGAAAGAAAGAAACAAATAAATTGAAGGACTGACAGAGATAATAGAAGGAAAAAAGAGGAATGGCAGAAAGAACAGATGAAAGAAACAAATAAATTGAAGGACTGACAGAGATAATAGAAGGAAAAAAGAAAGAAAGAAAGAAGGAAAGAAAGAAAGAAAGAAAGAGGAATGGCAGAAAGAACAGATGAAAGAAACAAATAAATTGAAGGACTGACAGAGATAATAGAAGGAAAAAAGAAAGAAAGAAAGAAAGAAGGAAAGAAAGAAAGAAAGAAACAAACAAACAAACAAATAAATTGAAGGACTGACAGAGATAATAGAAGGAAAAAAGAAAGAAAGAAAGAGGAATGGCAGAAAGAACAGATGAAAGAAAGAAACAAATAAATTGAAGGACTGACAGAGATAATAGAAGGAAAAAAGAGGAATGGCAGAAAGAACAGATGAAAGAAAGAAAGAAAGAAAGAAAGAAAGAAAGAAATTGAAGGACTGACAGAGATAATAGAAGGAAAAAAGAAAGAAAGAAAGAAAGAAAGAAAGAAAGAGGAATGGCAGAAAGAACAGATGAAAGAAACAAATAAATTGAAGGACTGACAGAGATAATAGAAGGAAAAAAGAAAGAAGGAAAGAAAGAAAGAAAAAAAGAAAGAAAGAAACAAATAAATTGAAGGACTGACAGAGATAATAGAAGGAAAAAAGAAAGAAAGAAAGAGGAATGGCAGAAAGAACAGATGAAAGAAAGAAACAAATAAACTGAAGGACTGACAGAGATAATAGAAGGAAAAAAGAGGAATGGCAGAAAGAACAGATGAAAGAAAGAAAGAAAGAAAGAAAATATGGAAGAAAGAAAGAAACAAAGAAGGACTGACAGAAAGAAAGTCTCTCCCAATGGCCAACCTGCCCCTGGCTGACAGTCCTGGTTACTGCACGGCCCTGTCTCCTGCATAGGGGCTGCACAGGGGAGAATGAATGAAGTTGGGCCCTTCCAAGGTACAGGGGCCCCGGCGGTGGCCCGGTTACGCCCAGTGCTGATGATGACCCTGCTCAAAGGGGATGTTGCTCCTCTATGAACTACAGTAAGGCAATCCTATGTGGTTCCAGCAAGCCAACAATGACAGAGCAGCAACAACGGCACCACTCAACAAATTCTATTTGAATAGCATAATAACTATAAGTAATTACAATTATTATACATATTATGTACAACACTATATATATATATTGTGGTGATTAGCTCTGGTAGACAGCAGGAGAGAGGCTCAGAGGCGAAAGTTCAACTTAAAGTCCGTGTTTATTCACACAAAAATCCATAACACCGAATGTCCTTTTTGGTTACATCACCTTTTCTGGAAAATGCAGCAGAAGTCAATCAGACAGGCAACGGCATTTTTCGTCCTTGCGCAAACTTGCTACTTTGCAGCCGAATCCACCTCGGGTCCACATGAAACAGCCTGTATAAGAGCTTCCAGTCAGGCACACAGAGTCTCACTCCACAAGTGAGCTCTAGACACAGCCAGTGCACAGCTGACTCCCCAGGCTATTTATGCGGCCCGCAAAACCCGGACCTGGGTAGGGGATGGAGTCCCACCCTGCTCTACTCCATCCCAGTAAAGCCGTCCCGGGTTAGCGTTTCGGCTATACTAAAATTTCAGCAGCAGACTGCCATTAGCAGCTGATGCTGGAGAAAACTGCACAGCTTTAGTGCACCAAGGCCAGGTACCTTGGTGCCACATACCTACCGTCAATGACGGCACTTTGCACCTTACCACATACCCCCCCCTTTGTTCAACCCTTAGGGGGTGGACACATGACAAACAATGTGCCCGGGACAGGGCATCCGCATTACCCAACATCCGTCCCGCTCTGTGCTCTACTGTGAACTTGAAATTTTGTAAGGACAGGAACCACCGGGTGACCCTGGCATTCCTGTGGCACATCCACCTGAGGGGAGAATGGTCCGTAATCAAAAGGAACCTTCTCCCCAGCAAGTAGTAGCGAAGAGACTCAAGGGCCCACTTAATGGCCAAACACTCTCTCTCCACTACACTATACCGGGTCTCTGCAGGTGTCAGCTTGCGACTCACGTAGACAACTGGGTGCTCCTCCCCGTTGACTTCCTGAGATGGTACCGCACCGAGGCCTATCTCGGAGGCATCGGTCTGCACTATAAACTCCCTCTTAAAGTCAGGTGTCACCAACACCGGAGACCCACATAGGGCAGACTTCAAAGAGGAGAACGCTTTTTTGGCCTGTTCACTCCATTTCACCATGACAGACTTGCTTCCCTATAAAAAGTCTGTCAATGGCGCCGCTATCCGTCTCTATCCGGTCTCTATCTGTTCCTGTAACTGAGTAAAATACTCTACCACACTTTTGTGGGGTGTGGGTTGCTGTTCCCAAGCTTCCTTGGCTATATCCAACAGGCCTCGTGGATGCTGAAGGGCGAGAACCCAGTAGAGGCCTGGGGCACCTCTCGACTGCGAACATCAGATAGGGCAGAAGCAAGTCCCAATTCTTCCCATCCTTGACGACCACCCGCTTTAACATGGTTTTTAAAGTTTGGTTACATCTTTCTACCAGGCCGTCCGTAAACGGATGTCCGCAATTGTTTCACCTGCAACAACTTACAGAGCTCCTTCATTACCTTGGACATAAAAGGGTACCTTGATCGGTCAGGACCACTTTAGGCAGGCCCACCCGGGAAAACATTTCCATAAGCTCCTTAGCAATGAGCTTGGCTGAGGTGTGTCGCAGGGGTATGGCCTCGGGGTACCGCGTGGCATAGTCCAAGATTACCAGAATATGTTGATGCCCTCTAGCGGATTTTGGCACTGGACCCACCAGATCCATAGCAATCCGCTCAAAGGGCAACTCAATAACTGGGAGAGGAACTAGGGGACCACGGTAATAAGGCTGGGGGTTGGTCATCTGACATATTGGGCAGGACTCTCTCCACCTCCTTGTACACACTGGGCCAGTAGAACCGTTGTAAAATTCGGTCCAGAGTTTTCTGCTGGCCTAGGTGTCCCTCCAGAACATGTTGGTGGGCCAAATCCAACACCAGCTTGCGATAAGGATTGGGTACCACCAATTGTTCCACAACCTCTTCACGTACTTTGTTTACTCGGTACAGCATCTCCTGGTGAACCACAAAGCGAGGAAACTGTAACTCCGCCCCTGACTGTTGTGGCTCACCTTCCACCTCAAGTACATTCTCCCAGGCCCGAGATAGAGTCGGGTCCTGGTGTTGTGCTGTACCAAAACTACCTGTGGAGACATGGGGATCTGCCAACTCTGGACCTGTTGACAAATCTTCCACATCTCCAACCATAACACTCAGTGGGGTTGACTCCGCCCCTTCCACCGTAGTGGCGGTCACCCCTACCTTTGTCCCTTCTGACTTCGGTTCCCAGGGTTCCGGGGTCACCCCTGAGTAGGGCCAGTCTATTGGGGACACACCTGCCTCGCAGGTTTCCGGAACTCCCAGCTTGGTCCATAGTGACATGAACCCCCGGAAAGTCTCTCCCAAGAATAAGTTCGTACGGGAGTTTAGAGGCGACGGTTAGAGTCACTTGTGCTGTGGCATAGTCCCTCAAGTCCCTGTGTATGCACAAGACCCCGGTTTTCCGCCCCGTGTACTCATCGGGCAGTACCATGGCGGGTCTCACCAGGGTAACCATATTCCCCGAGTCCAAAAGGCCCACCGCCCGGGTATCCCCAACCTTCACCTGACAGAGGTGACTTTGCCCCACGACCTCAGGGACACCGACAGCACACAGCCTCCTGGCATACATTGAAGGGCGGTAACCAAACTTCATGTCCATGGGCTCCCCCTGGTGGGGACAGTTGGCTCTGATATTTCCCGGCTCCTTACACCCCCAACACAACACCGGGGCAGGGACTGTGGGGGGTAGGTCCTGACTGGGTTTAGGGGACACCACCCTCCTGGGCTGGGGCGGGGACCTCCGGGGTTTCCCTGAATTCTTCCCCGTGGAATCCCCTTGCAAGTTCCTGGTGACCTCATATCGCTCCACTAGGTCCACCATCTCTAGAGCGTTGCCGGGGGATACCTGGCCAACCCAGTGCTGGAGAGGGTGTGGTAAAGCCCTCCAGAACATGTCCGCCAGCAAGCGGTCCAACATGGCAGTGGGGCTTTATATATCAGGTTGCAGCCATTTTTGCAGAAGGTGCAGTAGTTTATAATATTGGGGTCTGGCGGGCTCTGCTGACTGATAGCTCCACTGATGCACCCGCTGAGCCCGAACCCACACATTCAGCCCCAGTCTGGCCAGTATCTCACCCTTCAGAGTCGGGTAGTCAGCGGCTTGGTCGTCTGGGGTCCAGATGCCAGAAATGGAGCGATGACATCAGCCCACTGGTCACGAGGCAACTTCTCCCCTGCAGCCACCTTTTCAAACACCGCCAGGTAGGTCTCGACGTCATCCGAAGGGGTCATCTTTGTAAGCACCAAGCGGACAGCTTTCCCGGCATCAGGGACACTTTTGGGCGCTCCTGCAGCTTGCAGCGCCATCACATGTTGTAACAGAAGCTGGTTGGTCTCCTGCTGCTGCTTGTTGGACTCCCGCTGCTGCAGATTCGCCTCCATGAGTGCTTTTACGACCACCTCCATTTTGTCTGCGGTCTCAGGTAACAGCTTGGCAGGCTTAATGTAGGACATGTACAAAAAAAACTTTTCCGTCGGTTGCTCCTAGCGACGGCCTCACTGTGCCCGCATTCTCCACCAATTGTAGTGATTGGCTCTGGTAGACAGCAGGAGAGAGGCTCAGAGGCGAAAGTTCAACTTAAAGTCCGTGTTTATTCACACAAAATTCCATAAAACCGAATGTCCTTTTTGGTTACATCACCTTTTCAGGAAAATGCAGCATAAGTCAATCAGACAGGCAACGGCGTTTTTAGTCCTTGGGCAAACTTGCTACTTTGCAGCCGAATCCACCTCTGGTCCGCATGAAACAGCCTGCACAGGAGTTTTCAGCCAGGCACACAGAGTCTCACTTCACAAGTGAGCTCCAGTCACAGACACCCCACAGCTGACTCCCCAGGCTATTTATGCGGCCTGTAAAACCTGGACCTGGGTAGGGGATGGAGTCCCACCCTGCTCTACTCCATCCCAGTAAAACCGTCCCGGGTTAGCCTTTCGGCTATACTAACACTCCAGCACCAGACTGCCATTAGCAGCTGATGCTGGGAAACTAAATACACGGTTTTACTGCAGCAAGGCCAGGTACCTTGGTGCCACATTCCTTCCGTCAATGACGGCACCTTGCACCTTACCACAATATATATATATATATATATATATATATATATATATATATATATATTTGCACCCTCTAGATGCAAGCTAACAATAAGTGATATCGCCATATATATGAGGTCAGCGGGTGTCTCCCACCTACAGTAAATCCCAGGGACTCCCGCGCGTATCGACCACTTCCTCAGGGCAGCCTCTGGGATTTATGTAAGCGCTCCCACAGACCTCTTTTATACTGGACTATCACTTTCTGTTCACTTTGGTTTCTCTTCCCTCTCTTATTGGCATCTTGAGGGTTTTGGCTTTGTATTATTTATACATCACCAGCTCATTTGACTTTTGTATTTATTGTTATGCTGGCTCCAGCCATTGTTTGATTTATTATTATTATTATTATTCTCTTATTGATCTTATTATTTTTTATTTCAATTCAATTCAATTCAATTCAATTTATTGTTCGCCAAGTACATCGTGAGATGAATAAATTTCATCATATGTCATGGCCGCATGTCACCACACACAGGTATGTATAGTATCCAGATACAGTCACTGCTCCCAACCTGATTGTGTTCTTTTACTGGTGTGTTATATACAATGTGAGCTCATCAGTGTGAGTGCTTTGTACTTTGCTGCTGTAAATGTTGGTGCTATGCAAACAAAATAATAACAACATTAAAAAAAACAGGTGTACGCAAAAGCCCAGACATTGCAGTTTCTATAGCACATATATTTACATACTGCTTGCCTGTATCTTATACACAGTGATGCATGCTGGTACTTGTAGTTCACTACAGCTAGCCTGTATGTTACCAGCCATAGACATTGATGCATGCTGGGGCTTATAGTTCACTGCAGCTAATCTGTATGTTACCAGCCATAGGCATTGATGCATGCTGGAGCTTGTAGTTCACTACAGCTAGCCTGTATCTTACATGGCCCTGACAATGATGCATGTTTGGACTTGTAGTTCACCCCAGCTAGCCTGTATCTTACATGGCCCTGACAATGATACATGCTGGGACTTGTAGTTCACCCCAGATAGCCTGTATCTTACCTGTCACTGACAATGATGCATGCTGGGACTTGTAGTTCACCCCAGCTAGCCTGTATCTTACATGGCCCTGACAATGATACATGCTGGGACTTGTAGTTCACCCCAGCTAGCCTGTATCTTACATGGCCCTGACAATGATACATGCTGGGACTTGTAGTTCACCCCAGATAGCCTGTATCTTACCTGTTACTGACAATGATGCATGCTGGGACTTGTAGTTCACCCAATCTAGCCTGTATCTTACATGGCCCTGACAATGATGCATGCTGGGACTTGTAGTTCACCCAAGCTAGCCTGTATCTTACATGGCCCTGACAATGATACATCCTGGTACTTGTAGTTCACTTGTAGCTAGCCTGTATCTTACCTGTCAATGACAATAATGAATGCTGGGGCTTATAGCTAGGCTATATCTTAGACATCATAGACTATGATGCATGCTTGGACTTGTAGTTCACTACAGCTAGCCTGTAATTTACCTGTCATAGACAATGATGCATGCTGGTACTTGTAGTTCCTTACACCTAGCCTTTATCTTACACTACACAGATCTATGTGCATGCTGGTATTTGTAGTTCCCCACAGCTACCCTGTATTTTACACATAATAGACAATGATACATGCTGGTATTTGTAGTTCCCCACAGCTACCCTGTATCTTACACATAATAGACAATGATACATGCTGGTATTTGTAGTTCCCCACAGCTAGCCTGTATCTTGCAAATGATACATATTTATCCATGCTGTTACTTGTAGTTCACTACAGCTAGCCTGTATCTTATACTGCACAGACTTTTGTGCATGCTGGCACTTGTAGTCCTCCACAGCTAACCTGTATCTTAAAATGATAAACATTTAGCCATGCCAATACTTGTAGTTCCCCACACCTAGCCTGTATCTTACACATAATAGACAATGATACATGCTGGTACTTGTAGTTCCCCACAGCTACCCTGTATCTTACAAATGATACACCTTTATCCATGCTGGTACTTGTAGTTCCCCACAGCTAGCCTGTATCATACAAATGATACACATTTATCCATGCTGGTACTAGTAGTTCCCCACAGCTAGCCTGTATCTTACAAATTATAAACATGTATGCATGCTGATACTTGTAGTTCCCCACAGCTAGCCTGTATCTTACAACTTATAAACATGTATGCATGCTGATATTTGTAGTTCCCCACAGCTAGCCTGTATCATACAAATGATACACATTTATCCATGCTGGTACTTGTAGTTCCCCACAGCTAGACTGTATCTTACAAATTATAAACATGCATGCATGCTGATAATTGTAGTTCCCCACAGCTAGTCTGTATCTTACAAATGATACACATGTTTGCATGCTGGTACTTGTAGTTCCCCACAGCTAGCCTGTATCTTACCTGTCAATGACAATGATGCATGCTGGTACTTGTAGTTTATTATAGCTAGTCTGTATCTTACACAACATAGATATGTATGCATGCTGGTACTTGTAGTTCCCCACAGCTAACCTGTATCTTACAAATGATACACATTTATCCATGCTGGTACTTGTAGTTCCCCACAGCTAGCCTGTATCTTGCAAATGATAAACATTTATGCATGCTGGTACTTGTAGTTCCCCACAGCTAGCCTGTATCTTACACTGCATAGATTTGGGTGCATGCTGGTACTTGTAGTTCATTCCAGCTAGCCTGTATCTTACAAATGATAAACATTTATTCATGCTGGTATTTGTAGTTCCCCACAGCTAGCCTGTATCTTACACATAATAGACAATTATACATGCTGGTACTTGTAGTTCCCCACAGCTAGCCTTTATCTTACAAATAATACATATGTATCCATGCTGGTACTTGTAGTTCCCCACAGCTACCCTCTATCTTACATATAATAGACAATGATACATGCTGGTACTTGTAGTTCCCCACAGCTAGCCTGTATCTTGCAAATGATACATATTTATCCATGCTGGTACTTGTAGTTCACTACAACTAGTCTGTATCTTATAATGCACATATCTTTGTGCATGCTGGCACTTGTAGTCCCCCACAGCTAGCCTGTGTCTTACATATAATAGACAATGATACATGCTGGTATTTGTAGTTCCCCACAGCTAGACTGTGTCTTACACATAATAGACAATGATACATGCTGGTATTTGTAATTCCCCACAGCTACCCTGTATATTACACTGCATAGATTTGTGTGCATGCTGGTACTTGTAGTTCACCACAGCTAGCCTGTATATTACAAATGATAAACATTTATCCATGCTGGTACTTGTAGTTCTCCCCGCAGCTAGCCTGTATCTTACAAAATGATAAACATTTATCCATGCTGGTACTTGTAGTTCTCCCTGCAGCTAGCCTGTATCTTGCAAATGATAAACATTTATCCATGCTGGTACATGTAGTTCTCCCCGCAGCTAGCCTGTATCTTGCAAATGATGCACATTTATCCATACTGGTACTTGTAGTTCTCCCCGCAGCTAGCCTGTATCTTGCAAATGATAAACATTTATCCATGCTGGTACATGTAGTTCTCCCCGCAGCTAGCCTGTATCTTGCAAATGATGCACATTTATCCATGCTGGTACTTGTAGTTCTCCCCGCAGCTAGCCTGTATCTTGCAAATGATAAACATTTATCCATGCTGGTACATGTAGTTCTCCCCGCAGCTAGCCTGTATCTTGCAAATGATGCACATTTATCCATACTGGTACTTGTAGTTCTCCCCGCAGCTAGCCTGTATCTTGCAAATGATGCACATTTATCCATACTGGTACTTGTAGTTCTCCCTGCAGCTAGCCTGTATCTTGCAAATGATACACATTTATCCATGCTGGTACTTGTAGTTCTCCCCGCAGCTAGCCTGTATCTTGCAAATGATACACATTTATCCATGCTGGAACTTGTAGTTCACTACGGCTAGTCTGTATCTTATACTGCACAGACTTTTGTACATGCTGGTACTTGTAGTCCCCCACACCTAGCCTGTATCTTACACATAATAGACAATGATACGTGCTGGTACTTGTAGTTTCCCCCAGCTAGCCTGTATCTTACAAATGATACACCTTTATCCATGCTGGTACTTGTAGTTCTCCCTGCAGCTAGCCTGTAACTTACACTGCATAGATTTGTGTGCATGCTGGTACTTGTAGTTCACCACAGCTAGCCTGTATCTTACAAATTATACATCTTTATCCATGCTGGTACTTGTAGTTCCCCATAGACTCTTCTGTATTGTATGTGTCAGTGTAAGGATGGTTACCTCTGTATCCCTGCAACTTGTCCAGCATGTGACCCCCACCGCGCCGCCGCCGCAGCCAGGCTACAACAATAGTGCCCTAATTCCCCACCAACGCTGCGATCCCTGCCTCCGCGTCCCCAATTATCGCGCTCACCTTGCCGGCTGCTCCCGGGGATTCAGGGCTGTAGCGAAGCTCGGGGCATGATTCCATCCAAAGTTCCCAGCGATCCTCCTCCGGGTCCCTGGGAAAGGGCTCAGACAGGAGTGCGGCGTCCCCTAATCCAGCACAGGAACAAGGGGGGGGGGGGGCGGTCACCTCTGCAGCAGCATGTTACCAGGAGCTGTCCAGCATCCAGCCTCCTGCCATCCAGCAACGATCCAGCAACGATCCTTCATCCCCCCTCCCCATCCTGCTTTACAGGGGAGTCTCCCAAGCCTGCGCTCGCACGCCCCCGGCCATGCCGTTACTCATTCCCAGAGCTCCTCGCAAAACATGACGTGGAGCCTAAATGAGGATTGATCACCTGAGTTACAGGGACCCTCCCCAGCCGGCCCTGGCCCCCAGCCCCGCCGGCCCTGGCATCACTGGTCCCTGTCATCCACCTCTCCTATCTGTAATCACAGCCATCCATCCTCAGCATAGATCTACACAGCTTCCCGGGGGGGAGGAAGCCTTATTATCTCACTCTATTCCATTCTATTACTATGGCCCTGATTCAGTAAGGGAAGACAAACATTCTCATGCTAGAAAAATATTCACTAAGCCTGATAATGTTACTGAATCGGCAGCTAGGAAGACAAGGAAAGACAGTAAAAAGGAGCAAAACGCTCCCTACTTTTCTCAGGAGTAAAAAAGTGACATTGCCTTCTTATCTGGCGATTCAGTAACAGCGCCCTTGCCTTTCATTGTCTTCCCATTTGGTGATTCAGTAACAGCGCCCTTGCCTTTCATTGTCTTATTCAGTAACAGTGCTGTTGCTTTTCATTGTCTTCCTATCTGGTGATTCAGTAACAGTGCATTTGCCTTTCATTGTCTTTCCAGTTTGTGATTCAGTAACAGCGTCATTACCTTTCATTGACTTCCCGGTTGGTGATTCAGTAACAGCGCCCTTGCCTTTCATTGTCTTATTCAGTAACAGTGCTGTTGCCTTTCATTGTCTTCCTATCTGGTGATTCAGTAACAGTGCATTTGCCTTTCATTGCCTTTCCAGTTGGTGATTCAGTAACAGCGTCATTGCCTTTCATTGACTTCCTGGTTGGCGATTCAGTAACAGCGCCCTTGCCTTTCATTGTCTTATTCAGTAACAGTGCTGTTGCTTTTTATTGTCTTCCTATCTGGTGATTCAGTAACAGTGCATTTGCCTTTCATTGCCTTTCCAGTTGGTGATTCAGTAACAGCGTCATTGCCTTTCATTGACTTCCTGGTTGGCGATTCAGTAACAGCGCCCTTGCCTTTCATTGTCTTATTCAGTAACAGTGCTGTTGCTTTTTATTGTCTTCCTATCTGGTGATTCAGTAACAGTGCATTTGCCTCTCATTGTCTTTCCAGTTTGTGATTCAGTAACAGCGTCATTACCTTTCATTGACTTCCCAGTTAGTGATTCAGTAACAGCGCCCTTGCCTTTCATTGTCTTATTCAGTAACAGTGCTGTTGCTTTTTATTGTCTTCCTATCTGGTGATTCAGTAACAGTGCATTTGCCTTTCATTGTCTTTCCAGTTGGTGATTCAGTAACAGTGCCATTGCCTTTCATCATCCTATGTGTAATCACAGCCATCCATCCTCATCATAGATCTACACAGCTCCCCGGGGGGGAGGACGCCTTATTATCTCACTCTATTCCATTCTATTACTATGGCCCTGATTCAGTAAGGGAAGAAAAACATTCTCATTCTAGAAAAATATTCACTTTATGAGAAAAAAAAGCCAGAGAATGTCTCTGTTACTGAATTAGCCAGCTGGAAAGACAATGAAAGGCAATGGCACTGTTACTGAATCACCAGATAGGAAAACAATGAAAGGCAAAGGCCCAGTTACTGAATCACCAGATAGGAAAACAATGAAAGGCAACGGCCCAGTTACTGAATCACCAGATAGGAAGACAATGAAAGGCAATGGCACAGTTACTGAATCACCAGAAAGGAAGACAATGAAAGGCAATGGCACTGTTACTGAATCACCAGATAGGAAGACAATGAAAGGCAATGGCCCAGTTACTGAATCACCAGATAGGAAAACAATGAAAGGCAATGGCCCAGTTACTGAATCACCAGATAGGAAAACAATGAAAGGCAACGGCCCAGTTACTGAATCACCAGATAGGAAGACAATGAAAGGCAATGGCACAGTTACTGAATCACCAGATAGGAAGACAATGAAAGGCAACGGCCCAGTTACTGAATCACCAGATAGGAAGACAATGAAAGGCAATGGCACAGTTACTGAATCACCAGATAGGAAGACAATGAAAGGCAATGGCACTTTTAACTACAGAGCAAAACGCTCCCTACTTTTCAGTAACAGTGCCATTGCCTTTCATTGGGGGTTATTTAAGAAGGGATGGCGGCAGGTAGCGCCTCGTAGCGGCAGGCAGCGTCTGGTGAACGCCGGGCGCTGTACGCAAAACCACATTTATGAAAGCGAATCTGGTGAGCGCCTCCAACAGCACCATGTAGCGTCACATGTATTATTACAGACGGCTCAGTGTATAGCGCCGGCTCTCTAGCTTCCACAGCGCCACGTAGTACATTTCGCTCAGTGTCGCTCTCCCAAACATTTCAATGGACGTTCATTTGCTTGTGTTTAAACAGCGTGTTTGGCAATTTAATCTGTTTTTTTCTCTCCAATCATTGTGTGACGTCTCCTGGCTGCAAACAAACACTTTTAGAAACTTTTTAGATTTTTTATATTTTTACGCAGAATTGTCATTACAGGTCTGGCCCTAAAGTGTTAATGTCACAATGTTACAATGTAATTCCGTGTGTTTTCGCTTTGTTACTGGTGGATATGTGTTTAAAAACTTTAATCACACAGCGTCTGGCTCTCTGGGCTACAGCGACATAATTTTGAGCGCCGGCGCTGTGTGGGGCTGTTTTTTTTATAATTATGGTTTGAGTCGCTCACACTGACCAGTCGCTACCGTTCGCTACCATATAGCTCTGTACTGGTGTTATAGTGACTCACATATCAAATTCATCAATGATGGCCAGCGACTGAGGCGCTCTGTAATAGCGACTCACGGCCGATCACAGCGTCTACTAGCGGCACTAGTAATAAATCAGCCTGCCAGTCTCCCTCTCAGCCCCCTGTACCCAAAAGCCAAGGAACCCCAGTCCCTAATGCTATAGCCCCGGCATCATGGTAGGGGGGGGGCCTCAGCAAGGATGTCGCTGGCCGGCCAGGGGCTGGTAAAATCCAGGGCTAATTTTGGGTCCCAGCCCGCCACTGGTTATGACTGTTTGAAAATGCTCCCCATTCATTTCTATGGAATTTTTGGAAAAACGACGGGGTGGACGGGCTCCAATAATACACAGCACACCGCGTGGAGCCGAGGAATTAGAGACGCGTCAGTATGTTTTACCATCCGGGCCGTATGCTTTATGGCGCGCGCGCCCTTCTGAGTGTGCGTGCCCTGCCGCTCTGGCGCGTTTCTGGCCGGGATGCGTCAGAGCCTTGTCATCGCTGGACGCGTTTCCGGCCGGGACGCGTCAGAGCCTTGTGATCGCTGGATGCGTTTCCGGCGGGGGGCGCGTCTGTTGGTCGACGAGCGGCGGGGTACGGCGGGGTATGGGCTGGAGCCTGCCAGGTGAGTATAAAAGTAGTGGGTTACGTGGTTTAGAGGTCTGTGTTTGTCCTGAGGAAGTGACGCGGTCTGACGTCACGTAACGCGTAGACGCATGGCAGGGGGGCTACTTGGTCATGTGAGATCCTTTTTTATACTTGTATCTGCATTTCTTTCATTTTACCCGGCTGCTCCTCAGTTAAGTAATGGTAGGATTGATACGGTAGGTTAGGGATTATTTGCACTTTAGCACTTGCACTTCTATTGTTGTATATTCTATTGTTGTATATTCTATTGTTATATTCTATTGTTATATTCTATTGTTGTATATTCTATTGTTATATTCTATTGTTATATTCTATTGTTATATTCTATTGTTGTATATTCTATTGTTATATTCTATTGTTGTATATTCTATTGTTATATTCTATTGTTGTATATTCTATTGTTATATTCTATTGTTGTATATTCTATTGTTATATTCTATTGTTGTATATTCTATTGTTATATTCTATTGCTGTATATTCTATTGTTATATTCTATTGTTATATTCTATTGTTGTATATTCTATTGTTATATTCTATTGTTATATTCTATTGGTGTATATTCTATTGTTATATTCTATTGTTATATTCTATTGGTGTATATTCTATTGTTATATTCTATTGTTATATTCTATTGGTGTATATTCTATTGTAATATTCTATTGTTGTATATTCTGTTGTTATATTCTATTGTTATATTCTATTGTTGTATATTCTATTGTTAGATTCTATTGTTGTATATTCTATTGTTATATTCTATTGTTATATTCTATTGTTGTATATTCTATTGTTATATTCTATTGTTGTATATTCTATTGTTATATTCTATTGTTGCATATTCTATTGTTATATTCTATTGTTGAATATTCTATTGTTATATTCTATTGGTATATTCTATTGTTATATTCTATTGTTGTATATTCTATTGTTATATTCTATTGTTGTATATTCTATTGTTATATTCTATTGTTATATTCTATTGTTGTATATTCTATTGTTATATTCTATTGTTGCATATTCTATTGTTATATTCTATTGTTGAATATTCTATTGTTATATTCTATTGGTATATTCTATTGTTATATTCTAGTGTTGTATATTCTATTGTTATATTCTATTGTTATATTCTATTGTTATATTCTATTGTTATATTCTATTGTTGTATATTCTATTGTTATATTCTATTGTTGTATACTTTACTTTATTATACTTTATTATGTGTTGTAGAGATTACTAGGTCATTTGAGAGTTTATATATATGAACACTAGAGCACTTTAAGATTACCAGCCCGGTATTATAAATTGTTTATACCTTCAATATCATTATATTTATGACCATGGAATAGCGATGTACCATCTTTTAGTCCCCTCCCCCTCCCTCCTTCCTTGATGACTTGTTTTATGTGTTAAATGTTTTTTAATATATTTAAATATTTTTGTAATAAATATTTATTTATGATGATATTCCAATATAATATATATATGCCATATATATTTTGAGGGTAGTTGGGAGTTGTGGCACTTCCTTTAATTTCTTATATTCTTTATGGAAAAAGGGAGAAGAATAATGAAAGAGAAAGAAAAGGAACGGAGATCAGTCTAGAACTTGTTCCTAAGCATTATAATAATTCTGGTGCCCCCCTGAACCTGCGCGCCCCGCAGGAAGCAACCAAAGCATTGTTCATCCGGTACGCATAACCCGGGGGGGGGGGGGGGACATGCAGCAAGCACCGCCGGCCTTTGGGGGGTGCACAGGGCTCCATCAGGAGCTTCCAGTTACAACAGAAGGACTTATTAAAAAAAATACCCCTATCTTTCTCCTTTTTCTTTATGGTTATTTCTTTTTTTTCTACTTTTTGAATTTCCCTTTCTCTTTTATTCATTTCCCTCCCTTTCCATATTTACACATTCCCTCCATCTTTCTTTTGTCACCAATCTGCCTCTCTATTTAGCTTCTAAACATCTTCCACTTCTTTTTACCTTCCCTCCTTCTTTCTTTCCATTCTCTCTCTCTTCCTTTCTCTCTATCTTTCTTTCTCTCGCTTTATTTCTTTCTTCTGTCTCTCTATCTTTCTTTATCACTTTCTTTCTTTATTCCCTTTTTTCCTTTCATTCTAACTTTCTTTCTTTCACTCTTTCTATATATCTTTTGTTTTTCCCCCTTTCTCTCTTCATTTCTCTCCATCTTTCTTTCTCTCGCATCTTTCTTTTTTGTATTGCTTTCTTTCTATATTCCTTTATTTCCTTTCACTCTATCCTTCTTTCTTGCTTTATTTCTTTCTTATCTATCTTTCTTTATCACTTTCTTTCTCTCTTCCTTTTTTCCTTTCACTCTAACTTTCTTTCTTTCACTCTTTCTATATATCTTTTGTTATTCCCCCTTTCTCTCTCTTCATTTCTCTCCATCTTTCTTTCTCTCGCATCTTTCTTTTTTGTATTGCTTTCTTTCTATCTTCCTTTATTTCCTTTCACTCTATCCTTCTCTCTTGCTTTATTTCTTTCTTATCTATCTTTCTTTATCACTTTCTTTCTCTCTTCCTTTTTTCCTTTCACTCTAACTTTCTTTCTTTCACTCTTTCTATATATCTTTTGTTTTTCCCCCTTTCTCTCTCTTCCTTTCCCTCCATCTTTCTTTCTCTCGCTTTATCCCTTCTCTCACATCTTTCTTTTTTGTATTGCTTTCTTTCTCTCTTCCTTTATTTCCTTTCACTCTATCCTCTCTTTCTATATTTCTTTCTATCATTTTTTTCTTCTCTCTCTCTTCCTTTCTCTCTATCTTTAGTTTCTCTCGCTTTATTTCTTTCATCTCTCCCTATCTTTCTTTTTTATAGCTTTCTTTCTCCCTTCCTTTTTATCCTTTCACTCTACCCTTCTCTCTTGCTTTATTTATTTCTTATCTATCTTTCTTTATCACTTTCTTTCTCTCTTCCTTTTTTTCCTTTCACTCTAACTTTCTTTCTTTCACTCTTTATATCCTTTGTTTTTTCACCTTTCTCTCTCTTCCTTTCTCTCCATCTTTCTTTCTCTCGCTTTATTCCTTCTCACATCTTACTTTTTTTTATTGCTTTTAGAGATGAGCGAACTTTTGAAAAATTCGATTCGACTGATTCGCCGAATTTTCCGACAAAAATTGTTTCGACCCGAATAAATTCGCGACAAATCGCTATTAAAAATGGCTATTTCTGAGCCTCCTAGAGCCTCAATAGGGTTGTAAACCATTCTGCCTTGCTGTAACACGCACAGGATGCGTGCTGGGTTAGTTAAATAATACTTTGAAGAAATATCACATGCAGATCAGAGGCATCGCTAATAGAATCGCAGAGCGGCACAATTGCAGAGAGTTAAAGTGGCATCACTATGAGGGGCAGAAGGAGCCCAAATATACACTGGAGTTGGCCTCAGGAGCCCAAAAATTGGATGAATCACACCCTGGAGTTGGCAGGAGTTGACAGTAGCAGCAGCAGGAGCCCAAATATACACTGGAGTTGGCTTCAGGAGCCCAAAAATTGGATGAATCACACCCTGGAGTTGGCAGAAGTTGGCAGCAGCAGCAGCAGGAGCCCAAATATACACTGGAGTTGGCTTCAGGAGCCCAAAAATTGGATGAATCACACCCTGGAGTTGGCAGAAGTTGGCAGCAGCAGCAGCAGGAGCCCAAATATACACTGGAGTTGGCCTCAGGAGCCCAAAAATTGGATGAATCACACCCTGGAGTTGGCAGGAGTTGACAGTAGCAGCAGCAGGAGCCCAAATATACACTGGAGTTGGCTTCAGTAGCCCAAAAATTGGATGAATCACACCCTGGAGTTGGCAGAAGTTGGCAGCAGCAGCAGCAGGAGCCCAAATATACACTGGAGTTGGCTTCAGGAGCCCAAAAATTGGATGAATCACACCCTGGAGTTGGCAGAAGTTGGCAGCAGCAGCAGCAGCAGGAGCCCAAATATACACTGGAGTTGGCTTCAGGAGCCCAAAAATTGGATGAATCACACCCTGGAGTTGGCAGAAGTTGGCAGCAGCAGCAGCAGGAGCCCAAATATACACTGGAGTTGGCTTCAGGAGCCCAAAAATTGGATGAATCACACCCTGGAGTTGGCAGAAGTTGGCAGCAGCAGCAGCAGGAGCCCAAATATACACTGGAGTTGGCCTCAGGAGCCCAAAAATTGGATGAATCACACCCTGGAGTTGGCAGGAGTTGACAGTAGCAGCAGCAGGAGCCCAAATATACACTGGAGTTGGCTTCAGTAGCCCAAAAATTGGATGAATCACACCCTGGAGTTGGCAGAAGTTGGCAGCAGCAGCAGCAGGAGCCCAAATATACACTGGAGTTGGCTTCAGGAGCCCAAAAATTGGATGAATCACACCCTGGAGTTGGCAGAAGTTGGCAGCAGCAGCAGCAGCAGGAGCCCAAATATACACTGGAGTTGGCCTCAGGAGCCCAAAAATTGGATGAATCACACCCTGGAGTTGGCAGGAGTTGACAGTAGCAGCAGCAGGAGCCCAAATATACACTGGAGTTGGCTTCAGGAGCCCAAAAATTGGATGAATCACACCCTGGAGTTGGCAGGAGTTGACAGTAGCAGCAGCAGGAGCCCAAATATACACTGGAGTTGGCTTCAGGAGCCCAAAAATTGGATGAATCACACCCTGGAGTTGGCAGGAGTTGACAGTAGCAGCAGCAGGAGCCCAAATATACACTGGAGTTGGCTTCAGGAGCCCAAAAATTGGATGAATCACACCCTGGAGTTGGCAGGAGTTGACAGTAGCAGCAGCAGCAGGAGCCCAAATATACACTGGAGTTGGCCTCAGGAGCCCAAAAATTGGATGAATCACACCCTGGAGTTGGCAGAAGTTGGCAGCAGCAGCAGCAGGAGCCCAAATATACACTGGAGTTGGCCTCAGGAGCCCAAAAATTGGATGAATCACACCCTGGAGTTGGCAGAAGTTGGCAGCAGCAGCAGCAGGAGCCCAAACATTACTTTAAAGAGACCCTGGGGTTGGCTTCAGGAGCCCAACAATTGGATGAATCACACCCTGGAGTTGGCAGCAGCAGCAGCAGGAGCCCAAATATACACTGGAGTTGGCTTCAGGAGCCCAAAAATTGGATGAATCACACCCTGGAGTTGGCAGAAGTTGGCAGCAGCAGCAGCAGCAGGAGCCCAAATATACACTGGAGTTGGCTTCAGGAGCCCAAAAATTGGATGAATCACACCCTGGAGTTGGCAGGAGTTGACAGTAGCAGCAGCAGGAGCCCAAACATTACTTCAAAGAGACCCTGGGGTTGGCTTCAGGAGCCCAAAAATTGGATGAATCACACCCTGGAGTTGGCAGAAGTTGGCAGCAGCAGCAGCAGGAGCCCAAACATTACTTTAAAGAGATCCTGGGGTTGGCTTCAGGAGCCCAACAATTGGATGAATCACACCCTGGAGTTGGCAGCAGCAGCAGCAGGAGCCCAAATATACACTGGAGTTGGCTTCAGGAGCCCAAAAATTGGATGAATCACACCCTGGAGTTGGCAGAAGTTGGCAGCAGCAGCAGCAGGAGCCCAAATATACACTGGAGTTGGCTTCAGGAGCCCAAAAATTGGATGAATCACACCCTGGAGTTGGCAGGAGTTGACAGTAGCAGCAGCAGGAGCCCAAAAAATGGCCTAAAGACATAAATATGTTTTGCACCATTTGGAAAGTGTAAAACGTGGCACCATGCTGAATCTAGTCGCATGCATCAGGCATTGGTGGGTGGAAATCCTGGCTGATCCATCCCTGATTCATTTTGACAAAGGTGAGTCTCTCCACATTTTTAGTTGACAGACGAGTTCTCCTCGCCGTAACTATGGCCCCCGCCGCACTAAACACCCGCTCAGATGTCACGCTACTTGCCGGGCAGGACAGCTTTTCCAGGGCAAACTCTGCTAGTTGCGGCCACAAATCAAGTTTGGCTGCCCAGAAGTCCAGCGGATCCTCAAGGTGTGTTGGCATGGTCATGTCAAAGTATGACATGACCTGCTGGTTCAGGTCCTGCTCCAGGTCTTCCTGCTGCTCATGAGTAGCCTCACTATGCGGGTGTAGAAAGCTACTCATTAGCGACTGAAGACTGAGGCTGCTGCTGCTGATGGAGCTGCTGCTGCTGCTCCTGCCAACCCCCCCAGTGGCCATGGCAGTGGAAGGTGAGCGCAGAGGTCCCCTCGAGTCAGACCTGCGAGAGTATGGACCATGGCGCAGATAGGCATCGGCCAACTGCCTACGTAGAATGTCTTTGTAGTAGTTGAGTTTGTCCTCCCTCTCGGTGGGTTTAAAAAATGCCCCCATTTTGTGCCGGAAGCGAGGGTCCAATAAGGTGGACAGCCAGAAGTCATCCCGCCGACAGATGAAAACAATTCTGGGGTCACTACGCAAGCACGTGAGCATGCTTCGTGCCATTTGCGCAAGTGACTCGGATGGACTACCTGTCTCCATCTCCACTGCATACTGCCACGGTGTGCCCGGGTCCTCTGTCTCGCCTTCCTCAAAAACCTCTAGCTCCTCTGGCTGCTCCTGCTCCTCCTCTCCTGTCCGCTGACTAGATAAACCAGCCATTTCGCCAAGCCTAAACTGTGTTTCGCTGGGCAACTCCTCCTCCTCCTCTTCCTCCTCCTCCAGTTCAGCTCCAGCGGGGTTCATGTGGCCGTAAGATGTAAACGCCATGTCTCCAGTGCCCTGACCAGCCATGGTTTCCAACATGTGCTGTAGTACATGAAGCAGTGGAATCACGTCGTTCATCCCGTAATCCTGCCGACTGACAAATAAAGTGGCATCCTCAAAGGGCCTGAGCAAACGGCAGGTGTCACGTATGAGCTGCCACTGGTTGGCATTGAAGTTACACAGGGGAGTCCCCCTATCTGCTTGGATCATCAGGAAATCCGTGATGGCTTTTCTCTGTTCATATAATCGGTCCAACATGTGAAGGGTGGAATTCCAACGGGTGGAAACATCGCAAATCAGACTATGTTGGGGGATACCATTCTGACGCTGTAGCTCAAGAAGGGTGTGTTTGGCGGTGTTGGAGTGGCTGAAGTGCATGCAAAGTTTCCTTGAAGTTGTTAGGATGTCTTGCAGATGGGGGGAACACTTCAGAAACGGCTTGACAACCAGATTGAAGACGTGAGCCATGCAGGGGGCATGGGTCAGGCTTCCTTGGCGCAGCGCAGACAAAATGTTCTTCCCATTGTCGGTAACCATGATTCCCATTTTAAGTTTTCTCGGAGTAAGCCATGTTTGGATTTCCTGATGAATACATTTAAGCAGTTCCTCCCCTGTGTGACTCAGTTCGCCAAGACAAACCATGTGAAGCACTGCGTGACACCTCCGTGCCCTGCACACATGGTAGACTGGAGGGGCACTGAGACTTGAGCCTACAGTGGAGGGTGAGGAGATGGCGGAGGATGAGGAGGCCGAGTCGCACGGTGTCACAGGCCCAATGGGCAGAGAGCGCGAAGGCCGAAGCGGCGTGACCTGTCCAAGTTGCTGCTGCAAAGGGACCACATTCACCCAGTGGGCCGTAAACGACATGTACTGCCCCTGACCGTAGTTACAGCTCCAGATGTCGGCGCTGCCATGTATTTTGCTACACACCGACAGGCTCAAGGACTGGCCCACCTTCTGTTCAACAAAAGTGTGCAGCGCTGGTACTGCCTTCTTGGCAAAGAAATGACGGCTTGGGACTCTCCACCTCGGCTCGGCACAAGCCATCAGTTCTCTGAAAGGTGCAGATTCCACCACCTGAAAAGGGAGCGACTGCAGCACCAGCAACTTGGACAGGAGCACATTCAGCTTCTGCGCCGTAGGATGAGTGGGCGCATACTGCTGTCTCTTGGACATGGCTTCGCTGATGGATTGCTGGCGGGATGCATGACTTGGAGGAGGAGGAGGAGGAGCAGGAGCGAGAGAGGATGGGTATGACGCACAGCTGCCTTCGGCTGAGGTGCTGGAGCCTTGGCTGGCAGAAATTGGGAGCTCACTTGGTGAGGAAGCAGACTGGACCACCCCTTGGGAGCCTCGGTTCTCCCAGGTCGTTTTATGGTGACGCATCATATGTTGACGCAGGGCCGTGGTGCCAACATTTGGACCCTGGCCACGCTTCACCTTTTGCCTACATATCTTGCATGTGGCCATGTTACCCTCCTGCGGATGCCTCAGGAAAAACTGCCACACTGCCGAGTAGCTACTTTTCCCACCCCCTGGCCTCACTGATTCACTGCTGCTGTTGCCAACTCCAGGAACCCCTGCTCCACTACCTCCCGATAAGGTAGACTGCCGCACAGCAGGTGCTCTACCCCGGCCCCGGCCGGCTCCAGCCTTTGGAATTGTGCCCCCATGCTGACTGCTACCACCTTGCTGCCTCAGCTGCTGACTCCGGGGCAACCTGCGCCCCTCTTCTCCTGATGATGACGATGAAGCCCCTTCATCACCCGGCTCCCAAGTGCGATCGGCTTCATCGTCATCATCATCATCATCACCGAGTTGTGGCTGTACGTCACTGATGTTCGTGGATTCGTCAACAGTGTCTGGCGCAGGAGCTGGAACGCTCGCAGCACCCACGACACTGTCCACATCACTATTTGTCTGCCTAGCTAAAGAAGCCACCTCCATTTCTTGGCTGGGCAGTAGCTGCTGACTGTCCTCCTGTATCTGATCGTCCTCCTCACTAAAGAGTGGAGCTGAACCCAAAGCATAGGATACGTCGCTGGGGGAGGGAACGGCGTAGGACAGAGGCAATGGGAGGACAGGGACTGCTCTCGGGGCATGCCAACTCAGGGTTGTGTCAGAGGAACCTACCGACCCTAGACTGGGGGTCTCAGATGTAAGTTGTGATGATGTTGTTGATGAGCGCGTCAGCCAATCTACCACGGCAGATGCGTTACTGGTGGAGACCCGACCGCTAGCAGATACTGGCAGATTAGGTCTCTCAGCGTGACTCCTGCTGCTACTGGCCCCCAGTCTGATGCGAGCTCTGCCTGCGGAATCTTGGCCTCTGCCACTCCTCTTTTCACTTCCAGGCACTTGTCTGCCCGACATAGTCTAACTGGCGTGGTAGTAGGTGATATTTAAAAAAACCCCGGGCAGCGGTGGGTCTATATGAAACAGAATATAATGCACACCAAAAGTGAGCAGTAACACTCAGCCTCCAACAGGCCTGCTTAGTGTAAATAAGAGAGCTGCTTAGTGTAAATAAAGAGGGGTATGCTATGTTACAGAATGGGATGCCTCAACAGAAGTGCACCTGGCAGGCAGCAGTAAGCCTATGCCCAGCAAAAGTGTCTTTATCAGGCTAATTTCAAATATGATAAGAGCAAATGCTTATATGGTCTTAAACAGAGGCTGCTTTAGTCACAGAATGGGATGCCCTGGGCAGGAATGGACCTGGCAGGGTACAGTAGTGCTTTGCCCAGCAAAAGTGTCTTTATCAGGCTAATTTCAAATATGATAAGAGCAAATGCTTATATGGTCTTAAACAGAGGCTGCTGTAGTCACAGAATGGGATGCCCTGGGCAGGAATGGACCTGGCAGGGTCCAGTAGTGCTTTGCCCAGCAAAAGTGTCTTTATCAGGCTAATTTCAAATATGATAAGAGCAAATGCTTATATGGTCTTAAACAGAGGCTGCTGTAGTCACAGAATGGGATGCCCTGGGCAGGAATGGACCTGGCAGGGTCCAGTAGTGCTTTGCCCAGCAAAAGTGTCTTTATCAGGCTAATTTCAAATATGATAAGAGCAAATGCTTATATGGTCTTAAACAGAGGCTGCTTTAGTCACAGAATGGGATGCCCTGGGCAGGAATGGACCTGGCAGGGTCCAGTAGTGCTTTGCCCAGCAAAAGTGTCTTTATCAGGCTAATTTCAAATATGATAAGAGCAAATGCTTATATGGTCTTAAACAGAGGCTGCTTTAGTCACAGAATGGGATGCCCTGGGCAGGAATGGACCTGGCAGGGTCCAGTAGTGCTTTGCCCAGCAAAAGTGTCTTTATCAGGCTAATTTCAAATATGCTAAGAGCAAATGCTTATATGGTCTTAAACAGAGGCTGCTTTAGTCACAGAATGGGATGCCCTGGGCAGGAATGGACCTGGCAGGGTACAGTAGTGCTTTGCCAAGCAAAAGTGTCTTTATCAGGCCTAATTTCAAATATGATAAGAGCAAATGCTTATATGGTCTTAAACAGAGGCTGCTTTAGTCACAGAATGGGATGCCCCAACAGGAATCGACCTGGCAGGGTCCAGTAGTGCTTTGCCCAGCAAAAGTGTCTTTATCAGGCCTAATTTCAAATATGATAAGAGCAAATGCTTATATGGTCTTAAACAGAGGCTGCTTTAGTCACAGAATGGGATGCCCTGGGCAGGAATGGACCTGGCAGGGTACAGTAGTGCTTTGCCCAGCAAAAGTGTCTTTATCAGGCTAATTTCAAATATGATAAGAGCAAATGCTTATATGGTCTTAAACAGAGGCTGCTGTAGTCACAGAATGGGATGCCCTGGGCAGGAATGGACCTGGCAGGGTCCAGTAGTGCTTTGCCCAGCAAAAGTGTCTTTATCAGGCTAATTTCAAATATGATAAGAGCAAATGCTTATATGGTCTTAAACAGAGGCTGCTTTAGTCACAGAATGGGATGCCCTGGGCAGGAATGGACCTGGCAGGGTACAGTAGTGCTTTGCCCAGCAAAAGTGTCTTTATCAGGCTAATTTCAAATATGATAAGAGCAAATGCTTATATGGTCTTAAACAGAGGCTGCTTTAGTCACAGAATGGGATGCCCTGGGCAGGAATCGACCTGGCAGGGTCCAGTAGTGCTTTGCCCAGCAAAAGTGTCTTTATCAGGCTAATTTCAAATATGATAAGAGCAAATGCTTATATGGTCTTAAACAGAGGCTGCTTTAGTCACAGAATGGGATGCCCTGGGCAGGAATGGACCTGGCAGGGTACAGTAGTGCTTTGCCCAGCAAAAGTGTCTTTATCAGGCTAATTTCAAATATGATAAGAGCAAATGCTTATATGGTCTTAAACAGAGGCTGCTGTAGTCACAGAATGGGATGCCCTGGGCAGGAATGGACCTGGCAGGGTCCAGTAGTGCTTTGCCCAGCAAAAGTGTCTTTATCAGGCTAATTTCAAATATGATAAGAGCAAATGCTTATATGGTCTTAAACAGAGGCTGCTGTAGTCACAGAATGGGATGCCCTGGGCAGGAATGGACCTGGCAGGGTCCAGTAGTGCTTTGCCCAGCAAAAGTGTCTTTATCAGGCTAATTTCAAATATGATAAGAGCAAATGCTTATATGGTCTTAAACAGAGGCTGCTTTAGTCACAGAATGGGATGCCCTGGGCAGGAATGGACCTGGCAGGGTACAGTAGTGCTTTGCCCAGCAAAAGTGTCTTTATCAGGCTAATTTCAAATATGATAAGAGCAAATGCTTATATGGTCTTAAACAGAGGCTGCTTTAGTCACAGAATGGGATGCCCTGGGCAGGAATGGACCTGGCAGGGTCCAGTAGTGCTTTGCCCAGCAAAAGTGTCTTTATCAGGCTAATTTCAAATATGATAAGAGCAAATGCTTATATGGTCTTAAACAGAGGCTGCTTTAGTCACAGAATGGGATGCCCTGGGCAGGAATGGACCTGGCAGGGTACAGTAGTGCTTTGCCCAGCAAAAGTGTCTTTATCAGGCCTAATTTCAAATATGATAAGAGCAAATGCTTATATGGTCTTAAACAGAGGCTGCTTTAGTCACAGAATGGGATGCCCTGGGCAGGAATGGACCTGGCAGGGTACAGTAGTGCTTTGCGCAGCAAAAGTGTCTTTATCAGGCCTAATTTCAAATATGATAAGAGCAAATGCTTATATGGTCTTAAACAGAGGCTGCTTTAGTCACAGAATGGGATGCCCTGGGCAGGAATCGACCTGACAGGGTCCAGTAGTGCTTTGCCCAGCAAAAGTGTCTTTATCAGGCCTAATTTCAAATATGATAAGAGCAAATGCTTATATGGTCTTAAACAGAGGCTGCTTTAGTCACAGAATGGGATGCCCTGGGCAGGAATGGACCTGGCAGGGTACAGTAGTGCTTTGCCCAGCAAAAGTGTCTTTATCAGGCTAATTTCAAATATGATAAGAGCAAATGCTTATATGGTCTTAAACAGAGGCTGCTTTAGTCACAGAATGGGATGCCCTGGGCAGGAATGGACCTGGCAGGGTCCAGTAGTGCTTTGCCCAGCAAAAGTGTCTTTATCAAATATGATAAGAGCAAATGCTTATATGGTCTTAAACAGAGGCTGCTTTAGTCACAGAATGGGATGCCCTGGGCAGGAATGGACCTGGCAGGGTACAGTAGTGCTTTGCCCAGCAAAAGTGTCTTTATCAGGCCTAATTTCAAATATGATAAGAGCAAATGCTTATATGGTCTTAAACAGAGGCTGCTTTAGTCACAGAATGGGATGCCCTGGGCAGGAATCGACCTGGCAGGGTCCAGTAGTGCTTTGCCCAGCAAAAGTGTCTTTATCAGGCCTAATTTCAAATATGATAAGAGCAAATGCTTATATGGTCTTAAACAGAGGCTGCTTTAGTCACAGAATGGGATGCCCTGGGCAGGAATGGACCTGGCAGGGTACAGTAGTGCTTTGCCCAGCAAAAGTGTCTTTATCAGGCTAATTTCAAATATGATAAGAGCAAATGCTTATATGGTCTTAAACAGAGGCTGCTGTAGTCACAGAATGGGATGCCCTGGGCAGGAATGGACCTGGCAGGGTCCAGTAGTGCTTTGCCCAGCAAAAGTGTCTTTATCAGGCTAATTTCAAATATGATAAGAGCAAATGCTTATATGGTCTTAAACAGAGGCTGCTTTAGTCACAGAATGGGATGCCCTGGGCAGGAATGGACCTGGCAGGGTACAGTAGTGCTTTGCCCAGCAAAAGTTTCTTTATCAGGCCTAATTTCAAATATGATAAGAGCAAATGCTTATATGGTCTTAAACAGAGGCTGCTATAGTCACAGAATGGGATGCCCCAACAGGAATCGACCTGGCAGGGTCCAGTAGTGCTTTGCCCAGCAAAAGTGTCTTTATCAGGCCTAATTTCAAATATGATAAGAGCAAATGCTTATATGGTCTTAAACAGAGGCTGCTTTAGTCACAGAATGGGATGCCCTGGGCAGGAATGGACCTGGCAGGGTACAGTAGTGCTTTGCCCAGCAAAAGTGTCTTTATCAGGCTAATTTCAAATATGATAAGAGCAAATGCTTATATGGTCTTAAACAGAGGCTGCTTTAGTCACAGAATGGGATGCCCTGGGCAGGAATGGACCTGGCAGGGTCCAGTAGTGCTTTGCCCAGCAAAAGTGTCTTTATCAGGCTAATTTCAAATATGATAAGAGCAAATGCTTATATGGTCTTAAACAGAGGCTGCTGTAGTCACAGAATGGGATGCCCTGGGCAGGAATGGACCTGGCAGGGTCCAGTAGTGCTTTGCCCAGCAAAAGTGTCTTTATCAGGCTAATTTCAAATATGATAAGAGCAAATGCTTATATGGTCTTAAACAGAGGCTGCTTTAGTCACAGAATGGGATGCCCTGGGCAGGAATGGACCTGGCAGGGTACAGTAGTGCTTTGCCCAGCAAAAGTGTCTTTATCAGGCTAATTTCAAATATGATAAGAGCAAATGCTTATATGGTCTTAAACAGAGGCTGCTTTAGTCACAGAATGGGATGCCCTGGGCAGGAATGGACCTGGCAGGGTCCAGTAGTGCTTTGCCCAGCAAAAGTGTCTTTATCAGGCTAATTTCAAATATGATAAGAGCAAATGCTTATATGGTCTTAAACAGAGGCTGCTTTAGTCACAGAATGGGATGCCCTGGGCAGGAATGGACCTGGCAGGGTACAGTAGTGCTTTGCCCAGCAAAAGTGTCTTTATCAGGCTAATTTCAAATATGATAAGAGCAAATGCTTATATGGTCTTAAACAGAGGCTGCTGTAGTCACAGAATGGGATGCCCTGGGCAGGAATGGACCTGGCAGGGTCCAGTAGTGCTTTGCCCAGCAAAAGTGTCTTTATCAGGCTAATTTCAAATATGATAAGAGCAAATGCTTATATGGTCTTAAACAGAGGCTGCTGTAGTCACAGAATGGGATGCCCTGGGCAGGAATGGACCTGGCAGGGTCCAGTAGTGCTTTGCCCAGCAAAAGTGTCTTTATCAGGCTAATTTCAAAGATGATAAGAGCAAATGCTTATATGGTCTTAAACAGAGGCTGCTTTAGTCACAGAATGGGATGCCCTGGGCAGGAATGGACCTGGCAGGGTACAGTAGTGCTTTGCCCAGCAAAAGTGTCTTTATCAGGCTAATTTCAAATATGATAAGAGCAAATGCTTATATGGTCTTAAACAGAGGCTGCTTTAGTCACAGAATGGGATGCCCTGGGCAGGAATGGACCTGGCAGGGTCCAGTAGTGCTTTGCCCAGCAAAAGTGTCTTTATCAGGCTAATTTCAAATATGATAAGAGCAAATGCTTATATGGTCTTAAACAGAGGCTGCTGTAGTCACAGAATGGGATGCCCTGGGCAGGAATGGACCTGGCAGGGTCCAGTAGTGCTTTGCCCAGCAAAAGTGTCTTTATCAGGCTAATTTCAAATATGATAAGAGCAAATGCTTATATGGTCTTAAACAGAGGCTGCTTTAGTCACAGAATGGGATGCCCTGGGCAGGAATGGACCTGGCAGGGTACAGTAGTGCTTTGCCCAGCAAAAGTGTCTTTATCAGGCCTAATTTCAAATATGATAAGAGCAAATGCTTATATGGTCTTAAACAGAGGCTGCTTTAGTCACAGAATGGGATGCCCTGGGCAGGAATGGACCTGGCAGGGTACAGTAGTGCTTTGCCCAGCAAAAGTGTCTTTATCAGGCCTAATTTCAAATATGATAAGAGCAAATGCTTATATGGTCTTAAACAGAGGCTGCTTTAGTCACAGAATGGGATGCCCTGGGCAGGAATCGACCTGGCAGGGTCCAGTAGTGCTTTGCCCAGCAAAAGTGTCTTTATCAGGCCTAATTTCAAATATGATAAGAGCAAATGCTTATATGGTCTTAAACAGAGGCTGCTTTAGTCACAGAATGGGATGCCCTGGGCAGGAATGGACCTGGCAGGGTCCAGTAGTGCTTTGCCCAGCAAAAGTGTCTTTATCAGGCTAATTTCAAATATGATAAGAGCAAATGCTTATATGGTCTTAAACAGAGGCTGCTTTAGTCACAGAATGGGATGCCCTGGGCAGGAATGGACCTGGCAGGGTACAGTAGTGCTTTGCCCAGCAAAAGTGTCTTTATCAGGCCTAATTTCAAATATGATAAGAGCAAATGCTTATATGGTCTTAAACAGAGGCTGCTTTAGTCACAGAATGGGATGCCCTGGGCAGGAATGGACCTGGCAGGGTACAGTAGTGCTTTGCCCAGCAAAAGTGTCTTTATCAGGCTAATTTCAAATATGATAAGAGCAAATGCTTATATGGTCTTAAACAGAGGCTGCTGTAGTCACAGAATGGGATGCCCTGGGCAGGAATGGACCTGGCAGGGTCCAGTAGTGCTTTGCCCAGCAAAAGTGTCTTTATCAGGCTAATTTCAAATATGATAAGAGCAAATGCTTATATGGTCTTAAACAGAGGCTGCTTTAGTCACAGAATGGGATGCCCTGGGCAGGAATGGACCTGGCAGGGTCCAGTAGTGCTTTGCCCAGCAAAAGTGTCTTTATCAGGCTAATTTCAAATATGATAAGAGCAAATGCTTATATGGTCTTAAACAGAGGCTGCTGTAGTCACAGAATGGGATGCCCTGGGCAGGAATGGACCTGGCAGGGTCCAGTAGTGCTTTGCCCAGCAAAAGTGTCTTTATCAGGCTAATTTCAAATATGATAAGAGCAAATGCTTATATGGTCTTAAACAGAGGCTGCTTTAGTCACAGAATGGGATGCCCTGGGCAGGAATGGACCTGGCAGGGTACAGTAGTGCTTTGCCCAGCAAAAGTGTCTTTATCAGGCTAATTTCAAATATGATAAGAGCAAATGCTTATATGGTCTTAAACAGAGGCTGCTTTAGTCACAGAATGGGATGCCCTGGGCAGGAATGGACCTGGCAGGGTCCAGTAGTGCTTTGCCCAGCAAAAGTGTCTTTATCAGGCTAATTTCAAATATGATAAGAGCAAATGCTTATATGGTCTTAAACAGAGGCTGCTTTAGTCACAGAATGGGATGCCCTGGGCAGGAATGGACCTGGCAGGGTACAGTAGTGCTTTGCCCAGCAAAAGTGTCTTTATCAGGCTAATTTCAAATATGATAAGAGCAAATGCTTATATGGTCTTAAACAGAGGCTGCTGTAGTCACAGAATGGGATGCCCTGGGCAGGAATGGACCTGGCAGGGTCCAGTAGTGCTTTGCCCAGCAAAAGTGTCTTTATCAGGCTAATTTCAAATATGATAAGAGCAAATGCTTATATGGTCTTAAACAGAGGCTGCTGTAGTCACAGAATGGGATGCCCTGGGCAGGAATGGACCTGGCAGGGTCCAGTAGTGCTTTGCCCAGCAAAAGTGTCTTTATCAGGCTAATTTCAAATATGATAAGAGCAAATGCTTATATGGTCTTAAACAGAGGCTGCTTTAGTCACAGAATGGGATGCCCTGGGCAGGAATGGACCTGGCAGGGTACAGTAGTGCTTTGCCCAGCAAAAGTGTCTTTATCAGGCTAATTTCAAATATGATAAGAGCAAATGCTTATATGGTCTTAAACAGAGGCTGCTTTAGTCACAGAATGGGATGCCCTGGGCAGGAATGGACCTGGCAGGGTCCAGTAGTGCTTTGCCCAGCAAAAGTGTCTTTATCAGGCTAATTTCAAATATGATAAGAGCAAATGCTTATATGGTCTTAAACAGAGGCTGCTGTAGTCACAGAATGGGATGCCCTGGGCAGGAATGGACCTGGCAGGGTCCAGTAGTGCTTTGCCCAGCAAAAGTGTCTTTATCAGGCTAATTTCAAATATGATAAGAGCAAATGCTTATATGGTCTTAAACAGAGGCTGCTTTAGTCACAGAATGGGATGCCCTGGGCAGGAATGGACCTGGCAGGGTACAGTAGTGCTTTGCCCAGCAAAAGTGTCTTTATCAGGCCTAATTTCAAATATGATAAGAGCAAATGCTTATATGGTCTTAAACAGAGGCTGCTTTAGTCACAGAATGGGATGCCCTGGGCAGGAATGGACCTGGCAGGGTACAGTAGTGCTTTGCCCAGCAAAAGTGTCTTTATCAGGCCTAATTTCAAATATGATAAGAGCAAATGCTTATATGGTCTTAAACAGAGGCTGCTTTAGTCACAGAATGGGATGCCCTGGGCAGGAATCGACCTGGCAGGGTCCAGTAGTGCTTTGCCGAGCAAAAGTGTCTTTATCAGGCCTAATTTCAAATATGATAAGAGCAAATGCTTATATGGTCTTAAACAGAGGCTGCTTTAGTCACAGAATGGGATGCCCTGGGCAGGAATCGACCTGGCAGGGTCCAGTAGTGCTTTGCCCAGCAAAAGTGTCTTTATCAGGCTAATTTCAAATATGATAAGAGCAAATGCTTATATGGTCTTAAACAGAGGCTGCTTTAGTCACAGAATGGGATGCCCTGGGCAGGAATGGACCTGGCAGGGTACAGTAGTGCTTTGCCCAGCAAAAGTGTCTTTATCAGGCCTAATTTCAAATATGATAAGAGCAAATGCTTATATGGTCTTAAACAGAGGCTGCTTTAGTCACAGAATGGGATGCCCTGGGCAGGAATGGACCTGGCAGGGTACAGTAGTGCTTTGCCCAGCAAAAGTGTCTTTATCAGGCTAATTTCAAATATGATAAGAGCAAATGCTTATATGGTCTTAAACAGAGGCTGCTGTAGTCACAGAATGGGATGCCCTGGGCAGGAATGGACCTGGCAGGGTCCAGTAGTGCTTTGCCCAGCAAAAGTGTCTTTATCAGGCTAATTTCAAATATGATAAGAGCAAATGCTTATATGGTCTTAAACAGAGGCTGCTTTAGTCACAGAATGGGATGCCCTGGGCAGGAATGGACCTGGCAGGGTACAGTAGTGCTTTGCCCAGCAAAAGTGTCTTTATCAGGCCTAATTTCAAATATGATAAGAGCAAATGCTTATATGGTCTTAAACAGAGGCTGCTTTAGTCACAGAATGGGATGCCCCAACAGGAATCGACCTGGCAGGGTCCAGTAGTGCTTTGCCCAGCAAAAGTGTCTTTATCAGGCCTAATTTCAAATATGATAAGAGCAAATGCTTATATGGTCTTAAACAGAGGCTGCTTTAGTCACAGAATGGGATGCCCTGGGCAGGAATGGACCTGGCAGGGTACAGTAGTGCTTTGCCCAGCAAAAGTGTCTTTATCAGGCTAATTTCAAATATGATAAGAGCAAATGCTTATATGGTCTTAAACAGAGGCTGCTTTAGTCACAGAATGGGATGCCCTGGGCAGGAATGGACCTGGCAGGGTCCAGTAGTGCTTTGCCCAGCAAAAGTGTCTTTATCAGGCTAATTTCAAATATGATAAGAGCAAATGCTTATATGGTCTTAAACAGAGGCTGCTGTAGTCACAGAATGGGATGCCCTGGGCAGGAATGGACCTGGCAGGGTACAGTAGTGCTTTGCCCAGCAAAAGTGTCTTTATCAGGCTAATTTCAAATATGATAAGAGCAAATGCTTATATGGTCTTAAACAGAGGCTGCTGTAGTAACAGAATGGGATGCCCTGGGCAGGAATGGACCTGGCAGGGTCCAGTAGTGCTTTGCCCAGCAAAAGTGTCTTTATCAGGCTAATTTCAAATATGATAAGAGCAAATGCTTATATGGTCTTAAACAGAGGCTGCTTTAGTCACAGAATGGGATGCCCTGGGCAGGAATGGACCTGGCAGGGTCCAGTAGTGCTTTGCCCAGCAAAAGTGTCTTTATCAGGCTAATTTCAAATATGATAAGAGCAAATGCTTATATGGTCTTAAACAGAGGCTGCTTTAGTCACAGAATGGGATGCCTCACAGCAGACTTAAGATCAGTTCAGTATATATGCACAGTTAGTTACTATAAGCAGCCTGAAAACGCTAACAAAGGCTGGATGAAAAAAAAAAAATCTCCCTGTCACAGCCTCCGTTTTTCCTACCTTTCCCTGGCTTTCTGTCTGTCTCCTGCCTGTCTCCTGCCTGTCTCCAGCCTGTCCCTGTCTGTCCCTGCCTGTCTAAGTGCCTCAGCTACACAGCGTTCTGTCTGTCACGAATGCAATAGAGAAATGAGGAAAAGCAAGATGGCCGCCGTTAAATACCGCTGTGTGACGTCACCGGGCTTGCTGGCTGCTGATAGGCTGCATGTGACTGCCCCAGCTTGCACTGGCGCGGGATAGATGTCCAGACATGTCCCGTCCGCCATCTTAGAATGCCTGTAATGTAAATGAATGGATGTTAATGGAAAACTTCGAGTGATCGAATCGCGGGGAAATTCGGATTCGATCCGAATCGAATTTTTCCTGAAATTCGGATCGAATCCGGGTTCGTCCGGATCGATTCGCTCATCCCTAATTGCTTTCTTTTTCTCTTCCTTTATTTCCTTTCACTCTATTCTCTCTTTCTATATTTCTTTCTATCATTTTTTCTTTCTCTCTATCTCTCTCTCTCTTCCTGTCTCTCTATCTTTAGTTTCTCTCGCTTTATTTCTTTCATCTCTCTCTATCTTTCTTTTTTTATAGCTTTCTTTCTCCCTTCCTTTTTTTATCCTTTCACTTTATCCTTCTCTCTCGCTTTATTTCTTTCTTCTCTCTCTCAATCTTTCTTTATCACTTTCTTTCTCTCTTCCTTTTTTCCTTTCATTCTAACTTTCTTTCTTTCACTCTTTCTATATATCTTTTTTTTCCCTTTATCTCTCTTCCTTTCTCTCACATCTTTCTTTTTTGTATTGCTTTCTTTCTCTCTTTCTTTATTTCCTTTCACTCTATCCTTCTATCTTTCTATATTTCTTTCTATCATTTTATTTTCTTTCTCTCTCTCTCTTCCTTTCTCTCTTTAATTCATCTCCTTCTCTCTCGCTTTATTTCTTTCTTCTCTCTCTCAATCTTTCTTTATCACTTTCTTTCTCTCTGTCTTTTTTCCATTCATTCTAACTTTCTTTCTTTCACTCTTACTATATATCTTTTTTTTCCCTTAATCTCTCTTCCTTTCTCTCCATCTTTCTTTCTCTCGCTTTATTTCTTCTCTCACTCCATCTTTCTTTTTTTTTATTGCTTTCTTTCTCTCTTCCTTTATTTTCTTTCACTCTATCCTTCTCTCTTTCATTCTCTTTCTATATATCTTTCTGTCATTGTATTTTCTTTCTCTCTCTCTTCCTTTCTCACTTTAGTTTCTCTCGCTTTATTTCTTTAATCTCTCTCTCTATCTATCTATCTCTATCTTTCTTTTTTTATAGCTTTCGTTCTCTCTTTCTTTTTTATACTTTCACTCTATCCTTCTCTCTTTCTTTCTCTCCTGCTTTATTTCTTTCTTCTCTCTCTCTCTCTGTCTTTCTTTTTTTATTGCTTTCTTTCTCTCTTGCTTTTTTCCTTTTACTCTATCCTTCTATCTTTATTCTGACTCACCAGATGGCAGTAATGTGAATCCCGTATAGAGCTTCTCCTTGTCTGTGTGTGTGTGTGTGTGTGTGTGTGTGTGACGGATGTGTTCCTATTCCATAAGGCTTGGCAGATAGCTTACTCGGCTTGTTACTCGCCCTACTCGGCTTGTTACTCGGCTTGTTACTCGCCCTACTCGGCTTGTTACTCGCCCTACTCGGCTTGTTACTCGGCTTGTTACTCGCCCTACTCGGCTTGTTACTCGCCCTACTCGGCTTGTTACTCGCCCTACTCGGCTTGTTACTCGGCTTGTTACTCGCCCTACTCGGCTTGTTACTCGGCTTGTTACTCGCCCTACTCGGCTTGTTACTCGGCTTGTTACTCGGCTTGTTACTCGCCCTACTCGGCTTGTTACTCGCCCTACTCGGCTTGTTACTCGCCCTACTCGGCTTGTTACTCGCCCTACTCGGCTTGTTACTCGCCCTACTCGGCTTGTTACTCGGCTTGTTACTTGCCCTACTTGGCTTGTTACTCGGCTTGTTACTCGGCTTGTTACTCGGCTTGTTACTCGCCCTACTCGGCTTGTTACTCGCCCTACTCGGCTTGTTACTCGGCTTGTTACTCGCCCTACTCGGCTTGTTACTCGCCCTACTCGGCTTGTTACTCGCCCTACTCGGCTTGTTACTCGCCCTACTCGGCTTGTTACTTGCCCTACTCGGCTTGTTACTCGCCCTACTCGGCTTGTTACTCGCCCTACTCGGCTTGTTACTCGGCTTGTTACTCGGCTTGTTACTCGGCTGGTCGTGGAGATACGTAGATAAGACTCAGAAGCTTTATTTCGTTACAAAATCCTGCAGCAAACAAGTGGGATTCTTAAAATGTACCTTCAATACAGCAGGAAACTGGTGATGTAACCCATAGAGCTGCAGGTAAAAAGACTGTAGACTGCAGGAGGGGGCAGCACGTGTGCACTGCTTGGATTCAAAACTAGCAATGGCCGGAGGAGAGAGAGAAAAAAGGGAGGAGCTACTTGCATGACAGCTAGACTAAGGGAGCCAGGAAGGGACAAAGGGGAATAAAGGCACACTGCTCAGCCTATGTAAATAACATTATATTACATAGTCCCACACGTTGTGGGACATGGCAATCTTTCTTTCTCTCTTTTTATATTTCTTTTTGCCTTTTTCTCTTTCTCTCTCTCTTATTCCCTACTCTCTTTTTCTAGCTCTATTTAACTCTCTAGTCTCTTTCTCCTCTTCCCTCTCATTTTTCCACATTCTTTCCATCTTTCTCTTGTCACATTATGTCAGTCTCTCTCTTTCTCTTCTTACTGAGAAAAGAGGAGAAAATATAAAAATGATTGGATGACTAATCATATCCCATACCTCCCAAGTGTCCCTGATTTGGAGGGACTGTCCCTCTTTTGAGTCCATGTCCCCCCTGTTCCTTGTTGTTCTTATTTGTCCCTCTTTGATGTGTAACATACAGATCTGCAGCAATAAATGATTCATTTGCCTATTCAAAGTGTTTCTATTGTTGTAACTGTTACACCTTATCTCCTATCCATTAATCAATGAGGGGGCATGGCTTCATCCATCCCTCAATGAGGGGGCGTGGCTTCATCCATCCCTCAATGAGGGGGCGTGGCTTCATCCATCCCTCAATGAGGAGGGTGTGGCTTCATCCATCCCTCAATGAGGAGGGTGTGGCTTCATCCATCCCTCAATGAGAAGGGTGTGGCTTCATCCATCCCTCAATGAGGGGGTGTGGCTTCATCCATCCCTCAATGAGGGTGTGTGGCTTCATCCATCCCTCAATGAGGGGGCGTGGCTTCATCCATCCCTCAATGAGGAGGGTGTGGCTTCATCCATCCCTCAATGAGGAGGGTGTGGCTTCATCCATCCCTCAATGAGAGGGCATGGATTCATCCACCCCTCAATGAGGGGGCGTGGCTTCATCCATCCCTCAATGGGGGGGTGGCTTCATCCATCCCTCAATGAGGAGGGTGTGGCTTCATCCATCCCTCAATGAGAAGGCGTGGCTTCATCCATCCCTCAATGAGGAGAGTGTGGCTTCATCCATCCCTCAATGAGAGGGCGTGGCTTCATCCATCCCTCAATGGGGGCGTGGCTTCATCCATCCCTCAATGGGGGGGTGGCTTCATCCATCCCTCAATGAGAGGGTGTGGTTTCATCCATCCCTCAATGGGGGGGGTGGCTTCATCCATCCCTCAATGAGAGGGCGTGGCTTCATCCATCCCTCAATGAGAGGGCGTGGCTTCATCCATCCCTCAATAGGGGCGTGGCTTCATCCATCCCTCAATGAGGGGGCGTGGCTTCATCCATCCCTCAATGGGGGGGCGTGACTTCATTTAACATTTGTCCTTCTTTCCCACCCTGAAAAGTTAAGTGGAAGGTATGTTATCTTTTTTTGATATATTTTCTGTTCCTTTACCTCTCTTTGCTCTTTTGACGTTCTCTCCATGTCACATCCTTTTTCCTTCTTTCGATCTTGTTTCATCTTTTTTTTTCTTTTTTTCTCCAGTATTTCTTTTTCTGCATCCTCTCTGTTTTTCTTGCCTCATCTCTCTGTCTCAATCTTTTCCAGGTTTCCTGTGTTGCCCGGGAGGAGGCGCGCCACCCTTAGATTCTGCTGACTCTAGGGCCAGCCCTGGCAGCAGGTTCAATGGGTACGCAGTGGTGCTCCAACAGAAGCAGTCTAATGGGTCTGGTATATTATTTTAACAGTAAGATATGATTCCTTCTCACCTTAAAGAGGAACAAAACCCGGGGTTTCGACTATCAGGGGTTTTGTTGCATGACCCCTCCCCGGAGTATCCCTGTTTGGGATGCCCTGCTGTGTGAACCCCCCCTCCCAGTTTGCCTGTAAATACTCACCCGGCCCAGTGTGCGAGCATTGGCTCTGTTAATGGCACTCGGCTGCACCCCTACAGCTTGCACGCTCCCATCCCCGGCCTGCGTGAATGGTGGAGGCGGTGCGCACTCACAGGTAGACTTAGGGGGCTATTTAAGAAGGGATAGCGTCAGGTAGCGCCTGGTTAATGAGAGGTAGCGACAGATAGCAACTGGTGAATGCCGGACACGGCACGCAATTACACATTTATCAAGCAGAATCTGTTTAGCGACTGGGATAACGCCATGTAGCATCAGATTCATCATTTTCACAGCCTCAGCGAACAGCGCCGGCGTTCAGCCTTGAACAGCGCCAGGTATGACCTCTCGCTACCTGTCGCTCTCCCATACATTTCAATGGACGAACCTTTTCTTCTCTTTAAACGGGGTTGTTTTTTTTTTTTCCCAAAAAGCACAAACAATTCTGTGACCTCTTCTGGCATTGAATAAGCAGTTTTTTCACATTTTTTACATTTTTTAAAGATTTCTTCAGAAATGACATTACAGGTCTGCCATTAAAGTGTTCATGTTACAATGTTGCTACAATGTAATTCCATATGTTTTCACTTTGTTACTAATTGATAGATGCTGGAAAACAGACTTTAAACACACCGCCTCCTGCGCTCTGGGCTTCAAACAAGTATTTTTCAGCGCCAGAGATTTGTGAGGCTGTTTTTTTTGCTGAATATGGTGTGAGTCGGTCGCTTTGAGCAGTCGCTAACATGCGCTCCCATACAGCGCTGTACTGGTCAAATAGAGACTCCTCACAATGTATTCAATAGAGATGAGCGAACTTCTTGAAAGTTCGATTCGGGCGATTCGCCGAATTTCCACAAGAAATTCTGGTTCACCCGAATCGAACTTTCACGAATCGCTCATCTGAAAAAAAAAATGCCGGCATGGTGGGAGCGGGCAGGCCGGCTGACAGCACAGCCGGCCTGCCCGCTCCCACCATTCCGGCATTTTTTTAAAAAGCAAACACTTACCTGCATGGTCGGAGCGTGGAGGCCGGCGCCGCTCTCAGCTGTCATCAGAGGACGCGTCATCAGAGGGCGCCTGAGAGCGGCGCCGGCCTCCACGCTCCGACCATGCAGGTAAGTGTTTGCTTTTTAAAAAAATGCCGGCATGGTGGGAGCGGGCAGACAGGCTGCGCTGTCAGCCGGCCTGCCCGCTCCCACCATGCCGGCATTTTTTTTTTTTTATTTCAGGGAAAATTCGATCAGCACGGACCAAAAAAATTTCGGGTTCGTGCCGAATCGAATTTTCCCTGAAATTCGGAGCGAATTCCGGTTCGTCCGAACAGGTTCGCTCATCCCTAGTATTCAACATTACTGAAGAGCGACCCACGGCTGAGCACTGCGACTACTAGCGTGCGCTCTGAAAATGCCTGTTACAGACGCTCATCTGTCGCTACCTGGCGTTAGTGATGAATCAGCCTCTTAGACTTCTTTATCAGCTAATGTTTATCACTATATGACTATAATGTTCAGCTAAAGCCTTTCTTTGTTTTTTACTGCACAATCACTTTCACTTGTGCACTTATATGTCTAGAGGGACAATTTAGTCCCCTTATTAAATCTCCTGCGGTCCTTGCACATTCTTGCTTTTTGCACAATTACTTATCTTTTGCACTTTTTTATGATATAATTCATTCTATCCTTTATATTGCACCAGCACTTTCTGAGGGGGAGACCCCAAGGCATAACTTGTGGCATTATTTTAAAGTACTAGATTGCTACACTCAATATCATTAGTCTAATATGTCCCTAATCTCCTGCGCATAAGCTTTTTAATTGTTTTGTCTGGCTACCATTATTATTTACTACAATAAAATATTGATTTTTAAATATACTTCCTGTAGTGCAGCTGACGTATATCTAGCTGACCGCGAAGCGCAGGTGGCTGTTCTCCGCTGCCCTGGATTCCCTCCCCGGCTGATGTGCTGCTATGTGATTTCATTTGATCTCAGCGGGGAGGCCGATTTATTAATAGCGGCAGGTAGCGACAGTTGAGCGACTGTAGCGGCATTTTCAGAGCGCGCAGTAATGTTGAATACGTGGTGACGAGTCGCTATTTGACAGGTTCCGCGCTGTATGGGAGCGCATGATAGTGACTGGTCAGAGCGACCGGCTCCCACCATATTCATCAAAAAATCATGCTCAAAAAATTCTCGCGCTGTAAAATGCATGTTTAAACCCCAGAGCGCTGGCAGCAATGTGTTAAAAGTAGTTTTTTAACCCCCAAACAACCATATTTTTGGAAACCAAAAAAAAAAAATGTATAAAGAATTTAGTAATATGAATACAATAATATCAGACCTGTAATATCAATTCTGCACAATTTTTTTTTTTTTTTTTTTTCTTTTTTTTTACCTTAAAAACATTAACTAACATGGCAGAAGTGGTCACAGAATTTTTCACATTTAAAAAAAAAAAAAAATTAATAACAATTAATTATGAATATTTGAAGATTTTTCCATTGAAATGCTTTGGAGAGCGCCAGGTAGCGAGAGGTCATACCTGTCGCTGTTCAAGGTCGGACGCTGGCGCTGTGGGCTGAGGCTGGAATAATGATGAATGAGTCGCTATATGGCGCTATCTCAGTCGCTAAGCAGGATTGGCTTGATAAATGTGTGATTGTGGTGGGGAGCCGGCGTTCTCATGGCGGGGCCCGTCATTACCGGCTGCTCACCAGTCGCTACCTGGCGCTATCCCTTCATAAATAAGGGCCTAAGTATCCTTGCTGTGTATCTTCACATTCTTGTATTTTGTCCTTTTATTGTCCATTGTTTAGCACAAAAATTATAATCTTTAGGTATAATGCACTTCAAAATATAACATAGTAAATATGGATCATTAGTAGTATTAGAAACATAGAAACATAGAAGGTTGACGGCAGAAGGAGACCATACGCTCCATCTAGTCTGCCCTTATGTGTATACTGTATGTTCTCTTTATCTTAGGATAGATGTGTGCTTATCCCAGGCATGTTTAAATTCAGTGACTGTTGATTTCTCAACTCTGCTGGAAGTTTGTTCCCGGCATCTACTACTCTTTCTGTAAAATAATATTTTCTAACATTGCTCCTGATCTTCCCCCCGACTAGCTTCAGGTTGTGCCCCCTTGTTCTATCATTAAGTTTCTTCTTAAAAACAATTCCCTCCTGAACCTTATTCAATCCTTTCACATATTTAAAGGTCTCAATCATGTCCCCCCTCTCCCTTCTTTCCTCCAGACTGTACAAATTAAGTTCTTTAAGTCTTTCCTGATAAGTTTTAAGTTTAAGTCCTTCCACCATTTTTGTTGCCAGCCTTTGGACCCGTTCTATTTGAATAATGTATTTTTGCAGGTAAGGTCTCCAGAACTGCACACAGTATTCTAGCTGTGTCCTCACCAGGGCTCTATACAGCGGCATCACAACCTCCCTCTTCCTACTGGTGATGCCTCGAGCTATGCAGCCGAGCATCCTGCTTGCTTTTCCCACTGCCTGGCTACACTGTCCTCATCTTGCAGCTATCAGTAATCAGTATCCCTAAATCTCTTTCCTCCGAGGTCCTGGATAACACAGTGCTGCCCATACGGTGCTCAGAGCAGGGATTCCTTCTACCCAAGTGCAGGATTTTACATTTAGAGACATTAAACTCTAGTTTCCACAGTTTTGACCATCTATCCAGTAAAGCTAAATCATTTTCCATGTTGCAGACACCTCCAGGAATATCCACCCTATTACTAACCTTTATATCATCAGCAAACAGACAAACGTTTCCTACCAAGCCTTCTCCTATGTCACTTACAAATATATTAAAAAGAATGGGGCCCAGGACAGAGCCTTGCGGCACACCACTTGTAACTCGCCTTTGTTCAGATTGCACGCCATTTACAACAACGCTCTGATACCGATCCCTCAGCCAACTGGAAATCAAATCATTGGTGAATGGGTTTGCTTTGTCTTTTTGACAATACTTTGTACAATATATGGTTGAATTAATTAATTCTTGTATATAAAATTGTATTTATTTATATTATGGTTACTTTATGTATCAATTTGCACATAATGGTTTTACACATTAGTTAATGAAGGTTTGCATTAGGCATTGGGTTTTGTGCCGGCACAAAAGTTATAGGGGATTTTTTATATATTTTGATTATTGCATTATTCAATGTAATTCTGGATTGTTAGTGTGATGGTAGAAATTAGGATAGTTGTTATTTTTGAGCCACAGCCCTATATTACTGTTATATTATTGTTTAGAGGAATGAATCCAGGGCAGAAGTGAGGTTTTTTAATATGTCTTTAATGTACTGTCATTGTTGATGTTGTTTTTAATATTTATGTAGGTCTAATAATAAAAAATCTTTTGTGAACTGATTGGTTGTGCTCCTCTTTTGGTGCATCTTGGGGGAATCAAGTACCCCAGGCTCCAAATTTCTTTTGACTATATAGGGGTGAGCAGTTGTGGTCTGTACTGGCAGCCCACTTTCCTTTTGAAAATTTAGACACGCCTACCTTGGGCGGCAGCTCTCCCCCAGCCAGCATCCAGTTTAATGAGATTATAATATTTTCTTGCTGTGCGGGTAACTCCTTACCTATTGGTCACAGCCAGTAGATGCTGGGGGTGCGGCCGCCTCATATTTACATCGGTGAGGGAGCCAGGAAGAAGGTGAGCTTACCAGCGCCACGGGGTTTCACATTTGGGATGCCCCAGGGGAAGACCAAGGGCTGGCCCTGGAGTCCTTTAGATTCCAGGGCCAGCCCTTTAGTTCTGATTTAAAGGGACTGTAAACACAGTAGCAATACAAAGACAGCAAGCAGGTCACTCAATGCCTGTTCCATGTGCCCCCCCCCATTTCCTGCAGTAGAAACCTTAGCAGGGATGGAAGGGGGAGGACACCCCCCCCGGTCTCTTTATTATAACTTAGGTGATGAGGGGTTAAATGTGAACTCGCCAATGTTGATTTCCTTAGTGCTGACAATATACGCGTCACCTCTTCATTTGTAGGGGAAGACATTGGCACAAAGCTACAGAAGGGTTTAGGTGCGCTTTGAGCGAGGGGATGGGGTTGATACATGAGCTCTGGAGCATTACACACAATGGAACCTGTCACATATACAGGATCATCAAAACTGATATAGAAGGACATTGGCTGTCATGCTGTTCCTGATGAGTGCAGCCCAATTCCCAGGTGACAGCTGGGCACTTACCTTCACCTATGAATGATATTCTAATTTACATTTGTGTCCCTTTTTACTATCACTCCATCATTATCATCATCATCATAGGATCCAAAAAACCTTTTACAATGGTGCCATAGGCTCACTTCTGACCTCCTCCTTCACGGTCTGGTATTGCGGGACCAAAGCCAAGGACAAGAACAGGCTGAACAGGATCACCAGGACAGCCGAGCGGATCATTGGATGCCCCTCACCATCCCTGGAGGAACAATTCACGCAAAGGATCTGCTCAAAGGCAAAAAGAATAACTGAGGACCCAACACACCCCGGACATTCATTTTTCAAACTCTTGCCCTCTGGCCGGAGGTACTTGGATCTTTCAACAAGAACCTCCAGGTACAAAAATAGTTTTTATCCACTAGCCGTTACGGCAATAAATAACCACCACTAAATAATCTGCCACGAACTCCCTGTCCTTACCATGTGACTGATTTACCACCGATACCATATGTAAATATGTTAAAATGTTAATGTATAAAATGTATAATAGTATAATATTATATGTATAATATGTTAAAATGTTCTATTTTATATTTAATGTTATAGCTGTAACGGGGTACCTCCGTTCCAAGAAGCATTCCTTGTATGTATCCTGTACTTGGCGGTCAATAAAGTATTCGTATTCGTATTGTGGCAGAGAAATCCCCAGTGTAGCTACACTTTAGGTTAGGTTATGAGTGACAAGCCCAAATCACCCCATAACAGGCAATGTGCAGAATACCTCCACTCCATCACTTTATAACAGGCAGTGTGCAGATTCCCCCTAATCACATGCGGTGTGCAGAATCCCCCCCACCAAGAATCCCATAACAGACAGTGTGCAACACCCCCCCACCCCCCAATCACCCCATAACAGAATCCCCCCCAACTTAATTTTTTTTTGTACAGTCCCAGTGGTGATTCTGCCTCTGGAGCCCCTCGACAGATGGGTCTACCTCTCTGCCCAGATGGGTGAGGAGCTGGGGGGGTGGAGTTGCGGAGGGACCCTCAGAGACAGAATTGCCCCCCCCCAAAAAAAAGTTTGGGTCCCTATTGAATTCCTCCCATTTTTCAAAGTTTAGCCGATGTTGCCGAACCAGAGTCTCTGGGGGCTCGCTCATCGCTAATTATATGAGACTTCCAAAGAATTGTATGTTTCTTTGTTCTTCACATTTTTAACGGTGTCCCAACATTTTGGGGATTAGAATTATATATAACCCCATTACAGACAGTGTGCAGAATCCCCCCCACCAATCACCCCATATTAGAGTGCAGAATTATATATATATATATATATATATATATATATATATATATATATTCCCTAAATATGTTTTTTTGTTATTAATAATTATTTATTACAGAGTTTAAAACGGACCATCAGCATGATTTAATGAAAAGCCCAAATCCTTAACAACTATTCCCCAGCATCTAAAATTAATATACTTTAAGTTTTTAGTCGCTTACTTATTATTCTTTCCCCCACTGGGCTGCAACTCTGTTCAGGACTCTAGAATACGGGTGTCGCCATCTTGCCTCAGAAGCATCACATACTGAGGAGAGGAGAGCGGGATAAAGTACAGGGGGGCGGGTTATAGCTGTGCTTTTCACAGACAAAGCAGGTTAAAAAAATGCAATAGGTGCAAGTAGGATGATTTTTAATGTGGGCAATCTGTATGTACAGGGTGGGGGAAACATATAAGATAGGCTCTTATTCAGGGTGAAGGTCCGGATTAATGTGGGCAATCTGTATGTACAGGGGGGGAAACATATAAGATAGGTTCTTATTCAGAGTGAAGGTCCAGATTAATGTGGGCAATCTGTATGTACAGGGTGGGGGAAACGTATAAGATAGACTCTTATTCAGGGTGAAGGTCTGGATTAATGTGGGCAATCTGTATGTACAGGGGGGAAACATATAAGATAGGCTCTTATTCAGGGTGAAGGTCCGGATTAATGTGGGCAATCTGTATGTTGAGGGTGAGGGAAACATACAAAATAGACTCTTATTCAGGGTGAAGGTCTGCTTTAAAGCTTCACATACAACTCTGTAGTATAACTAGTGACTATTCGGCATCGGAGGGGGGTTTGCAGAGGAGAGTATCAGCAGCGTTTCATTAGACGGCCCTGGGAACTCATTCACCTCCCGGGAATATTACTCCTGACAGTCGTGCCACCGGATCTGCTGCAGCCTATTACCAGAGCCGGCTACTGAGGGTTGCCAAACACAATGCATGACTCCTGCTGGTATGGAGCAATGAATCCAAGAGCTTCTTTTGGGAGGCACCTGCCATTTGTTTTGATAAGAGTCAGAGGAGGATATTTCCTAGAAGGTCTCTGTGCAGCCTAGTGGCCCCATGCCGCCCACACAAGCTATGGATGATCTAAGATAGAATAAATGTTTTTGGGATGGAGTCAGGCAGGGGCAGGGGAAATACATTATTATTATTATTATTATTATTATTATTAATAATAATAATAATAATAATAATAGTAATGTTTATTTATATAGCGCCATCTTCCGAAGCGCTTTACAAGGTGTGATTAAAGACAAAGTAAAACATATAGGACAGGGAACAATACAAACTAGATGCTATGAGGTTTAAACCAAGTGTTGTGAGCACAGGAGACAATAGGAAAGAAAGCCCTGCCCTTGCAAGCTTACAGTCTAAAAGACATAATGCTGACCTGATGCTATTAAGATTTGAGCATGGCATACCCATGTCAAAATGAAATGCCAGGGGGCCACATTAGTTAAACATCCGGGCTCATGCCCCCTTCCCTATGTGAGAGGACAACTGCAGGGAAAATGAACACTCATTAGTTATAATACTCGTTCTAGTAAGAAAATATAATTTTGTGTAGTTTGTTTGATAATCTCGGCACGTGCTCCCACTAGCGGACAAAATCAGGCCACAGTTTACAGCTCTCTGCTACAGTGTGGCCTGGATTGACTCCCTATTGGTTCAACCCGGAGACCATAAAAATGTAACAAATAAAATAAAGTAAGGTGGAAAAAAGATATTAGCTTTGCCCATTACTACAGTGAACACTAGAGGGAAGTACTTGCAGGAACAGCAAAATACAACTACATGCTTTGCTGCTGCTCCCTGCTGCTGCATTTTTACTCCTCATCCTTGCTCCATGTTAGGCTCCTGCTCCTTGCTCCATTCTGAGCTACCCCTTCTTGCTCCATTATGTGCCTCCACCTTCTTGATCCATGTCAGGCTTGTGCTCCTTGCTCCATGCTGAGCTCCCCCTCCTTCCTTCATACTGTGCTCCCACTCTTTGCTTCATGTTGGGCTCTCCCTCCATGCTTCATGCTGTGCTCCTGCTCCTTGCTCCATTTTGGGATCCTCCTCCTTGTTCCAGGATGACCCCCCCTTCCTTCATGCTGTGCTCCCGCTCTTTGGTCCATGCTGTGCCCCTACTCCTTTCTCCATGTTGGAATCCCCCTCCTTGCTTCATCCTGTGCTCCTGCTCCTTGCTCCTTGTTGGGCTCCTCCTCCTTGTTCCAGGATGACCCCCCTTCCTCCATACTGTGCTCCCGCTCTTTGCTTCATGTTGGGCTCTCCCTCCTTGCTTCATGCTGTGCTCCTGCTCCTTGCTCCATGTTGGGCTCCTCCTCCTTGTTCCAGGATGACACCCCCTTCCTTCATGCTGTGCTCCCGCTCGTTGGTCCATGCTGTGCCCCTACTCCTTTCTCCATGTTGGAATCCCCCTCCTTGCTTCATCCTGTGCTCCTGCTCCTTGCTCCATGTTGGGCTCCTCCTCCTTGTTCCAGGATGACCCCCCTTCCTTCATACTGTGCTCCCGCTCTTTGCTTCATGTTGGGCTCTCCCTCCTTGCTTCATGCTGTGCTCCTGCTCCTTGCTCCATGTTGGGCTCCTCCTCCTTGTTCCAGGATGACACCCCCTTCCTTCATGCTGTGCTCCCGCTCGTTGGTCCATGCTGTGCCCCTACTCCTTTCTCCATGTTGGAATCCCCCTCCTTGCTTCATCCTGTGCTCCTGCTCCTTGCTCCATGTTGGGCTCCTCCTCCTTGTTCCAGGATGACCCCCCTTCCTTCATACTGTGCTCCCGCTCTTTGCTTCATGTTGGGCTCTCCCTCCTTGCTTCATGCTGTGCTCCTGCTCCTTGCTCCATGTTGGGCTCCTCCTCCTTGCTTCAAGCCGTGCTCCTGCTCTTTGTTGCGAGATGACCCCCCTTCCTTCATACTGTGCTCCCGCTCTTTTCTTCATGTTGGGCTCTCCCTCCTTGCTTCATGCTGTGCTCCTGCTCCTTGCTCCATGTTGGGCTCCTCCTCCTTGTTCCAGGATGACCCCCCCTTCCTTCATGCTGTGCTCTCGCTCTTTGGTCCATGCTGTGCCCCTACTCCTTTCTCCATGTTGGAATCCCCCTCCTTGCTTCATTCTGTGCTCCTGCTCCTTGCTCCATGTTGGGCTCCTCCTCCTTGCTTCAAGCCATGCTCCTGCTCTTTGTTCCGGGATGACCCCCCTTCCTTCATACTGTGCTCTCGATCTTTGATTCATGTTGGGCTCTCCCTCCTTGCTTTATGCTGTGCTCCTGCTCCTTGCTCCATGTTGGGCTCCTCCTCCTCCTTGTTCCAGGATAACCCCCCTTTCCTTCATGCTGTGCTCCTGCTCTTTGGTCCATGCTGTGCCCCTACTCCTTTCTCCATGCTGGAATCCAGCTAATTAGGCTATTCCATTCAGCTAATAAGGGCCTGTATGAAATCCTCTGTGTCTGCTGCCCCCCTTTCAGCCAATATATGTATCAATGAATAATATATATCATTTAATGAAATGTTTATTGATATTCTGCACACGTCAAGGAGCCCATTAATCCTAGACACTGAGCTGGGTTTTTTTAGCCTGATGTTCTTGAAGCAGCCCCGTGACATGGCGGCTGGATAACAGGCGTGAATCAGCCACAGTCACACATTCCTGACACAATTAGCACTTGATATCCGCAGTTATTAAATCGTGAAGACATCTTCCAGCATTACTCATACACAGATGAACATTTGCGGGGGACGGCCTTTGCGTCCAGACAGGAACTCATTAAACTCACTTTCATTGAGGGGGTTGCAAGTAAAAAATGTAAGATCATCTAAATGTAAAGGGATACCCCTCAGAAAAATGGATGTATGCTTTTCAGGCCCAGAAAATAAGAAAAAACTGATTTTGTATGCCCTGCTGTGTGAAACCCCCCAGATCGCCCATACAAACTTTCCCCGGTCCAATGGTGCATGTGCAGACTCTCATCCAGTCAGTGCATTTTAATGCCCAGCACATGGCTCTGTTTAGACACAGAGGGAGTGTGGCAGCATTGTCGGCCTCCCTTCGGTGTGCGGCACGCTCCTGCCCCCTGCCTATGTAAATGGCTGGTTGTGTGAGCATGCCTCAGCCCAGAGGTGCCGGGAATGTATACAGTGTCTTTGGAGTCACTGGGAAAGGCAATTCCTATCGGTATTACACGGTGGGGCATCACAATTGGGCCACATGTCCAGGGTTCAAGCAGCCATGGGTATAACATAACATAGAGGTAGGGGAGGCAGCTGTGACCAGTCCCTTGGCAGAAGGGATAGGCCAGAAGCTGGCCCTGGAGCCTTTTAGATTGGAGATTGGGAAATACTTACTGAACTGGAATCTTCTAACCGGTGAGCCATACACTAGAAAGTACTACAAAGTGAATGGGAGTTTCATTTCAGCACCTCGGACAGCAGAAAAGCTGCTACATTTGAAGCCATCAACTTCCAGTTATGGCTTCTGGCCTCCGACTGGGGCATTAGTGATGGACAGCCAATGTAATCCTCACACAGCCAATTAAAGAACACTTGCCCGAAACTGGAAAATATAAATATACCGGTGAGCCTTTCACTAGCAAAGTGAATGGGAGTATCATTTCAGCACCTCGGACAGCAGCACGGCTGCTACATTTGGAGCCATCAACTTCCAGTTCTGGCTTCTGGCCTCCGGGTTGGGCATTAGTGGCAACTGGGTGGATGGACAGCCAATTTAATCCTCACTCAGCCAGTTATGGAATTCTAGCCCAAAACTGGAAAATATAAATATACCGGTGAGCTTTTCACTAGAAAAGTGAATGGAAGTTTCATTTCAGCACCTCGGACAGCAGCACAGCTGCTACATTTGGAGCCATCAACTTCAGTTTTAGCTTCTAGCCTTCAGGTGGTTCATTAGTGGCGGCTGGGTGGATGGACAGCTAATTTAATTCTCACTCAGCCAGTTCGGGAGCACTAGTCCAAAACTGGAAAATATAAATATAACGGGGAACCTTACACTAGCACAGTAAATAGAGGTTTTATTTCAGCTCCTCGGACAGTGGCACAACTGATACATTCCAACTTTCAGTTCGGCCTTCTGGCCTCCGAACGGGGAATTAGTGGCAGATGGGTAGATGGACAGCCAATTTAATCTTCATGCAGCCAATTGGAGAGTACTATCCCAAAACTAGAAAATATAAATATACTAGTGAGCCTTACACTAGCACAGTAAATTGGGGTTTCATTTCAGCACCTCGGACAGTGGCAAAGCTGCTACATTTGAAAATATCAACTTCCAGTTTGGCTTCTGGCCTCCGACTGGGGCATTGGTGGTGGCTGGGTGGATGGACAGCTAATTTAATCCACACTCAGCCAATTGGGGAGCACTATCCCTAAACTGAAAAATATAAATATAACAGTAAGTCTTTCACTAGCACAGTAAATGGGAGTTTCATTTCAGCACCTCGGACAGTGGCACAGCTGCTACGTTTGGAGCCATGGACTTCCAGTTTTGGCTTCTAGCCTCTGGGTAGGGCATTAGTGGCAACTAGGTGGATTGACAGCCAATTTACTCCTCACACAGCCAATTGGGGAGCTCTAGCCCAAAACTGGAAAATATAAATATACTGGTTAGCCTTACACAATAGGAGTTTCATTTCAGCACCTCAGAGAGCGGCACAGTTGGTACATTTGAAGTCATGGCCTTCAATTTTGGCTTCTAGCCTTCGGGTGGGGCATTGGTGGCAGCTGGGTGGATGGACAGCCAATTTAACCCTCACTCAGACAATTGGGGAGCACTAGCCCAAAACTGGAAAATATAAATATACCAGGGAGCTTTAAAGTAGCACAATGAATAGGAGTTTCATTTCAGCACCTTAGACAGCATCACAGCTGCTACATTTGAAGCCATCAACTTCCAGTTCTGGCTTCTGGCCTCTGGGTGGGGAATTAGTGGCAACTGGGTGGATGGACAGCCAATTTAATCCTCATGCAGCCAATTGGGGAGCACTAGCCCAAAACTAGAAAATATAAATATACCAGTAAGTCTTTCACTAGCACAGTAAATGGGAGTTTCATTTCAGCACCACGGACAGCGGCATAGCTGCTACGTTTTGGAGCCATAGACTTCCAGTTTTGGCTTCTGGCCTCTGGGTGGGGCATTAGTGGCAATTCGGTGGATGGACAGCCAATTTAATCCTCACACAGCCAATTGGGGAGCTCTAGCCCAAAACTGGAAAATATAAATATACCAGTGAGCCTTACACAATAGGAGTTTCATTTCAGCACCTCGGACAGCGGCACAGCTGCTACATTTGAAGCCATCAACTTCCAGTTCTGGCTTCTGGCCTCTGGGTGGGGAATTAGTGGCAACGGGGTGGATGGACAGCCAATTTAATCCTCATGCAGCCAATTGGGGAGCACTAGCCCAAAACTAGAAAATATAAATATACCGGTGAGCCTTACACTAGCACAGCGAAAGATAGTTTCATTTCAGCACCTCGGACAGCGGCACAGCTGCTACATTTGAAGCCTTCAACATCCAGCCTTGTGCTGACCAGGGCTACAAGCCTGAAACGTGTTCACAAATGGGAGGTGATGGCTGAGTAAATGATGTGTTATACTCACCCATTGCACGCAGAGCCAAAGAGGCGATGATTTGCATCACTACCAGCTTATTGCACCCCTTTTCACTCCTCCACTTCAACTACAAAATGGCACACTCTCTCCTTCATTCTTAATAACCTAGACATCGCATAGCAGGTAATTATGACAGCTGGGACTCCAATGCCTTCTAGGAGCATGAGCGGTGGCTGAGTGGCTGCTCAAGAAGCCACTTGGAGAGCACTAACAGATAACAGCAAAATATAATTACAGCGCTGATGGGGGCTTTTGTAAAAGCAGGATCTCAAAGAGGTAAGAGCAAGCTACTATCCAGGGGAGTATATACCATAGAGGCAGGGGAGGCAGCAGCTACCAAGCCCTTAGGAGAAAGAGGCCCAATACAAGCTGTCTCTCCCAGACCTTGCAGCATCTGTGACAAATGTGTCAGACCACCATTACCCAATATACAATGATGGTGCAATGTTGTGCCAGGGGCCAGAGCTATAGGCTCTGCAGGGCTGAACCAAGATGACAGCGCATTGTTTACCCCTAGAGCCCTGTGTATAGAGCACTTGGGGAAACAAGAGGCTGACATCTTAGTTCCACCCCGTGGCACCTACAGCTCTGGCCCCTGGTGCTCCCTGTCGACAGCACAACAACTTTGCATAATGCGGTAGCTCCTCGAGAAGAACCAGACCTTATTTGGCCCCACTGCCGCCGACCTAGGGACCACACTGCTCCAACACTGCCTAGAACTCCAGTGAGACTACAGACCTGATTTGGGATGCCCATGTGTGTGGGAACCCCAAGATCATCTGAAATCTGCCAAGCCACATTCAAAGACTCTCCTTCAATCAGCATTGGTCATACCCAATAGGGGTGCCATGGAGGCAAGGACCAAAACCTGGCATAGCCAAATTCCCAGGTTTTGGTCCACTTTAAGCCAACTTTTATTTTTGGAACACAGTGCCTGTTCCAGAAATATTACTTACTAGTTTCTCTGACGGATTATAAAAAAAGTTTCCTGTGCTTAACATTAATGACAGGCTGAATATTCTATAGCGTCATCATTTATTAATCCGTTTACATAAAACAAATGGTGAATTGTGTGTGACCTGCCATGCTGGCTGACGCAGCCTAATGATCTGTAATCGCCTTCTTATCCCTGCTCACCACTTGCCATTATAAATTATGAATCCAAGTGATACGTCACAGCTGCATTATTTATTACCCTTGTTATAATGTCATTTCATATTATCCCAGATCTCGCTGGAGTCCCTAGAGTCTAATACCACCCGTTTTATTGCGCAAAGTCCATCAAGATTCTCCACCAAGGAATTCAAAGGTAGAGTTCGGTTGAAGGGTTATAACCTGGGTCAGGTTTTTTTATGACCATTTTATGATCTCCACTGACATAGATAAAAATACTTTATTATCCCCAAAGTTCAGTCACATAAGCAAAAATCATTTGAACATGGGGAGGGGCAAAGTTGCTAAGGAAACAAAATACCGTAACTCACAGGGATGGCTCCAGGTTTTTGTGGGCCCTTGGGCGATAGAGTCTCAGTGAGCCCCTTGCGTTATGGTATGACATTCCATTCATAAAGGTGATAAAGTTTTATGTACAGGTATGGCGAATATCACCAAAGAATAGAAAGACAACAATAATGGAACAAGAAACAAAGAGCTAAAAAGTATGAGGAATGACAAAAAAAAGAAAGCAGGAAAGAAAGAAAAGTAATGTCAACAAAGAAACAACAGATGGAAAGAGACAAATTTAACAAATACAAGGAAAGAAAAAAAACATAGAATGAATGACAGAAACAAAGAAGGAATAAATGGAATGACAGCAAAAAGGAATCAGGAAAAACAGAAGGGTGGGAGAGAAAAAAGGGTATGGAAGGAAAGAAAGGAAAGAAGGACTGACAGAAAAAAGAAAGAGAAAGTATGACAGAAAAAATAGAGGGAGTGACAGAAAAAATAATAGAAGGAAAGAAAGAAAAGGAATGGCAGAACAAACCAATGAAAGAAAGAAAGAAATAGACTGTATGGAAGCAAACAACGAATAGAAGGACTGATAGAAATAATAGAAGGAAAGAAAAGGAATGGCAGAACGAACCAATGAAAGAAAGAAATAGACTATATGGAAGGAAACAAGGAATAGAATAGAATAGAAACCGATAGAAATAATAGAAGGAAAGAAGAAAGAAAGGAATGACATAAAGAACTGATGAAAGGAAGACAGAAAGAAAGACTCTCCCAATCTGCCCCTGGCTGACAGTCCTTAGTCCTAGTTACTGCATAGCCTGTGTCCTGAGGGGATGCCCAGGGTGCCCTTAGGGCACCTGCCCAGGTATGCCCAGTGCTGACGCCTGCCCTGGTAACTCATTTCGGAGTCAGTTGTAGGAAGAAAACATTGGTGAGATGGAAGAAAGCTAAAACAAAGGTAGTTGAAAAACCGTAAGTGAATTTAAACACACCTGGGATAAGCATCCATCTACCCTAAGAGAAAGAGTGTCACTGATTTCTCCCCTATTATAGAATGACCAGTAATTGAGAGCTGCGAGGCAGAGGCGGATATGCGGCAAACCGTGCTTAATGGTGATAAACAGAAACAAATATACATAGCACACAAGAACCAGGCTGCTATACAAATACACAAGTGAACATAATAACATACACGTGCTGAGGTAACTGTACTAGAAAACAGATGAACACTGCATGCTACGGCTGCTGTGCAGAAATACAAGTGAAACCGGAAAACATACATACACTTAGGCTGCTGTACATATACACAGGTGGAGTCTGCAAACATACATGCATAGGGATCCACTTAAAGTCCAAACGCGGATACAAGGCTGAAACAGGAAGATAATGCAATGCTGATCCACTGGCTGCCGGAGTGGATCGGTTCACAAAGGAAGGAAATGACACAGGTGCTGGCTAAAGGCAATACAGAGCAGATGCACGCTCCCATATTGCAGAGGAACTCCAGACCTGACAAAGAGTATATACAGTATATACATAAGGGCAGACTAGACCTCATGCTCTTCTGCCGTCAACCTTCTATGTTTCTATCAATATACTGTATATGGGATTATTCAGTATACAGAGAGGACAATCTTTATCCTTATCCATCACACAGCAAAATGCACACATCACGTTGCACTGTGAGCTATTTGTAAGCTATGTACATTCTAATAGTAAGCTCATAACTACTTTACAATTTATTACAGATGATTACAATAGAAACAATTAAGATAAATCAGCTGCACCTTGGCTGTAACAATGTAACACAATGTAACTCTCAGCAGGGAGCTGGCAGGCTTTTCAGAATGACTCATCTTGTTTGTTATAGTCACAGCTGATTACAATAGAAACAATGATGATACATCAGCTGCAGCCTGGTGGTAACAATTCAACACAATGTTATTCAAAACAGGGAGCTGAAAGGCTTTTCAGGATGACTCATCTTGTTTGCTATAGTCACAGAAGGAGGGAGAGATAGTACATCCTAACATTTTAAACTCCTATCCCAATAGATGGCTCTGTCACCTCTGTATTGCAGTAAATGGCTGACTTGGATAATCGAGTGACGGGGCATCCCCTTGGCTAATTAAGTTTGTGAGGAATATGATGAGAAATATTATTTGCCTATCTCGGATTTGCCCACACCCTCTCACAAATGACCCCATATTTGGATGAAGGTGAAATTGTCAGAGATCATTGAGAGATCATTAAACACCCTGCCCCATAGGGTGCCTTCCCTTCAAAAGATCCTGGGTGTCCCGGTAACACCTAGGATAGACCATAGGGGACCACCAGTACACCCCCTGTGGCTAATGCACACTGTGCAGGTCCCTTCATAGAATTTCTTGCAGACACACCGGAGTCAGTGCTTCCTAGATAATCCTGAGGTTGTCATGAAGTTTGTCATAAGCTTAACACATATTTAGAACCTGGAGGTTTGGATACGCCCATACATACATTCCATGTCATTCTAATGGCTGTGTTTGGATTACTTGGATGTGCAGCATCTGATTGATTTGACCACAATCATAGTCCTTCCACCTTCCTACTAAAAGTTATGCTCCATAATAGTTTTAGGAGTTTTTTTAGCCAAAGGATTGGGGGACAGGAGCAGAAATTCCTCCCAGGGGGAATGTGGGAGTTGTCACTCCAGAGTTATATGCCCAGGAATGGGACTATCATCTTTTAAAGTAGACCAAAACCTACAGCGATCAGCCCGGGAATCTATAAGAGCGGCCACGCATGTGCCATCATACCGGGAAGAGGTGATCTGGGGGGGGGGGTTTCACACAGCGGGGCATCCCCCGATCAGGGTGCCCCTGGGGCAAGGGCCCAGTCAAAATACTGGGTTTTGGTCCGCTTTAAGCACCAGGATATGGAAGACTCTAAATGGGGGGGTCCTGTAGCTGGTCCTTCCTCTCCTGGCTCTCTCCTTATCCAGCTTTCAGTCCCCACCGAGGTGACCTGGTCCATCAATCAACCTTCAGTGAACAGAGGACGGAAACACCCCCAAATCCCTCTTCAGACATCCTGCTTGGCTGCCTCTCTCTACAGCTCTGAAACCTCACCCTCCTCCCTCCTCTCACACTCCACACAGTGTGCTTACATCACATTGCTCCCCTTCATTTTCTCTTTTGTGCCCATTCACTCTACTTTCTCACTATGGGGGTTATTTAAGAAGGGATAGCTCCAGGTAGCGCCTCGTAGCGGCAGGCAGTGTCTGGTGAACGCCAGACGCTGTAGGCAAAACCACATTTATGAAAGCGATTCTGGTGAGCACCTCTAACAGTGCCATGTAGCCTCACATGTATTATTACAGGCGGCTCAGCGTATAGCACCGGCACTCTAGCTTCCAGAGCGCCAGGTATTGTCGCTCTCCCATTTCAATGGACGTTCCTCTTCTTCTGTTTAAACAGGGTTTTTTTTTTTTTGGCTCAAATCATTGTGTGACCTCTCATTTTCCTCTCATGATCTCAATGATCACCGAATCATTTTTTGTATCTTTTTATTCAGAATTATCATTACAGGTCTGGCACTAAAGTGTTAATGTCACAATGTTACAACAATGACATTCCATGTGTTTTCGCTTTGTTACTGGTGGATATTTGTCCAAATACAGACTTTAATCACACAGCGTCTGGCGCTCTATGCTACTGCGCCCAGATCCAGAGCGCCGACGCTGTGTGTGTAGTTTTTTGATAAGTATGGTGTGAGTCGCTGAGAGTTGGACGCACTGAGCTGGCGCTACCTTTCGCTCCCTGCAGTTCTGTACTGGTGTTAGAACACCCAACATACGTCACATTTATCAATTTGGGCCAGGTTACTACAGCGACCGAGACGCTCTGTTACAGTGCCCGATACATATTTACAGTGTCTACTAGTGGGCGCTCTTAATGCCGCTATACAGACGCTCCTCTGCTGATACCTGACGTTAGTAATGAATCAGCCTCAAAGTCTGCTTACATCACATGGCTGTTGCTACACTCACTGTTTATTTAGATTTTTTTTGCCCCCCTTCATTTTCTCTTTTGTGCCCTTTCACTCTCTTTTGCACTTTCTCACTATTTCTCCTTCACTCCCGTCTCCCAATCTATGTTCTATTTTGCTGGGGATTAGTAGTAGACGTCAGATTCTTACATTGGCACATTTAATGAGCTATTAGCAAATTGGGCCAATGGCTATTTTTAGCATCTGCCTGATGTTTGTAGCCTTAAATAGCATCGATCATTAGACTTATTTTACTATTATTGTGCATACGCCATTTCTTTGGCACTCGCACGTTTGGCTTTTTACACCAATTTTATCCATTTATAAATCTCTGTGCTCTGCATGCGTAATGGAGGTTGTCATCCATCCAGGTTATGTGTCATAAGGAATCGAGGCAACTGTACTATATTTTTCTGAAATAGATTTCATTAATAACCTGACCAGCTTTCTCAATTCAGAATATGCAGCAAGAAATTGTGTTAGATGTAGCTCCAACCCCTATCCCTGTGGCCAGGGGCCTCATAGATATACTGTATTGCTAACAAATAGGTATTGAAGTGGACCAAAACCCACACTGATTGTCCTATAAGTCTATAGTAGAGATGAGCGAACTTTTGAAAAATTCGATTCGACTGAGTCGCCAAGTCGACTGAGTAGACCACTCTGCCTTGCTGTAACACGCATAGGACGCGTGCTGGGTTATTGAAATAATACTGTAAATAATTATCACATGCAGATCGGAGGCATCGCTAATAGAATCGCAAAGCGGCACAATTGCAGAGAGTTGAGGTGGCATCACTATGAGGGGCCCCTATAGTGCCTGAAAAACACACCCTGGAGCTGGCAGCAGCAGGAGCCCAAAAATTTGCTGAATCACACCCTGGAGTTGCAAGCAGCAGCAGCCGCCCAAACATTGGTTGAAAGAGACACTGGAGTTGGCTGCAGGAGCCCAAAAATTGGATGAATCACACCCTGGAGTTGCAAGCAGCAGCAGGAGCCCAAACATTACTATAAAGAGACACTGGAGTTGGCAGCAGGAGCCCAAAAATTGGATGAATCACACCCTGGAGTTGAAGCAGCAGCAGCAGCAGCAGCCCAAAAATAGCTTGAAAGAGACACTGGAGTTGGCAGCAGGAGCCCAAAAATTGGATGAATCACACCTTGGAGTTGCAAGCAGCAGCAGCAGCCCAAACATTGATTGAAAGACACACTGGAGTTGGCAGCAGGAGCCCAAACATTGCTTGAAAGACACACTGGAGTTGGCAGCAGGAGCAGCAGGAGCACAAACATTGCTTGAAAGACACACTGGAGTTGGCAGCAGGAGCCAAACATTGCTTGAAAGACACACCGGAGCTGGCAGCAGCGGCAGCAGGAGCCCAAGCATTGCTTGAAAGACACACTGGAGTTGGCAGCAGGAGCCCAAACATTGGCTGAAAGAGACACTGGAGTTGGCAGCAGGAGCAGCAGGAGCCAAAACATTGCTTGAAAGACACACTGGAGTTGGCAGCAGCAGCAGGAGCCCAAACATAGCTTGAAAGAGACACTGGGGTTGGCAGCAGGAGCCCAAACATTGCTTGAAAGACACACTGGAGTTGGCAGCAGGAGCAGCAGGAGCCCAAACATTGCTTGAAAGAGACACTGGAGTTGGCAGCAGGAGCCCAAAAATTGGCCTAAAGACACACTGCAGTTGCCATCAGCAGCAGCAGGAGCTGCAGAGTCCACCACCTGAAAAGGGAGCGACTGCAGCACCAGCTACTTGGACAGGAGCACATTCAGCTTCTGCGCCGTAGGATGAGTGGGCGCATACTGCTGTCTCTTGGACATGGCTTCGCTGATGGATTGCTGGCGGGATGCATGACTTGGAGGAGGAGGAGCAGGAGCGACAGAGGATGGGTATGACGCACAGCTGCCTTCGGCTGAGGTGCTGGAGCCTTGGCTGGCAGAAATTGGGAGCGGCGTGCCACTTGGTGAGGAAGCAGGCTGGACCACCTCTTCGGAGCCTTGGTTCTCCCAGGCCGCTTTATGGTGACGCTGCATATGTTGACGCAGGGCCGTGGTGCCAACATTTGGGCCCTGGCCACGCTTCACCTTCTGCCTACATATCTTTCATGTGGCCATGTTACCCTCCTGCGGATGCTTCAGGAAAAACTGCCACACTGCCGAGTAGCTACTTTTCCCACCAACAGGCCACACTGATTCACTGCTACTGTCGCCAACTCCAGGAACCCCTGCTCCACTACCTCCCGATAAGGTAGCCTGCCGTGCAGCAGGGGCTCTACCCCGGCCCCGGCCCCGTTTGGCTCCAGGCTTTACAATTGTGCCCCCATGCTGACTTCCAACCATGCTGCTAACACCTTGCTGCCTCAGCTGCTGACTCCGGGGCAACCTGCGCCCCTCTTCTCCTGATGATGACAATGAAGCCCCTTCATCACCCGGCTCCCAAGTGCGATCGGCTTCATCATCATCATCATCATCACCGAGTTGTGGCTGTACGTCACTGATCTTCTCGGTTTCCTCAACAGTGTCTGGCGCAGGAGCTGGAAAGCTCGCAACACCCACGACACTGTCCACATCACTAATTGTCTGCCGAGCTAAAGAAGCCACCTCCATTTCATGGCTGGGCAGTAGCTGCTGACTGTCCTCTATCTGATCGTCCTCCTCACTAAAGAGTGGAGCTGAACCCAAAACATAGGATACGTCACTGGGGGAGGGAACGGCGTAGGACAGAGGCAATGGGAGGACAGGGACTGCTCTCGGGGCATGCCAACTCAGGGTTGTGTCAGAGGAACCTACCGACCCTAGACTGGGGGTCTCAGATGTAACTTGTGATGATGTTGATGAGCGCGTTAAACAATCTACCACGGCAGATGCGTTACTGGTGGAGACACGACCGCTAGCAGATACTGGCAGATCAGGTCTCTCACCATGACTCCTGCTGCCACTCGCCCCTAGTCTGCTGCGACCTCTGCCTGCTGAATCTTGGCCTCTGCCACTCCTCTTTGAACTTCCTGGCACTTGTCTGCCTGACATTTTTATGTATTTGCTTATTTTGTATAACAGATAGGGTGCTAGGTGCAAGTTTGGGATACCCTGCGGCCTGGTGTAATGACAGCAGACAGAAACCAATGCAAAATTAAATAACTTAGTACAGCTGAGGCAGAAGCATGCTTATTTTGAATAACAGATAGGGTGCCACGTGGTGGTTTGGGATACCCTGCTGCCTGGTGTATTTAAAGCACATTCATTGCAATCTATGTTAACTAACAGTCCATGTTCTTAACAAGTGTTAGCTAGGTTTTTCAATAGTATGAGTGTGCAGAGGGTTAACTTTCTTTGTTGCCATTGATTGCACCCATGTTGCCTTGGTCCCTCCGGCAGCCGACGAGTACATCTATAGGTAAGTTCAGTCGGTCAACTTTTTATATAGTTTACATAAATTCTATTTTAACTATATTTTTTAACTATCTATTAATCCCTCCTTGTAAAAATTGTCCCTGTGAAATAGCTTACACTGTATATCTATTAATCCCTCCTTGTAACTTGTCCCTGTGAAATAGCTTACACTGCATATCTATTAATCCCTCCTTGTAAATTGTCCCTGTGAAATAGCTTACACTGTATATCTATTAATCCCTCCTTGTAAATTGTCCCTGTGAAATAGCTTACACTGTATATCTATTAATCCCTCCTTGTAAATTTTCCCTGGGAAATAGCTTACACTGTATATCTATTTATCCCTCCTTGTAAATTGTTCATGTGATACATTTGCCCGTCTTTAGCTTCATCAATGTTTTTCATATCGGCCAAAGCCAAACATTTTCATGTGAACCTTAATTAGTCATTTTCAAGTTAATCTTTAGTTGATCGAACATACATATCCTTTTTTGGGCTAAAAAATACTTAGGTACTTAGTTAGTGTTATTTGTATTGCCCAACATGTTTTTGGGAGGATGTTAGGAGTTAGTGTTTGAGTAGTTTACCTTGCATTGCTAATTTTTGTTGTTTTTCTTTTTTCCCAGGAACCGCAAAATGGGCCACTTACTGAATGTCCAAGCAGTGGTGGCCCCGGACATGCGGTTCCTTAGTCTGCTCGCCGGGTTCCCAGGCTCATCCCATGATTCGTACATATTGCGAGGATCTGGATTGTACCGTCAGTTTGAGTCTGGAGAATTCTCTGGTGGATGGCTCCTTGGTAAGTTGACGCAAATAACGTCATTCCCTTTTCAATGTATACCTATGAATATAGTTGATGACCCATGTCTGAACCTATGGCTGTTTTTACCCCTTGATGACATGTTAAACCGGACCTTAACCATGATCTTTAGCAAAGCACAAACCCTTACAAAATGATTTCAAACCATTTCTAAATAATATATTTCTACTTTCTAGTAAATTACTTATTATTCTTCCCCACACTCGGCTGCAAATCTGTTCTTGACTTTATGATAGGGTCTGCGCCAAATGCATGACACTTACTGAGTAGAAGAGAGCGAGATAAAGGGGGTGGGTTAGAGCTGTTCTTGGCTCAGACAAAGCAGATCTGGGGTCCTGAAAAGGTAAGACATCCAAGAATGCTGAGCAGCACAGTCCTAACCCAATTCCTGTTTGCATTCTGCTTGATTTGCCCTCATCCGCCATCTTGGATGTTTAAAGGCTCAGAACATGCAGTAGATGGTGTTAGACTCTTTTTGAGGTAAGCAATCTGTAAGTACAGGGTGTTGCAAAAATATAAGATAGTCTCTGAGTCAGGGGGAACGACCGATTGTCCCAAAATGTTTATGTTGGATTGGGTAATTAATGTAAGTATTTTATAATTCTTTCAGGGGATTTTGGCTATCCGCTTCTTCCCTGGCTGATGACGCCCGTCCTTCGGCCGCAGAATGCAGACCAGGACGCCTACAATCGGGCCTAAAAACTAGGTTCAGATGTTTGGACCATACCGGGGGGGGGCACTCCAGTATCACCCCAACAAGGTGATTGATGTAATACTGGCCTGCTGTGTGCTACACAACTTTGCCATAATGCAGCGTGTCCCCCGGTATGTGGATCTTCCCCCCTCTCCACCCAGCCAGGAGCCTGATGCCAATTGCCGTGCACAACTGGTGCCTCTGGCCAAGCTGTGAGAGCAAATTTGATTCAGACCCATTTTGCCTAATTTTGTTTTCCTGTTTTTGTTTGTTGTATGTATTTGTTGTTTTGTACTCTCGTTTGCCTTTGTGAAGGCTTGGTTATTTTATTATTTAGAAATAGTAATAGTAAAATAATGAATGAATTACTAAAATTTTTAAACTTGATCTGAGCCTCATTCATTATTGATTCTCTCACATGATTGAGAAACTCACATGTTTGATTCAAAAAACCTTCAATAATCTCAAAATTACCCAAACATTCATGCATCAACTTAGTCCACAACGGCTAAAGTCCCATTCAATATAGTTAATATAAATATGTCAATTATTAGTTGAAGGGCACTCGCAGACTTCATGTACATACATAGTACAACATAAATATACATTGGTGCAGAATCATGGCACCTAGCAATTGGCCACATCCAGGAGTTTTTAAGTAATGCACTCCAGGCCGAAGTTTCAAGAACAAATAAAAGAAACAGACATAGGGAGCAACCATTTGCAGGTCAATATTTGTGCAGTAATACATAGGGCCACATACACACCCTCTCCTGCTTGGCCACATTGGCCACAGGCACAGGTGGAAAGCAGCCATACCTATGCCACATCCATGCCTGTAAGTCAGTGGCCCACCCAAACAATAACCCCCAGTCTAAATCCAAGTCCAGTCCAATCTTTGCCAGGGTTCAAGGTCGTAGCTTGCCAGCCCAGAATGTCCTCCAATCATGCCTACAAACAGGATGAGCCAGACACAATTTCATTAGGCCAAAGCCTGCAGCGTGACAGCTTGAGTGGCAGCTTCAGTGAGGCTTTAGCTCAGGCATTGGCTAGTGGGGTATCTCAGCACTCTAATGAGCTATATGGGCGAAAATCCAAGTCATACAAGCAAAGCCATAAAAATGGCAATCTTGGTAGCGCTCAACAGACAGGTCAATACAGTAGTGATGTAGAGGAAAGATGGGGAGCAGATACTGGGCAAATAGCTGTTAAAATGGGTGTTGCCCATAAAACCCTGGTGGTGGGCCTTGGGGATGGCCCATCACCTGGGCATGTGTGGCATTAAGAATCTGCCACTGTTCCAAAATGAGTCTATTGCTATTTCTAACTTCCTTGAGCATGCCTGTCAAAGTATTAGTTAAGGTGGCCATGTGGCTGTTGCTCGTCCGAAATTCTGTCAGCATGGAGGTGAATGTATTATTTAATGTATCTAATTGTGCAGAAAACTGCTCTGTGGTTCTTTGAGTCACCTGGTGAAATAAACGCCTCTCATGGTGCCACGCTGACTCCAGGGTCGGCACGCACCTCCCCTGGGAAACTGGTCGACGTTGCTGACTACGTCTCCCAATTCCCCGGGTTTGAGCGCATGCAGATGCTGGACCTCTAGGGCGAGCAAGAGTTGCAGATGTGCTCGGCAAATACTCTGCAGCAGAGCAACCACTCGGGACTGTAGGCTCAGTCTCTGCATGCTGCCCACGATGGGCTGGCAGCATGCATCCAGCTTCACTCTGCTGCAGAGGATTTGGTGCAGTAGCATGTTGGGACCGTGGCAGATTATGTTCCAGGGGGGTCAGTTGTGAAGGTCCCATCAAAGTGCCATCCTGCTCCATCTCCTGGATTTCCTCCATCAGTGTGTGGGTCTGTTGGGACATGTGACAAAAAAGGTTCAGTTTGGTCCCTAAATATATTAGTTAGGCTAATTAGTCATGTTCATTCACATGCATCAGCAGATTCCGCAAAATACACTTACCGTATATATCTGCTCCTGGCTCCTAGGCAGCACGGAAGTTGACGGCGTGGTCAAACTGGATGAGGCTTCCACACTAGCTGAGGGTTGATGCTGGGCTGTATTGTAAATAAAAAGGCACGAAGACACCCAAATATCCATTGATGATCTGGATTACTACATATGCTTCAATAAAACACGTGGGCAAGCAGGAATGTCAACTCCCCCAACGATCCAAGGTGACCTTCACTATGAATGTCATTATCTGTTATATGTATGACTGACCCTGTGCATACACATTGCTCACCTTAAATAATACAAACATGCATGTACTGCATTTTATGAGTCTTCACACATCCATAAAGGGCCATTAGGGGCCCACACTCAGCTTGCAAATATCATTTGGCTTAAGAGTATGCTGGTGGGCATTCTTCCTATGTAGACCTTTCCCTGACCCCAGATCAAGTATTTGAGACCAAAGCACAGCTCAAACCCAAGTGGCCTAAAGACAAAAAAGTAAGTGTTGGATATGATTGAGTAGAATCACATAACAGGCAGTGCTTTGCTAATATTAAGACTTTAATAGTGACCATAAATACTGTCCAAGGTCATGTATGGGCTGGCAAATTAGAAAATGAACATTACACACCCTGCTAAAACTGTAACCTCCCCTACAAGGCACTCCCTAGGGGCATGTGTTCATATATGCCTGTGAGCCTCATTTTACACCTTTAAAACATTTCACATACACACTAACATTACTAACCTGCAGGAATAGTAGGGATGTCCGTGTCCCGTCGCCCCGAGTGTCCCTCTAATGCCACGGGATGTATCAGGCCCAGCACCATCTCGTCAGCTCGGGTAAACTGTAATTTGGTGGGGAAGCCTCCGCCAGTTTGTAAGCTGAAAAATATAGGTTTGCAAATGTAGGAAATTGTGGACAATACAAGAAGCAGACAAATGCACAACTCAAATATGTACCTGTAATTGCACTGTTTATTTTCTTTCTTCCGTGCTGCATACTTCAGGTCAGAAATTTTGCTTTGAATCTGCTCCACATCTTATTAGCTCCTCCCCCACTGCATTGACCTGTCTGGTGAGCTCCTCCAAGAGTTCAGTTTTTCGCAATATGCTTGTTGATTTGGATTTTCGCCCATATAGCTCATCATAATGTAAAGTCAGCCCAATTGCCAATGCTAGAGTTTGGGCCTCACCAAACCTGCCACTCAACTGTCCTTGGCACAATGTCCGGCCTATTGCTTGACGTTCTGGCTCATCTCTGGATGTAGGCAATTCGGGGGACATTCTGGGCTGGCTCTGTTGTGTAGAAATGTTGGACAGGTGGCTGGATAAAGAATGAACTAGACTTGGAAATGGACTTGGGGTCCTTGCCTGGGTGGCCACTAAACTTGCAGGCATCGATGTGGCATATGGATAATTGCTTGCCACCTGTGCCGGTGGCAAATGTGGCCGAGGAGGAGAGGGTGTGCTTGAGGGTGTTGTGCTTCTGGCCCTGTGCCTCTTTGTGCCCTTGCCACTTGTGGTTCCATGCCCCTGGGAGGTACTTGCACGTGGCTCTGGAGATGCTGAGCTTGGGGGGCTGGGGCTTCTGGTCCTGTGGCTTTTGCTCTTTCCATGGGCGCGTTTCCCACGTGGCTCTGGAGATGCTGAGCTTAGGGGGCTGGGGCTTCTGGACCTGTGGCTTTTACTCTTTCCATGGGCGCATTTCCCACGTGGCTCTGGAGATGCTGAGCTTGGGGGGCTGGGGCTTCTGGGCATGTGGCTTTTACTGGCCTTGCCAGTGGAGCGTTCTTTCAGAGTGGATGTGGTATGCCGGGGAGGAGGGGATGGTGTTTTTTGGGGGCTGGGGCTTCTCACCTTCTTAGTGGCCTTTTTTGCGGGCATACGTGCCTGCTTGGTTGGGGTCTTCTTCTTCACCGCTGCCTCCTTTGCTTTGCTGGTTGTTTTTAGCTTAGCAGACTTGGTTGGTATTGTTGCCTTGGCCTGGCCACTGTGGCTGCGCGTTTCCCGCACCTTCGCCGTTGGAATTTGGGACCAAGTGGTCGGCCGTGAAGAAGCCTCCTCAGGCCGCTGTGTCATTTTGCTGCTGCCCTCCTTGCCTGGTTTGGCCTTAGCAATGGCTTTTTTAGCTGACATGTTGAAACTCTCAAAGAGAATGAGCTGTGTGTTCAGGACCCTTTAAATCCTAATGCCTGCGTATGAGGCTTACGCGTTCGTGTACGCGTGCGTACGGCCGTTCGTCCGGCTGTGCGGAACCCGGAAACTGCTGGGGCATTACTTATCTGCTGCGGACAAGAAGAAAGATGGCTCCCACGATCTTCATCCGCCAACAAGAAGAGCTGATTATGCTCGTAAGTGTATTGTAATGCCTTTGATTTGCCATCTAAATGAAGTCCCTTGCATCTAGAAGGATAGTTTGAGGCTAGAAATGTGTCTGGGAATGTCATTTAGTCAACTGATCTAATTGTGACAGATATTTGTATGCAGTTTGATCTAACATCTATGTTTAGTTTGTGTTTTTTAGACGATGCTTCAGCGCAGGTACGACTACCTGCCCAACTCTTTTGAGAAGAGGACCGTCGCCCCGGAGATCGTTTCCAGGATCCAGCACGAGACTGACCACCTTCACCCATACGCAGATCATGCAGCATTGGTCGGACCTGAAACGGCTCCACATGCCCCGGGTGCGGCGATTTTTCGGACTCCATTTCCTAAGTAAGTACATAGCGATTGCATGCTAGATGTAACTAATACAGAAGGTAGGCCTTTATTTATAAATGCTTTTCTTTTCTAGTGCTGGTAATGGAGTACGGAATCCGACACACCCGGAGGCGCACAGGCCGACCAGTGCTGCATGATTCTGCAGCATAAAAGTGAAGGTGGTGGATCTCCAGGGCGACGGCCCTACCCCTCCTCTGTAGCGGCCTCCAACCAGCCCCTGGACCTTTCTACAGAGGAGGGGCGTCAGGCCGTGGGCAGGGAGTCGTACCCAGCGATGGAGCTGCTAGCCTCTGGTATGTGGCTCTTCATGTAACCGCACACACATACATGCTATTTAAAACAAAGCTGATTCCCTTAATCTCTTTTTCTAGATGTTAATGTAGCGGGTGAAGGATCTGGAGCAGGGACTGCAGCAGATCAGGCCCAGGAGGCACATGTAGAAGGTGGGTGATGTCACACACACACATTCAAATTGTCATTTGCTTACTGTGGCAGGGCCCAGAACCCAGGGTGGTCCCCGACGCAGACGTCGGCCACCAACGAAGTAAGTTGTAATGTCATTCTTTTGAGTATGTGGTAATTGACATGATCACCAAGATACCTAAAGCCATAGTCAATGGCATTAGCATAATGACATATGGCCACTTCCTTAGATTAATTACTTAGCATAATGACATATGGCCACTTCCTTAGATTAATTACTTAGCATAATGACATATGCCCTCTTCCTTAGATTAATTACTTAGCATAATGACATATGGCCACTTCCTTAGATTAATTACTTAGCATATGGATAAACGCACTAAAGTGTGCAATTCTCCGCGGGACAGTTCAATACATTTTTTCTTCTAATCAGCATGTGAATTTTCAAGTTAAGTGTATCCATCACCTGTCATACTAAACACGTACTAGAAAGAAGACAAAGCGCTTCTATATATATATCCAATGGTTGTTCCTTTGTTAGATGTTTTTCATACAGCCAAAAGGATAATTTTCCTTTTTATCCAAATAAATTCCTTTTCTTTCTCTCATATAATCATCAAGACTTAGATTATATATAAATGATTCCTCATTTATTTGGATTTAACATGTAAGATAAAACATAAGCCACACATAGCGTGATACCATAACAGTAATTTCTGTGCGCAGCACTTAGAAAACTGCTTACCAGATAAAAGTTGAATACAGGCGTTGCAATAAAATATTCTTATACAAAGAATCCTGATGCTCAAAGTTCCATTCCTCCAAATTAAACTTTGTTTAGCTATTTGGATATTCACAGTCGCCGCAGCGCATACATTACCGAGACCTAGGCCTCTGGACTCGGCTGGCGTCGGCTCTGCTCGGAGGTCACGTGATTAAAGGTAGGCTCCGCCCAACGCGTTTCGTCACTTGGACTTGTTCACAGGCGCACAGAGCCTGTGCATATGAACGGACGAAGACTTTACAGAAGGCTTGCAATGCATGCATAGAATCGCTCGTACACTCATACGAGAGCGGGAATATTTAAAAAAAAAAATGTGATTTTTTTTACAGAGTTTGAGCTTTAATATAAAAAGTCTTGTTTGTAATATTTTAAGTGCTTTCATAATAGTTTTGGTTAAAGAAACATACACCCTAAAAATAAGACACCCTTTCCATTCCTGTCCAGGAAGCACCATAAACATATAAAGAGCACTTTATATTTTCTGCTGCTTTTCTGACCATAGTTCCTCTTTAAAGTGGCACTATACTCAAGTCACCACTTCCTCATGGCAGTTAATCAGGTGACCAACAGAAACCATTCAGGTTGTGCACACCCACTTGGAAATCCAGATTGGTCACTGGCAGTCATTTGATAGCCAGCCACTCATGAATGAGGATGTGGTTAACATATGGGTATAGGATTGCTTTAAAGAGGAACTTCGGATGCCCTGGAGTCTTTTAGATTGTGTCCCAAGAAGTCCTCAGGAGTGAGACTCAGATGGGGTTTTTTTAAAGAGGAACTTCAGAGGCCCTGGAGCCTTTTAGATTGTGTCCCAAGGAGTGGGACTCGGCTGGGATCAGTTTAAAGAGGAACTTCGGAGGCCCTGGAGTATTTTAGATTGTCTCCCAAGGAGTGGGAATCGGATGGGATTGCTTTAAAGAGAAACTTCAGAGGCCCTGGAGCCTTTAGGATTATGTCCCAAGGAGTGGGACTCGGCTGGGATTGCTTTAAAGAGGAACTTCGGAGGCCCTGGAGTCTTTTAGATTGTGTCCCAAGGAGTGGGACTCGGCTGGGATCACTTTAAAGAGGAACTTCGGAGGCCCTGGAGTATTTTAGATTGTTGCCCAAGGAGTGGGAATTGGATGGGATTGCTTTAAAGAGGAACTTCAGAGGCCCTGGAGTCTTTAAGATTATGTTCCAAGGAGTAGGACTCGGATAGGATTTCTTTAAAGAGGAACTTTGGAGGCCCTGGAGTCTTTTAGATTGTGTCCCAAGGAGTGGGACTCGGCTGGGATTGCTTTAAAGAGGAACTTCGGAGGCCCTGGAGTCTTTTAGATTGTGTCCCAAGGAGTGGGACTCGGCTGGGATCACTTTAAAGAGGAACTTCGGAGGCCCTGAAGTCTTTTAGATTGTGTCCCAAGGAGTGGGAATCAGATGGGATTGCTTTAAAGAGGAACTTCAGAGGCCCTGAAGTCTTTTAGATTGTGTTCCAAGGAGTCCCCAGGAGTAGGACTCGGATGGGATTGCTTTAGAGGAACTTTGAAGGCCCTGGCATCTTTTAGATTGTGTGCCAAGGAGTCCAAGTAGTGGGACTCGGATGGGATTGCTTTAAAGAGGAACGTTGGAGGCCCTGGAGTCTTTTAGATTGTGTCCCAAGGAGTCCAAGGAGTGAGACTCGGATGGGGTTTCTTTAAAGAGAAACTTCAGAGGCCCTGGAGCCTTTTAGATTGTGTCCCAAGGAGTGAGACTCGGATGGGATTGCTTTAAAGAGGAATTTCGGAGGCCCTGGAGTCTCTTAGATTGTGTCCCAAGAAGTCCAAGGAGTGAGACTCGGATGGGGTTTCTTTAAAGAGGAACTTCGGAGGCCCTGGAGTCTTTTAGATTGTGTCCAAGAAGTCCTTAGGAGTGAGACTCGGATGGGGTTTCCTTAAAGAGGAACTTCAGAGGCCCTGGAGTCTTTAAGATTATGTTCCAAGGAGTAGGACTCGGATAGGATTTCTTTAAAGAGGGACTTTGGAGGCCCTGGAGTCTTTTAGATTGTGTCCCAAGGAGTGGGACTCGGCTGGAATTGCTTTAAAGAGGAACTTCGGAGGCCCTGGAGTCTTTTAGATTGTGTCCCAAGGAGTGGGACTCGGCTGGGATCACTTTAAAGAGGAACTTCGGAGGCCCTGAAGTCTTTTAGATTGTGTCCAAGGAGTGGGAATCAGATGGGATTGCTTTAAAGAGGAACTTCAGAGGCCCTGAAGTCTTTTAGATTGTGTTCCAAGGAGTCCCCAGGAGTAGGACTCGGATGGGATTGCTTTAGAGGAACTTTGAAGGCCCTGGCGTCTTTTAGATTGTGTGCCAAGGAGTCCAAGTAGTGGGACTCGGATTGGACTGCTTTAAAGAGGAACATTGGAGGCCCTGGAGTCTTTTAGATTGTGTCCCAAGGAGTCCAAGGAGTGAGACTCGGATGGGGTTTCTTTAAAGAGAAACTTCAGAGGCCCTGGAGCCTTTTAGATTGTGTCCCAAGGAGTGAGACTCGGATGGGATTGCTTTAAAGAGGAATTTCGGAGGCCCTGGAGTCTCTTAGATTGTGTCCCAAGAAGTCCAAGGAGTGAGACTCGGATGGGGTTTCTTTAAAGAGGAACTTCGGAGGCCCTGGAGTCTTTTAGATTGTGTCCAAGAAGTCCAAGGAGTGAGACTCGGATGGGGTTTCCTTAAAGAGGAACTTCAGAGGCCCTGGAGTCTTTTAGATTGTGTCCCAAGAATTCTTTAGGAGTGAGACTTGGATGGGGTTTCTTTAAAGAGGAACTTTGGAGGCCCTGGAGTGGGACTCGGATGGGAATGCTTTAAAGAGGAACTTCAGAGGCCCTGGAATCTTTTAGGCCTTTTAAAATGAGCGGTTTCCTTTGGCTTAGCTTGGCCGCTAGCAGAGGTCTTTTAGACTCCCTCCTTTAGAATTCCTCTTTAAAGTGGACCAACACCCACGATCTCGGATGTCCCGTGGTGAGTGAGGTGATTGGCCCGGGAATCTTATAGATTGCCAGGCCGATCACCCCTGGGTGTTGGTCCACTTTAAAGCAATCCCATCCGAGTCGCACTGATTGGGGGATCCTGAATTGGGACACCCGCAGTGTGAAAGCCCCCAGGCTTACCTGCCCTGTGAAACCCTTGGCGCTCGCAGCCACATCCCCGCTCACCTCTAGCTGTGCACCTACCCCCGCCAGGCCTTTCAAACTGAGCGGTGATGCGGCCGGCAGCACACTTGCCCCACTTGGTTTCATTTGGCTTAGCTTGGCCACTAGCAGAGGCCAAAGAGAGCCAAGCGAAATCGAGCGTGCTTGGTTCCAGCACTGGGAACAGCAGAAAGGTGAGTTTTAACAGTGAACCGGGTGAGATGCACACAGCCGGTCACCCTACTTTAGAATGCTCTGTCTGAGATGAACAACACCAATGAGAGTGAAATTTATAGGTGGTGTTCCTCTTTAAAGTGGACCAATCATCCCCTGTGGCCGGTCTGGAAGCTAAAAGCCCCTGCCCCCGGGGCATCCTAAATTGGATTCTCTGTTGTGTGAAACCCCCCAGGTGTGATCTCTGCCGGCACCGCATCCCCAGCTTCTCTGTAGCTGTGCGCTCTCTTCGTGCCCAGCCATTCAGAGCAGGTGTGCGCACTCCACAGGAGAGCCAGGGATGCGGACGTGGGTGCTCCTATGCCGGAGCAAAGTTCAAATCAGCAGCTTTAAAGAATGCGCCACATAAAGAGCTGATTGGACTAGCGCCCCTGAATGCACCATGGGCAGGGCCGGCGCCAGCACCCGGCATGGTGGGGCAGATGCCAGGGGCTCCCACCCTCCGGGGGGCCCACTGACAGGACCAGCCTTTGGGGTGTGCGACTGCACTTGACCAGCGGTGGACTGGGAGGGCACCGCCACAGCTGGTGCCCACATCTTGAATGATTGGGTTCCACACAACGGGGCATCTCGATTTAGATTCCAGGGGAGGAAGTGCTAGGTTTCGTTCTCCTTTTGAGTTGAGTTTTGGTCCACTTTACAGGAGCAACTCAATTTGTTTGTGAAAGAACCCCCCCCCCCCCCCCCCCCGGTTTGGCTGTTAACTCAAACTGGCGATTTCCTATCCCTGGAGCATCCCAATCTGTGATACCCTACTGTGTGACACCCCTCTGGGATCTCTGGCATACCCACTATGCAAGCAATTCCACCCCCGAGTTTTGGTCCGCTTTACAGGGGCATCTCAATTTGTTTGTGAAAGAACCCCCCTGGTTTGGTCATCATCTCAAACTGTCGATCCCACGGTGCATTCACCAGTTCCAGGAAAGCAATGAACAAAGGGGGGGTCACACACAGGGGCATCCAAAATCAAGAGGATCTAGATTTGTATAGACTCCGAGGTCAGGTTTAAAGGGGTTTGGTGCGCTTCAAATAGCATGATCCTTAGGGGGCATCCAGATTTGGGACGTCCCTCGGTGATGTGACGCGACTCTTCACCACAAAGGGGCCCCCTGAGACCATGCAACCCAAGGGCCCACATAAACCTTGAGCCGGCCCTGAACGTAGGAATGGGGATAGGTGAGTGAATGTGGGCGATCTGGAGGGTTTCACACAGAGGGGCATCTTACATCGGGATGCACCCAGGGCAAGGAGCAATTACCAGGACAGTCAAAATCCTAGTCATTTGGCCACTTTAAAGGCTCAGAAATCCTGACGGTCACCTAAGGGGTTTATTCATCAAGGGATAGCGCCAGGTAGCACCTCGTAGCGGCAGGCAGCATCTGGTGAACGCCGGGCGCTGTACGCAATACCACATTTATGAAAGCAAATCTGGTGAGCGCCTCTAACAGCGCCATGTAGCCTCACATGTATTATTACAGGCGGCTCAGCGTATAGCGCCGGCGCTCTAGCTTCCAGAGCACCAGGTATTGCCTGTCGCTACCTGTCGCTCTCCCATACATTTCAATGGACGTTCCTTTTCTTCTGTTTAAACAGGGTTTTTTGTGTTTAATTTCTTTTTTTCTCTTTAATAATTGTGTGACCTCTCCTGGCCTAGAAAACTTGAAAACTTTTTTGACTTTTTATATTTTTATGCAGAATTGTCATTACAGGTCTGGCACTAAAGTGTTATAGTCCCAGTGTTACAACAACAATGTCATTCCATGTGTTTTCGCTTTGTTACTGGTGGATATGTGTTCAAAAACAGACTTTGATCACACAGCGTCTGGCGCTCTATGGCGTGAGTCGCCGAGAGTCGGTCGCACTGAGCTGGCGCTATATTTTGCTCCCTGCAGCGCTGTACTGGTTTTAGAACACCCAACATACATCTCATTCATCAATGCCGGACAGGTTACTACAGCGACTGAGGCGCTTTGCTACAGCGCCTGATAGCTGATCACAGCGTCTACTAGTGGTCATCTGTAAAGATGCTCATCTGCCGATACCTGGCGCTAGTAATGAATCAGCCTACCTGAGCAGCATCAGGGCTTGGCGGCAGATGTGGTCAGCCAGGGCAGGGTCGGCAACAGCGCAAGTAGAATTCTGTATATTTTTTACCGTAGGTTTTTTTTTTTTTTTATACTCCACAACGAAGGTCGTAACTCCTCTTAATACCTGGTCTCAAATTATCCCCAACAGACATCACAGATCCGAACCAAAGCCTTTGTTTCTATTATCTCTCTATTAAGAGTCTTGTTCCAGTTGCCATGGGTACAGCATCGCATCTCCACGACAACTGAAGATGTCTTTTGTTTGCTTTGGTACACACAGTCAAATGTTATGCTTCCAAAATGGGTCTCGGCATAAAACTCTGCTGCTTTTATTAATCCTTCTGCTACCTCCCAAGGTCTCGGCGGATCGGTTTTACCGGCTGCCCTGCAAAAAAAGTAACGGCGACACTGCTTTCATTGTCTCGTCGCCGCCTTTGTATTAATAACACGGCAACAAATACCAAAATGTCACTTTCAATAGAAGAGCTTTTTTATCTTTTGTTTTATGTACTTTACAGTGCCGGAGAAATATATAAACAGAGTTATATATAACCGAATATGTTTTTTTATTACTAAAGCTTTATAGCCACACAATACATTTACATAGTTAATAAGGTTGAAAAAAGACATATGTCCATCAAGTTCAACCAAGGGTGTTGGGGTAGGGGGAAGTTATTTTTTATTTCATATGGGAAGCTATTTATTTTATTTTTTGTCTTTATTTTTTTTTTTTTTATTGATAACCACTAATAGTAACTGTTAATGTTATTTTCTTCAAAATAAGCATCTAATCCTCTTTTGAAGCTGTCAGCGGTTGATGCTGTAACAAGCTTCTGTGGGAGGCTATTCCATAGATTTATAGTTCTTATGGTAAAAAACGATTGTCGCCTCCGGAGACGGGGAGGCCGATTCATTAATAGCGTCAGGTAGCGACAGATGAGCGACAGTAGCGGTATTTTCACAGCGCACGCTAGTATTCGCTGTGCTTGGCCGTTGTTCGGTTGTTGACAGCGACTCAGTCGGTGTGCGGTAATGTTGAATACGGGGTTAGGAGTCGCTGTTTGACAGGTTCCGCGCTGTATGGGAGCGCATGACAGCGAATGGCCATAGCGAACGGCTCCCAGCATATTCATTAACAATTCACGCTCAAAAAATTCTCGCGCTGTGAAATGCTTGTTTAAACCCCAGAGCGCTGGTGGCGATGGGTTAAAAGTAGTTTTTTAACCCCCAAACAACCATATTTTTGTAAAAAAAAAAACAAGTTTTTACAAACATTTTGTAATATGAATACATTAATATCAGACTTGTAATATCAACTCTGCACAAATTTTTTTTTCTTTCTTTTTTACCTTAAAAAAAATATCTAACATTGCAGAAGTGGTCACAGAATTTTTGACATTTAAAAAAAAAAAAAAAAAAAAACATTAATAGCAATTAATTAAGAATATTTAAAGATTGCTCCATTGAAATGCATTGGAGAGCGCCAGGTAGCGAGAGGTCATACCTGTCGCTGTTCAAGGTCGCTCGCTGGCGCTGTGGGGTGAGGCTGGAATAATGATGAATGAGTCGCTATCTGGCGCTCTGTCAGTTGCTAAGCAGGATCGGCTTGATAAATGTGTGATTGCGGAGGGGAGCCGGCGTTCTCGTGGCAGTGAGCATCATTACCGTTCGCTCACCATTCGCTACCTGGCGCTATCCCTTGTTAAATAAGGGCCTAAATTTCTTTTTTTCCAATCGAAGGCATTTTTTTGTCTGTTGGTAAGTGCAGTGTTTTTCATTGACCTTTTTTTTTTTTGTCTCTTCTTACTACTTACATACTTCTCTATTTGTAAATATGACTCTCTGCAAGGCCGGGGTTGTACAACGGGCTCACAGGGCTCCTGCCCTGGGGCCTCCATCGCCTTCATTCCTGCCAAGCAATGCTGTTCCCCAAGTCCAGGGCTACAATTCTCCAGTCTGCTTTGCTACCGTTAGACGCCGTCTGAATAAATGTCTTGCAGAGCATTATAATAACAAGAATGAGGGTGCACCACCTACTTTATCTAGTGTGCTCACTTATGAAATCAGTACAAGTACAACCACAAGAGGGACTGTGGACAAAAAGCTACACCTACCTCGAAGAAGGAGCACCACACATTGGCCTCGATTCAATAAAGGTAGAAAAAAATTATCACGGTAGTAAAAAATACAATTCATGAGAAAAAAGCCTGAGAATGTCACTGTTGCTGAATCACCAACGGGGAGGCCGATTCATTAATAACGGCAGGTAGCGACAGTTGAGCGACTGTAGCGGCATTTTCAGAGCGCCCGCTAGTAGTCGCTGTGCTTGCCCGTTGTTCGGTAGTTGATAGTGACTCAGTCGGTTTGCCGTAATGTTGAATATTGGGTGAGGAGTCGCTATTTGACAGGTTCCGCGCTGTATGGGAGCGCATGACAGCGAATGGCCATAGCGAACGGCTCCCAGCATATTCATTAACAAATCACGCTCAAAAAATTCTTGCGCTGTAAAATGCATGTTTAAACCCCAGAGCGCTGGAGGCGATGGGTTAAAAGTAGTTTTTTAACCCCCAAACAACCATATTTTTGGAAACCAAAAAAAACAAGTTTTTAAAATAATTTTGTAATATGAATACATTAATATCAGACCTGTAATATCAATTCTGTACAATTTTTTTTTTTTTCCCTTAAAAAAATGATCTAAAATGGCAGAAGTGGTCACAGAATTTTTCACATTAAAAAAAAAAATTAATAACAATTAATTATTAATATTTAAAGATTGTTCCATTGAAATGCAGTGGAGAGCGCAGGTAGCGAGAGGTCATACCTGTCGCTGTTCAAGGTCGGACGCTGGCGCTGTGGGCTGAGGCTGGAATAATGATGAATGAGTCGCTATATGGCGCTATCTCAGTCACTAAGCAGGATCGGCTTGATAAATGTGTGATTGTGGTGGGGAGCCGGCGTTCTCGTGGCGGGGCCCGTCATTACCGGCCGCTCACCAGTCGCTACCTGTCGCTATCCCTTCATAAATAAGGGCCTAAGAAAACAATTAAAGTCAATGGCACTTTTTTACTCCTAAGAAAAGTAGAGAACTGTTTCCTCCTTTCTACACTGTAGTAAAAGCTGCCATTGACTTTCATTGTCTTTTTATCTAGTGATTCAATAACAGTGACATTCTCAGGCTTTTTTCTCATGAATTGAATTTTTTACTACCATGAGAATTTTTTTCTACCTTTATTGAATCGAGGCCAATATATCAAAGAAGTAATAAACCTGAATGCTTTATTCCAAAAAATGATACCAAAAAGGCGCTAACTGACGAGCATGGCCTATCCCACAGCGATCTCGCAGCTCCACAAAGTCTTGAGGGATTCCGGCCGGCTCCATTGTATCCCATTCATAGGCGCTGCGCAGGCGCAAGATCGGGGGCCGTGCACTGCCTGATGGGGCTGCAAGATGACGCCGCCTGTCGGGAGGTCACCCGGAATTCAAGGGACCCAGAAGTTGGATCTTCCCAGCGAGGTGAGTAAACATGGCCCAAAGCTAAAACCAGAAGAGGGAACAGATGGGTGAGGTTTGGGGAAGGGTTTAACCTCCCCCGATGTTCCTGTGATCAGGGTTGCGCAGGTGTTTGATTGGTCATCAGTAGGTATGAGCGAATCAGTTCTAACGAACCTGAATTCGCTCCGAATTTCAGGGAAAATTAGATTCAGCACGAACCGGAATTTTTAGTGGTTCGTGCTGACCGAATTTTCCCTGAAATAAAAAAAAAAAAAAATGCGGCATGGTGGGAGCGAGGAGACCGGCTGCGCTGTCAGATGTCATCAGAGGACGTGTCATCAGAGGAAGCGGCTGACAGAGCAGCCGGCCTCCCCGCTCCCACTATACAGCAAACACTTACCGGCATGGTGGGAGCGGGGAGGCCGGCTGCGCTGTCAGATGTCATCAGAGGACGTGTCATCAGAGGAAGCGGCTGACAGAGCAGCTGGCCTCCCCGCTCCCACTATACAGCAAACACTTACCGGCATGGTGGGAGCGGGGAGACCGGCTGCGCTGTCAGATGTCATCAGAGGACGTGTCATCAGAGGAAGCGGCTGACAGAGCAGCCGGCCTCCCCGCTCCCACTATACAGCAAACACTTACCGGCATGGTGGGAGCGGGGAGGCCGGCTGCGCTGTCAGATGTCATCAGAGGACGTGTCATCAGAGGAAGCGGCTGACAGAGAAGCCGGCCTCCCTGCTCCCACTATACAGCAAACACTTACCGGCATGGTGGGAGCGGGGAGGCCGGCTGCGCTGTCAGATGTCATCAGAGGACGTGTCATCAGAGGAAGCGGCTGACAGAGCAGCCGGCCTCCCCGCTCCCACTATACAGCAAACACTTACCGGCATGGTGGGAGCGGGGAGGCCGGCTGCGCTGTCAGATGTCATCAGAGGACGTGTCATCAGAGGAAGCGGCTGACAGAGCAGCCGGCCTCCCCGCTCCCACCAGAGATGAGCGATTCGTAAAAGTTCGATTCGGACGAACCCAAATTTCTTTGAGAAATTCGGCGAATCGCCCGAATCGAATTTTTGAGAAGTTCGCTCATCTCTAGTCATCAGCATGAGTTGCTTTAAAGAGGAACATTAAACCTAAAATAAAAAGGGGCCAATTCCCCTCCCCCTCCCATCGGCCCTTACTTACCTTTTGGATGTTGCCGCTGCCTGCTAACGATCCTCACCCCTCCACCCACTTAACCGGCGCTGACTGACAAGCAAAATCGAACACAAGTGGTGGCATGTGACAGAGATGTCATTCAACCTAAGGCTGGTCCTGGGTATCTCAGCACCAGGAAGTAAGACTACAGTAAATCAAACCGAACCAGTGACTGTTCTTACTCTTCCTCCTATTTTCCCAGACGAAGGCAGTGCCCCCTTGTCTTTACATGAAATAGTGTTTCCCCATATTTTTTGTATGGGCCATTTATATATTTATACAAGTTAATCATGTCCCACCCCCAGTCATTTCCTCTCAAGCCTAAATAGATTTAATTCTCGTAATCTTTCATTATAACTAAGGTCCTTCATTCCTCTTATTAGTTTGGTGGCTCCTTTGCTCCCTTTCCATAGTCAGAACGTCCTTTCTATGAATGGCTGCCCAGAACTGGACGGAATATTCCTACTCTTCCTCCTCTTTGTCTGCCCGGTAGTTTTTTCTTTTACTCATGTTTTTTGATTTGTCGGAGTAAACCCAAAACGTTTAAGATAAGGTTATACAACAATCACTCTGAACATTGGGAAAGCAACACTGGAAGTGCCGACTTCTGCAGTTGTAATTGCTGATGGCCGGAGGGTATCGGCAGTTGTGATGAGCCTTGAGAGTCTTGCCCGTCGAGTGCGCTGAATGATTTCCCCTTTGGAGCGGCGCTATTGGAAGCGGATGGCAGACACAATACGGGAATGACACGTCTTTTGTGTCCCTGAATGCCGCTCAGGTTTAGGAGGTGACTTTTAATTCCTGGGGCCGGCTCTTCTCCGAGATTGTGCGCCACGGAGCAGCTGCCAAGACACCGTGTCACAATCTCCGCAGGGAGGTCGCTGACGAGCCCGAGATCCGGCGCGCGGTGACAGGCGAGATATTGACTCGCGCTTCACAAATGAGAGTAAATTGATGCTTGTCAGCAATGTGGGATTATGATTTGCACGTGAGATTCTTTCACAGGGATGACAGCAAATAACAAATGTCTACAATAGGATAGAGGTAGGCGAAAACCTTCCTGTGCCGCCCCAATCGATCTAACGTAATCTTCCTGGAAGATAAAAAAGAAACAGGAGCGCTCGATAATTCTGTCATTTCACTGTATGATGTCACTGAGCTGGATTATAATAAACCCTGAGATCACCTCTGTATGCTACATACATATAAAAACATGAGCATAATATAAAACAAAATAATATAAAAACTACACATCATTAAAAATCAAACACACTGATGTAGCATTCTCAGTGATGTCACTGGTCTCTAGTGATTGGATAGGCAGCATTCTCAGTGATGTCACTGGCCTCTAATGATTGGATAGGCAACATTCTCAGTGATGTCACTGGCCTCTAGTGATTGGATAGGCGGCATTCTCAGTGATGTCACTGGCCTCTAGTGATTGGATAGGCAGCATTCTCAGTGATGTCACTGGCCTCTAGTGATTGGATAGGCAGCATTCTCAGCGATGTCACTGGCCTCTAGTGATTGGATAGGCGGCATTCTCAGTGATGTCACTGGCCTCTAGTGATTGGATAGGCAGCATTCTCAGTGATGTCACTGGCCTCTAGTGATTGGATAGGCAGCATTCTCAGTGATGTCACTGGCCTCTAGTGATTGGATAGGCGGCATTCTCAGTGATGTCACTGGCCTCTAGTGATTGGATAGGCAGCATTCTCAGTGATGTCACTGGTATCTAGTGATTGGATAGGCGGCATTCTCAATTATGTCACTGGTCTCTAGTGAATGGATAAGCTTAATTCTCATTGATGTCACCGGTCTGGAGTGACAGGTCTGGAGTTCCCCCACAACATGGAAGCCTGTTTGTGCCTTGCATAGACCTTGCCTGTCTCCACTTCCTGCTGTCTGCTGCTCCACCAGCAGATGGGCCTCTGCTCTAGAGGTTCTGGTGATTAGCCAGCACCTGTGCTATTGACTTTCTGCTCTTTATAAGCTGATCCAACCTTGCAGCCGGTGGATCAGCATTGCATTGTCCTCTGTACCCGGACCTGGACTCTGAACCCTGTATCTTGAACTCAGAACTCCTGCCACAGCCTTTGTGATTTACCTTCCCTGTTGCAGCCTTGTATCCGCCTTTGGACTTTCTCTGGATCCTTATGCATGTATGTTTCCTGACTCCACCTATGCACAGCAGCCTGAGTGTGTTTATGTTTCGCAGGCTTACCTATATTCCTGCACAGCAGCTGTAGCACTCAGTGATCACCTGTATTCTTGTATATTTACTTCAGCACATGTATGTTTATATGTCCACTTGTAAATCTGTTCAGCAGCCTGGTTGGAATGTGTTCTGTTCACTTATCACTGCTTGTCACCATCAAACACGGTTTTGCCCCATATCTGCCTCTGTCTCACAGCCTCAATTACTGGTCATTCTACAATAGGGATTGTATCTGTGACACATAGTTACATAGTCAATATGAGAATAAAAAAGACATATATCCATCAATTTCAACCAATGGTCGGGGTCAGGGAAAGTTATTTATTTATTTATTTTTTTTACTGGTAACAGCTAATAGTAATTGTTAATGATAGGCTATTCCACAGATTTATAGTTCTTATTGTCGCCTCCGGAGATTGAATCTTTTTTCCCAGGCGAAGGGAGTGCACCCTTGTCTTTAGAGATGATTTTACCTGACATAGTGTTTCTCCAAATTTTTTGTATTGCTCTTTTATATATTTATACAAGTTAATCATGCCCCCCCCCCCCCCGTCATCTCCTCTCAAGACTAACCAGATTTAATTCCCGTAATCTTTCCTCATAACTAAGATCCTTCATTCCTCTTATCAGTTTGGTGACTCTCCTCTGCATCCTTTCCGACATATTCCAGGTGAGGACAAACCAGTGCCTTGTAAAGAGAAAAAATTATTAACCTACCCCATAATTTGATGCCTCTATTAATGCATGATAATATCTTGGTGGCCTTGGAAGCAGCTGCTTGGCATTGCATGCTGTTATTTAGTCTATGATCTACCAGTACCCCCAGATCCTTCTCAACTAGTGATTCTCCCCCGAGGATATATGTGGCCTTCAGGTTATTAGAACACAAGTGCACGGCTTTACATTTCTCCACATTGAACTTCATTTGCCAAGTGGACTCAAAGTGTCCAAGTCAGCCTGAAGCTTGTGAACATCTTCCATAGACTGCACTGTGCTACAAATCTTTGTGTCATCTGCAGAAATAGAGACAGTGCTTCTAATTCCATCTTCTATATCATTTATAAACTAGTTAAATAATAGTGGGCCCAGGACTGAACCCTGGGGTACACCGCTTACACCCGGTAACCATTCAGAGTTGGGATCATTAACCACAACTCTCTGCACACCATCCTTCATCCAGTTTTCAGTCTCCCCGATAAGTTTCTATGGGGGACAGTGTCAAATGCTTTTGCAAAATCAGTTATGTTTTTGTGCTCTAGCCAATGGGTAACCATCATTCTGGGTGATGTCACAGGCAATATAAGATATAGTATCTAGACCTTTTTTACCACGTTAAGATTACTTTATCATTTTAAATAAATTGCTACTAGTAGAGGTGTATATCTCTATAATCCATTTTTTCCACATTTTCTTTTGTATGCTGATCTCATCACATAGATGACTTGTCATCCTTTTTGCTCAGTTGACATCCTTGAGAATACATTTAATTTCCACTTGTAATAGAACAGAGAGGAAATCAATAAAAATCAGAATGAGATGTTCACTTGGCCGGATTAATTTTCTAGGAATCTATTTATCCAAACCCTCGCTGTTTGTTCAATAGAAGAAACTAAATAATGAAATGACAGAGAAACATTTAGATTTTCATTCAGGAAACCTTGTGTTAAAAGACAGCTGTCCCTCAAATTAACACTCAAATAGTATTTTGCTATGTCTATAAGAAAACAGACCATGACCCTTGAATACAATAGACTGTATTCACGCCTGGGCCAACCTATATTCACACCTAACTGCCAACAACCTCAATAGTTGAGCTGCAACTCACTTACTTTTGAAAAAGGAATCCTTGAATTCCTAATTAGGTTGGAGGCAGTTATTCAAATACACGTTGGACACTTGGACATTAGATGATATTTCTGGGAAGCATTGTAGTTTCTTAAATATGTCAGTTATGACTATATTGTTGAGAGAGTCTTATTCAGGACTATTGGCCTGATGCAGAGCCTCCCCCGATCTGACCTTATTTTGTTCCGTTTCTCTGAAGCCCCGTTTTCATTCCGTTTGTCTCTGGGTTTAAATGTGATTCAGAGCCGCCGTCGGGAGAGCTCCGTTACTGATCCGTTTATGTGTCTTCATTCGGGAAGTGTTTTTTCCCCTCTCGGGTGCTTTCCGTGTGTTCGTGGGTTCCGTTGCCGTTCACACGGACGATCCATTTTTGGCTCCTGCGTTTCTAAACGTACCTTCTTGCCATCTGTTTCCGTTTTCACCCCGATTCCGATTGTTTTTCCATGTATACTTACATTTCCATGGATTTCCTGTTGACAATCTTGGTCCACGCAAGCACACATCCCTAGTCCTCCCTCAAGCTTCCCTCATACATCAAACTGACACTTTTACCAACACCAAAACTTACCTTAAACTAATATCCTTCTTCTTCTTCTTCCTCCTCCCTGTGTTTAATGCTTACCTTAATGTCTTCTCCTCCTTCTTCTTCTTCCCTGTGTTTAATGCTTACCTTAATCTCTTCTCCTTCTTCTTCTTCTTCTTATCCTTCTTCTTCCTCCTATTCCTTGTCCCATATACTTACCTTTTGGAACATGTAACTGTATGGTTATGTTGTGAGAACGTACAGTGGCAGGAAAGAGAATACACCACAATTTTTTGTTTGTTTTTTTTTACTTACACTTTTTTAAAGAAATTGTCAAAGAATTTTTAAACAAATTGTACATTTTTTTTTTAAAAACATTTTAAAGAACAGCACAGGCAGGAGGCTCTTCTTGGTGCTCATTGTTGCCCTTTTCTTTGATCTGTGAATGAAAAACATCATCAGTTTTGCCTTGTAAGTATGTTGTGCTTATCTAGGGGTTTTTTTTTGGTCCATTTTTAGGGTTAATTATTTGCTAAGTTTTTTACTTAATGTTTTTTGGACCTGCCATGCTCAAAACCAGGCCGCATAGCTGACGCCTTTGATGCTCACGCACAGCAGAATGCATTTCCAAGTCACAAAGATCAAATACGGCTGCTAAGACTGCCCGTAAGTGAAGCGTCGACACCCTCGTTAAATTGGGCTGGTTTCAATCGGAAATCAAGGCTCTGAATCAATTAAAAAACGGAACAATCAACGGCCCGTCCGTTTTCACGGAGTTAAGCGAGCCGTCAATCGGAAAGGCGCCTGCAGAAACACCTGAGCGCATACACGCACACAAAAAGCAACGTAGTACCCTTTCCTGCCCCGATCACAGCCCAAAAACAACGGGAAAATGCACGGGATAGCTGAACGAGGAGGCTCTGCATCAGGCCATATAAGCCCTTTCATTTGATATCAAACATGGTCCACATATATTGTCCAGAGCCTGATAATCTACATAATCTCAGACTCTATGATATATATTTGATGTTTAGGTTCATTTAACTAAGAAATTAATAGGGATCATGAATGTATTGGTTACAATGTGATAACATGCATATTGTGGGAGTTATACCCTATAAAATGTGTATCTAATCTCATAGAAGCCAGATGTGGGCAGATCTTGGCAGACACCTCCACGAGGCGGGGAATGCTGGCCACTCCCCCTAGTGTTTAATAGATTAGGAAGCTGGGATGACTAGGTGGGCAGACAATAGATGGATCCTTCTTCTCAGGACATTTCACTGGATGTATGAGGAGCCTCGGGTGACCATTGGTTTGCATCAAATTAGTGGCCGCTAGGCTGATATGACTATTAGTATTTGCGATATTTATAATATTAATCTCTAGTAAAAATATTGGGGATTGATGTGCAGCAAATATTAATTTTACTCATATTTTCCTACTTCAACTTGCTTTTAAAAAATCATGAAGATCCTTGCTTAAAGGAACTCTAAACCTAACAGCAATAATAAGGCAACAAGCAGCTTCCCCTTGAGCCTCTCCTCTATTTCCTGCAGAGTCGAGTAGAAGCCATAGCAGGGCTCCAATATTTCTCCAAAATTCCAGTTTAACTTTTCCAGGACCAGGCAATAAAGTGTACTAATAACCACTCTGTCCCTTGGTGCTCTCAGTGCAAGTGACTATGAAAAGCCACAGCTGTCTTTGACCACAGAAGAGCATGCTGAAGACTCAAAAAGCTGTCCCAAGACACGTTCTTCCCAGCTCAGCCAAAACTCTGAAATTAAAATGAAGAAAGCGGCCTTGTTTGGAATGAATAGGGTATAGACATATTATCAAGAGATTTTAGATGCTTTATATGACTCATTTTATACTGTTACCAAGGGGGATAAGATGGGAGGTAATGAGTGTTTGTCTGGACAGGGACTTTAAAGGGGCACTATCGTGAAAAATGACCCAATGATAAAGATCCATATATTCTGGATGGTGGGAGGAGAGGTCCCTTATACACCCAGCATCAAGAAATATTCAGCCAGGCTTGTTTTTTATTTTAATGAAAGGAAGAGGAAATCAGGGGTGACAGGTTCTGTCGCCTTTGATAGACTAAACCTGTCACCCCTGAATTTTTGACTGAAGTCTTGGACACCATAAAGGCCAAAGATTGGTCTGGACATCACATGGGCATCACGTGGGCAACGTCATGCAGTGGCCTTCACAAGGAAATGTCATACCGGTCCAGCTACAGTAACGACCAAAGATTGGTAGGGAGACCACATGGGCAACATTGTGAAGTGAACTTCACGGAAATGTCATTCCTGTCTAGCTACAGTGATGGCCAAAGATTGGTATGGAGACATGTGGGCAACGTCATGGAGTGGCCCTCACAAGGAATTGTCATACCGGTCCAGCCACAGTGATGGCCAAAGATTGATCTGGAGACCACATGGGCAACGTCATGAAGTGGCCTTCACAAGGAGATTTCATACCGGTCCAGCTACAGTGATGGCCAAAGATTGGTCTGTAGACCACATGGGTAATGTCATGAAGTGGCCTTCACAAGGAAATGTCATACCGGTCCAGCTACAGTGATGGCCAAAGATTGGTCTGGACATCATATGGGCAACGGCATGAAGTGGCCTTCAGAAGGAAATGTCATATCGGCCTAGCTACAGTGATGGGAAAAGATTGGTTTGGAGACCATCTGGGCAACGTCATGAAGTGGCCCTCACAAGGAAATGTCATAACGGTCCAGCTATAGTGATGGCCCAAGATTGGTCTGGAGACCACGTGGGCAACGTCATGAATACACAAGGACCACCATGTTCAAATGGCATCATGGTGCACAGCAAGACGACGATGGCGGCTGGAGTCTTGGACACTATGAAGGCCAAAGATTGGTCTGGACATCATGTGGGCAATGTCGTGAAGTGGCTTTCACAAGAAGATTTCATACCGGTCCAGCTACAGTGATGGCCAAAGATTGGTCTGGAGACCACGTGGGCAACGTCGTGAAGTGGCCTTCACAAGGAAATGTCATACCAGTCCAGCAACTCTGATTATGATGTGGGTTAGCATAATGCACAGTAGGCATTCCACTCCATTCTTCATTTCAGGCACATCAACAGCCCAACATAAATTTGGTGTTGGAACCAGTACTGCAATCATTTCTCCAAAGTGTCCCAGGAGGGAGGTGTTTTACACCAGGACAACTCTAGGACACATGTTGGCAGTGTTTCTGGGCAAAGCCTGGTTGGCCTGAGCATGCTACCAGCAGTATCTGCAGTATCCCCAGACCTGTCCCCTATTGAGGGCATCTGGGACGTTATTGCTGGTTAGCGATTAAACCAAAATTGACTGGTATGGTTGTATGTACCAAGATAGAATGGACCACACTCTAATCAATACAAATATAAATACACACATTTTATAGAAAAAATGCTGTAAACCATATACAAGAAAAAACAGCGGAGAGACCCTGCACCCCAGCCCACAAATATGCCAATAGGAAAATATACTAGTCTCTCAATAACCTCATCCTCAACAACTATCAAAACCAGCAAATAATACTCCATATACTGCATACAACCAATATAAAGTGTGTCTACTATATATTATTACTGCTGCAAAATAAATTGCTGGGGTTAGGTCCAACCCCCTAATTTTATAAGGACCTAGCGTTCCCATCATGCCTCAAAAATGCTTATCCTCAAAAAGTTTATATACCACACAAACATATATGGAAAAAATATAAAGGAAAGTGCAAAAGGAGTATGAATCAGAAGAAAGAGGCAAAAAAAATGAAAATATAAGCAAAGAAGTTAAGAAATGCTAGTGTTATTTGAATATTGGGCAAAGGCTTTAGTAAAAAAAAAAAAAAAAAAAAAAAAAAACTGGCTGCTTTGGGGCCCTGGGCTGGAGATGGGAGTGACAACATGGAAGGTGATCACTTTCAAAAACTTAAGGATAGCATGTCAAAGCTTGTACTTGGTATTGCCACTCATACTTGATACTAATTAAATCAAGATATTTGGAATATTTTGTTTCCATTTCATCATCATTTGCATAGCGTTAACATGTTTATTAGTTTTATTATTTCCATCATTCCAAGACTATTTCAATTACAAGACTTTTCAATGGCGAGAAGTGTTATGTAGGCTGCCTTGAAACCGGACCTTCAGCACCATTTAATGAAAAGCCCAAACCCTTAAAAAACTATTCCCCAGCTTCTAAAATTAATATATTTTACGTTTTTAGTCACTTATTATTATTTCCCTCGCTGGGCTACAACTATGTTCAGGACTCCAGGATACAGGCGCCACCATCTTGCCTCAGAAGAATCACATACTGAGGAGAGGAGAGGGGGAAAAAGTGCAGGATAATAATAGTAAAAATCATTATAAACAATAAAAGAAGAATATAAAATATAAATATTTTATATACTTTAAGATAAAATAGAAGTAGATTTATTTATCAACTCTATTTTTACAAATGAACGTGTCACTTGTTACAGTAAAAAGGCTCTATTCTGGGTCAAAAATAAATCCGGTCATTATGTGTTGGTTGATTCTCCGGGAATAACAACCTGGCAGGATAAGATGAAAGAATCGTCTTAAGTTATTAATAGCTCTTCTTCCACCTCCGCTCTGCTAATGAATGGAAGGATGCTGGGAGCAGCCCGTGGCTTTCATGCCTTGTAGTAGAGCCTTCAAAGATTATTTATCTGATCAGACCCGTGGATGCACTTTTTGAAAAAAAATGTCATGTAAAGGTATAACATGAAAGATGAAAGCTGCACCTGACCTCTACAGGTCCAGTGTCTCCTCAACTGTATTGCTGAGAAAAAAATAAACTGCTGCCCCTGTAACCCACCCGAGAGCGTGCAGGCCAGGGTTACTTGGGGCAGTGAAACTCACCCATAGTTTTTTCCAGGGGTGGTAGGTAAGGTCCAACAATCCTGTTCTTGTTGTGGGTGCCTGGACCCTTATGGGCCCTGTCCCCAAGAACGGGGGTGAAAGAGGTTATAGGCCTTTTGGCCTCACCTTGGAAACCCTGCCCAGTGGATCCCCCTTGAGGCCCGGGCTAGTACCAGATTGGTCTGGAGACCACATGGGCAATGTCATGAAGTGCAAATAAACAGTAAGGAAAGTAGAAGCACACCACTATTTATCCTTGCAATGAGTTTATAAAGTATAAAATAGAAAGAAATACATATTTACAGTGTAATACACCCGATGTCATGAAGTGGCCTTCACAAGGAAATATCATACCGATCCAGCTACAGTGATGGCTAAAGATTGTTTTGGAGACCACAAAGGCCACATCGTGAAGTGGCCTTCACAAGGAATATCATACCGATCCAGTTACAGTGATGGCCAAAGATTGTTTTAGAGACCACGAGGGCAACATCGTGAAGTGGCCTTCACAACGAGATTTCATACTGGTCCAGCTATAGTGAAGGCCAAAGGTTGGTCTGGAGACCACCTGGGCAACGTCATGAAGTGGCCTTCACAAGAAATGTCATACCAGTCCAGCTACAGTGAAGGCTAAAGATTGTTTTGGAGACCACAAAGGCCACATCGTGAAGTGGCCTTCACATGGAATGTCATACCGATCCAGCTACAGTGATGGCCAAAGATTGTTTTGGAGGCCACAAACGCAACATCGTGAAGTGGCCTTCACAAGGAATATCATACCGATCCAGTTACAGTGATGGCCAAAGATTGTTTTAGAGACCACGAGGGCAACATCGTGAAGTGGCCTTCACAACGAGATTTCATACTGGTCCAGCTATAGTGAAGGCCAAAGGTTGGTCTGGAGACCACCTGGGCAACATTGTGAAGTGGCCTTCACAAGGAAATGTCATACCGGTCCAGTCAGGTCTTAATGGCCAGCCAAGGAAACCCCAGTGCCGAAGCGAGCTAGTACCTGGTCGGGTAACCACCAGGGAAAGCTTTACGCTGAGGGGTCCGGCCAGTGGTCCACAGGGAATCCTTCAGGTAGTACCTGAGGACCAAGTCCCCTCTTTTTCTTCGGGAGGGAGGGATATGTATCCTCGTGCTCTCTGTCAGGGGGCTCATTTTCCGGGAGAGCTGGGGAAAGGGGCTCTTTCTCTTTTCAGAAGGTCCTAGAATGGGCACCCCAAAGTGTTTTTCAGTGTGTTTTGCACTTTTCACGGTGTGTTTATCACACAGACGGCTTCAATAAAAAAAAAAATCCTGATAGAAAGGCACCAAAGATGCAGCACAGATGGGGTTAGTCTCAACTTCTTTATTGCAGAAAAACAGCACTTAATTTGCAATACAGGGTAATCCTCAATCAACAATGTCAATTCAGCACAGAGGCGTTCACAAAAGTACAATCCGCCGTTAGGAGGCCAAACGGTCAGGCAACCAAGGGAAGACCAGAGCTGCGGGCCTCCCCTCAAGGACCAGGTCTAATGAGGCTTGGCTCCTCACGGCAGCCCAGAGAGTAGGTCCCTGGTTCCTGCAGGTTGTAAGTTCAGGGGAAGCCCCTTAAAGAACTGGTGGGAAAGAGTTCCAGACGACAAGGGGACAAAAGCAACTACAGGATGGGACTTCTCAGAACCTACCCTGTACGTTGTCTGTTCCTGAAGGTAGGCTTCCAACTGCATCTATAACTCCCTTGCGGTCCTTCCTTATCTCAGTAGTGCACTCCGGGTTCGTTTTCTCCGGAGCGGACCTTCTTTCTCCTGTGTTCTTTTCCCTGGTTGGTCCAATTACAAAGATCACCATCTAACCCCACTCCCTTCAGCTTCTACCATAAACAACAATGAGGCTGATTCAGAGCCAGGTGAAAATTTATACCCGGTAGACAATAAAAATGAATTACATAGTCAATACGGTTGAAATTAGACCTACGTCCATCAAGTTCAACCAAGGGTGTTGGGTTAGGGAAAGTTATGTTTTATTTTATTTATTTTTTTACGGATAACAGCTAATAGTAACTGTTAATGTTATTTTATTTAATAAAATTTATTATATTTTATTAAATAAGCATTTAATCCTTTTTTGAAGCTGTCAGCGGTTGATACTGTAACAAGCTTCTGTGGGAGGCTATTACACAGATTTATAGTTCTTATTGTAAAGAATAATTGTCGCCTCCGGACACTGAATTTTTTTTTCCACTATGTTTTACCTAACATAGTGTTTCCCCATATTTTTTGTATTGGCCATTTATATATTTATACAAGTTAATCATGTCCCCCCTCAGTCGTCTCCTCTCAAGACTCTCAAGACTCATAACTAATATCCTTCATTGCCATAATTAGTTTGGTGACTCTCCTCTGCACCGTCTCCATAATCAGAGCGTCCTTTTTATGAACGGGTGCCCAGAACTGGGCGGCATATTCCAGGTGAGGGCGCACCAGTACCTTGTAAAGAGGCAAAATTACTCACCTATCCCGTGATTCCAGGCCTCTATTAATGCATGATAATATCTTGGTGGCCTTGGAAGCAGCTGCTTGGCATTGCATGCTGTTATTTAGCCTGTGATCTACCAGTACCCCCAGATCCTTCTCAAAAAGTGTTTCTCCCAGTTTTACTTCCCCGAGTAAATAGTTTTCTCGCTCAAAAAATAAGTGAGTTTTCTCACCAGGCTCTGAACCAACCATATTGTTGCTACCAACAGCCAAGACTCATACTACTGTTACAACTAGCTTCCTGTTTTTTTTTAGACTAAACAGTTCATTTCTGATCCTATACTGCCATTTAGTGGCCTAACCATATAACTACATCTATGTTTGCTTTCTATTTCTTCCTCTTTAACATAAACCAAATTTCCTCCTCCCAATATTCTGGTGTCCTGACTCCTGGGAGGGTCAACACGTGCACCTTCGCTCCTCCACAGGCGGATACAATACGACGGAACAGGAATCCTGTCTTTTATCTACATTAGATGTTGTGTTAGGGTGACACACAGGGCAGGATTAAGTGTGGTGGAGGCTCCTGGGCACAAAATCAGGGGAGACCCCAGAAAAAGTAATTTTCCAGCCAAGTAACTGATTGGTGGTTGTCTGGCACCCGCCTACTTACTGGAACGTCAGATGGAGTCCCTTGTGCCCCCCTTGTGCGGGTGCGTGCTGCTCGGGAACTCCTGCTTTGCCATTCTGGGTGGGGGGTGGTGTAGTCGCCCGGCTGGTTCCCTGTATTGAGCTGCCAGCGGCTGTGCTTGGTGGCTTATGTGCAGTGACAGCTCTGCACCCATCACTGGAGCGTTGCTGGCGACGGCTTTGCTGCTCTAGACTCTGCGTCCTGCCCTGTGGTGGCTTTGGCTGCAGGTTGGCAAAAAACAAAAAAAGGCCCAGACGCGCCCCCACTGCCACCGATAGCTTTGTTGCCGCCCCCGCGGTTCGTTAGACCAAAGACTGAAAAGCCTCCTGGACCAGACCATAACCCAAAGGTTGGTGGAGGCCCCCTATGCAGGGCAAGTGGTGGAGACCCCGGGGTGCGTGCCCCTTGCGCCCCTCTCATAATCCGGCCCTGGTGACACAGTAAAAAAGATTACAGCTACTAATTTATTAAACAAAACAACTAAAGCTTGGAGAGCTCAACAAAACAAAACTGTCTTACATTGTTGAAAAGAAGACGAGATTGTTGAAAGCTGAACAAAAGAAAATGTTGCCATTAGAACCCAGTGAGTCACATTTTTCTCATTATTTCAACAATAACATTTTTATTAACCCTTTCCTGCGCACACACAGCCAAATGGCAAATCTTCACTACACAATAACTGTACTGAGGCTACACCCACCATACACCATACACTCACCTTCTCCCCGTTCCTGCGACATCCTCACGGGCTCGGGCGGCATGTCGGGGTCTCCGTCGCTCATCAGCCGCATCAGCTCGTGGCCACTCCCCCTGCAGACAGCACGCTCGCCGGAGGTTAGGGCTTAAGCACCAATGAGCCTTAAGTTTACTGTAGGTGAAACGCCCTAATGGTGATCCGGGCAATCAGCCCATATTTTGTAGATGGGCCAATGAGGCCAATTTTCCCCCTAGCCAATCCCATCATCCTGTACTATTTAGGGTTCCCATGTTCACTCTCTCACTGCCTATGATAGCGTGCTGCTGGGCGTTGTAGTTCCTGTGACTTTCTCGTTGTTAGCGTTGCCGACCTAGTTTGCCTTGACCACTCCATGATTGCTCCACTGGACCCCTTACCAGTTCACCCCAAGTGTAGTTAAAAAAATGTAACTACGGGCAGTCTGATTCATCATTAGCGGCAGGTAGCGACAGATGAGCGTCTGTAGCGGCATTTTCAGAGCGCCCGCTAGAAGTCGCAGTGCTCGGCCGTGAGTCGCTACTTTATAGCGACTCAGTCGCTGTTCAGTAATGTTGAATACATTGTGAGGAGTCTCTATTTGACCAGTACATCGCTGTATGGGAGCGCATCATAGCGACCGGGTCACACCATATTCAGCAAAAAAACAGCCTCACAAATCTCTGGCGCTGAAAAATGCTTCTCTGAAGCCCAGAGCGCAGGAGGCGGTGTGTTTAAAGTCTGTTTTCCAGCATCTATCCACTAGTAACAAAGCGAAAACATATGGAATTACATTGTAACAGCATTGTAACATGAACACTTTAATGGCAGACCTGTAATGTCATTTCTGAGGAAATATATAAAAAATGAAAAAATTATGAAAAAACTGCTATTTCAATGCCAGGAGAGGTCACAAAATGAATGTGATTTTTTTGAAAAAAAAAAAACCCCGTTTAAAGAGAAGAAAAGGATCGTCCATTGAAATGTATGGGAGAGCGACAGGTAGTGAGAGGTCATACCTGGCGCTGTGCAAGGCTGAACGCTGGCGCTGTTCGCTGAGGCTGTGAATATGATGAATCAGACGCTACATGGCGCTATCCCAGTCGCTAAACAGCTTCTGCTTGATAAATGTGGAATTGCGTGCCGTGTCCAGCGTTCACCAGTCGTTATCTGTCGCTACCTCTCATTAACCAGGCGCTACCTGACGCTATCCCTTCTTAAATAAGGGCCTAAGTGGTCCCTTGTCTTTTTTTTTTCTATCCAGAGCCGCACAGTGTCTTCCTCCGGTCGGCCGGGCCTCCGCTGATCTTCGGGGCTCTTCTGCACCCCCTCTGCCATCTTCTTTGGCCGGTGGCGGGGCATCAGGAATGACACCAAGTGCCGCCACTTGGAGAAAGGGGGGCAAAAGGTCCCCCCTCCTTTCCTCCCAGCACATGGCTGGGGACTCCATACAGAGCCATCTAGAAACTGACTTTTATATTGATTGGTGGAGCTTCTCTGAGATTTCCCTCACGTAACAACATACAATAAAAGGAGGGGAGGAGCAGGGAGGGGGTTTCCTGAGAAAGCCCCTCCCCTCCTGTGATGTGCAAGTCAGGGGAAGCTTCCAAAAAGGTCCCCTCTCAATTTTAGTAGGCCACTCCCCAGTGGCCTCAGTATGGTGTCCCCGGCCAGTAGCCAGGAGGAAAGGAGGGGGACCTGTGTTCCGCTTTTTACCAAATGGCAGCGGAGCGTCAATAGACACCCAGTCTGCATTATTTTAACTACTGCAGCACTGGACATAAGGCTGGTAAAAGTAAGGGCCTTATTTAACAAGGAATAGCGACAGGTAGCGACTGGTGAGCGGCCTGTAATGACGGGCCCCGCCACGAGAACGCCGGCTCCCCACCACAATCACACATTTATCAAGCCAATCCTGCTTAGCGACTGAGATAGCGCCATATAGCGACTCATTCATCATTATTCCAGCCTCAGCCCACAGCGCCAGCGTCCAACCTTGAACAGCGACAGGTATGACCTCTCGCTACCTGGCGCGCTCCAATGCATTTCAATGGAACAATCTTTAAATATTCATAATTAATTGTTATTCATTTTTTTTTAAATGTGAAAAATTCTGTGACCACTTCTGCCATTTTAGATAATTATTTTAAGGTAAAAAAAAAAATAAAAAATAAAAATTGTACAGAATTGATATTACAGGTCTGATATTAATGTATTCATATTACAAAATTCTTTAAAAAACTTGTTTTTTTGGTTTCCAAAAATATGGTTGTTTGGGGGTTAAAAAACTACTTTTAACCCATCGCCACCAGCGCTCTGGGTCTTAAACATGCATTTCACAGCACGAGAATTTTTTGAGCGTGATTTGTTAATGAATATGGTGGGAGCCGGTCGCTCTGACCAGTCGCTATCATGCGCTCCCATACAGCGCGGAACCTGTCAAATAGCGACTCCTCACCCAATATTCAACATTGCGGCAAACCGACTGAGTCGCTATCAACTACCGAACAACGGCCAAGCACAGCGACTACTAGCGGGCGCTCTGAAAATGCCGCTACAGTCGCTCAACTGTCGCTACCTGCCGCTATTAATGAATCGGCCTCCCCGTAAGATAAGGTAAGTATGTTCATTAAGATTGATAAAATATATTTTTTATAACAGTGCTGTGTTTTGTTTTTATCACTTTATTTCTGACTCTCACCCATGGCCTCCTATACCAGCCCAGTGACCATTACCCACACCACCAATGGGATGAGCCCGGCGGCCCATAGCATGGGCTGGTGCTGGCCACTGGGCATCTGCTATAAGGGCTTGTATTGGCCAGGGCCAGGTGCCAGCTGTTCGGCCCTTGAGCCCTGGTATTACAAGCTTGGCTTGCCGGGTTGGTAATGTTTAAAGGGGGGACCCCCACACATTTTTTTAATAATTAAATAAATCTTCACTAAGGAAAAAAAAAAATGTATTTTTCATTAGTGAAGATTATTTATTAGTAATATTCCTCATTGTTAGTAATAAATATTTTTTTTAATAAATATTTCTTACTAACAAGATTAATTATTATTATTAACAGGCTGATTCATTACTAGATGAGCGTCTGTAGCATGCATTTTCAGAGCACCCTCTAGTAGTCGCTGTGCTCGGCCGTGGGTCGCTAGTTCATAGCGACTCGGTCGTTGTGCAGCAATGATGAATACATTGTGGGGCATCGCGATATGACCAGTACAGCGCTGTATGGGAGCGCATGTTAGCGACTGGTCAGTGCGACCGACTCACAACATATTCATCAAAAAAACAGCCTCACACACCTCCGGCGCTCAAAAATGCTTCGCTGTAGCCCAGAGCGCCGGAGGCTGTGTGATTAAAGGCTGTTTTTTTAACATGTGTCCACCAGTAACAAAGCGAAAACATATGGAATGACATTGTAATAACATTGTAACATGAACACTTTAATGCCAGACCTGTAATGTCAATTCTGCAGAAATATTTAAAACATGAAAAATATTTTCAAAAATGGCTTTTCCTATGCTAGGAGAGGTCACAACATTATTTGAGATTTAAAAACCCTCTGTTTAAAGAGAAATAAAAGAACATTCATTGAAATGTATGGAAGAGCGACAGGTAGCGAGAGGTTAGACGTGGCGCTCTGCAAGGCTGAACGGCGGCGCTGTTCGCTGAGGCTGGGATAATGATGAATCGGACGCTACATGGCGTTATCCCAGTCGCTTAACAGAATCTGCTTGATAAATGTGTAATTGCGTGCCGTGTCCGGCGTTCACCTGCTGCTACCTGTCATTTACAAGGCATTACCTGACGCTATCATGAATAAGGCCCCAAATAATTTTCACAAGCAAAAAATAAAAAAAAAAACAGGTCGTCTGAAATTTTCATTATAAAATCTCGTGAAAGCTTGTATAAATAAACTGTCAAACTTTCACACTTTTTTTGTTTTGAAAATACATTTTTTTTTATTTTTCCCTAGTGAAAATGATTTATTAATATAAAATATTCTTCATTGTTAGTGAAGATGGTTTATTATTAATAAATAATCACCACAAACGAAAAATATAGACATGTTTTTTTTTTTTGCTTGTGAAGATTATTTGTTAATAATAAGAGGCCGATTCATTAATAGCGGCAGGTAGCGACAGTTGAGCGACTGTAGCGGCATTTTCAGAGCGCCCGCTAGTAGTCGCTGTGCTTGGCCGTTGTTCGGTAGTTGATAGCGACTCAGTCGGTGTGGCGTAATGTTGAATATTGGGTGAGGAGTCGCTATTTCACAGGTTCAGCTCTGTATGGGAGCGCATGATAGCGACTGGCCCTAGCGACCAGCTCCCACCATATTCATTAAAAAATCACGCTCAAAAAATTCTTGCGCTGTAAAATGCATGTTTAAACCCCAGAGCGCTGGCGGCGATGGGTTAAAAGTAGTTTTTTAACCCCCAAACAACCATATTTTTGGAAACCAAAAAAACACGTTTTTTTAAAATAATTTAGTAATATGAATACATTAATATCAGACCTGTAATATCAATTCTGTACATTTTTTTTCCCTTAAAAGAATTATCTAACATGGCAGAAGTGGTCACAGAATTTTTCACATTTAAAAAAAAAAAAAATAATAATAACAATTAATTAATATTTAAAGATTGTTCCATTGAAATGCATTGGAGAGCGCCAGGTAGCGAGAGGTCATACCTGTCGCTGTTCAAGGTTGGACACTGGTGCTGTGGGCTGAGGCTGGAATAATGATGAATGAGTCGCTATATGGCGCTATCTCAGTCGCAGGATTGGCTTGATAAATGTGTGATTGTGGTGGGGAGCCGGCGTTCTCGTGGCGGGGCCCGTCATTACCGGCCGCTCACCAGTCGCTACCTGTCACTATTCCTTCATAAATAAGGGCCTAAATCATCTTCACTAACAATTAAATGGTTTAATATTAATAAATAATCTTCATTAAGAAAACATCTAAAAAAAAACAAATGCCGGCTGTAATTTTCATTATGAAAACTTGTATAATTAGACTGTCAAACTGTCACGCTTTTTTGTTTTGAAGATACATTTGTTTTTATTTTATTTTTTTCTTAATGAAGATGATTTAATAATAATAAATCACCTTTATTGTTAGTGAAGATGATTTATTATTAATAAATAATCACCACGAATTAAAAATCTATATTTTTTTTTCATTTGTGAAGATTATTGTTAATAATAAATAATCTTCACTAACAATGAAATGGTTTAATATTAATAAATAATCTTCATTAAGGAAACATGTAAAAAAACACATTTTGGCTGTAATTTTTATTATAAAAACTTGTATAATTAGACTGTCAAACTGTCACGCTTTTTTGTTTTGAAGATACATTTGTTTTTATTTTATTTTTTTCTTAATGAAGATGATTTAATAATAATAAATCACCTTTATTGTTAGTGAAGATGATTTATTATTAATAAATAATCACCACGAATTAAAAATCTATATTTTTTTTTCATTTGTGAAGATTATTGTTAATAATAAATAATCTTCACTAACAATGAAATGGTTTAATATTAATAAATAATCTTCATTAAGGAAACATGTAAAAAAACACATTTTGGCTGTAATTTTTATTATAAAAACTTGTATAATTAGACTGTCAAACTGTCACGCTTTTTTGTTTTCAAGAAATTGCAGTAATTGAAAAATAAGATGTCAGTCCTGAAGTCCCAGCGCCACCCAAAGAAGATGGCGGAGGGGGCACAGAGGAGCCCCGAAGATCAACAGAGACCCAGCAGACTGGAGGAGGACACCACGCTGCGCTGGATAGAAGAAAGAAGATGCGGGATTGGTGAGTAGTTAGATAACAAGGGATAGCACCAGGTAGCGCCTCGTAGCGGCAGGCAGCGTCTGGTGAACGCCGGGCGCTGTACGCAAAACCCCATTTAGAAAAGCGAATCTGGTGAGCGCCTCTAACATCGCCATGTAGCGTCACATGTATTATTACAGGTGGCTCAGTGTATAGCGCCTCTAACAGCGCCATGTAGCGTCCCATGTATTATTACAGGTGGCTCAGTGTATAGCGCCTCTAACAGCGCCATGTAGCATCACATGTATTATTACAGGCAGGTCAGTGTATAGCGCCTCTAACAGCGCCATGTAGCGTCACATGTATTATTACAGGCAGGTCAGTGTATAGCACCTCTAACAGCGCCATGTAGCATCACATGTATTATTACAGGCAGATCAGTGTATAGCGCCTCTAACAGCGCCATGTAGCATCACATGTATTATTACAGGTGGCTCAGTGTATAGCGCCTCTAACAGCGCCATGTAGCGTCACATGTATTATTACAGGCAGCTCAGTGTATAGCGCCTCTAACAGCGCCATGTAGCATCACATGTATTATTACAGGTGGCTCAGTGTATAGCGCCTCTAACAGCGCCATGTAGCGTCACATGTATTATTACAGGTGGCTCAGTGTATAGCGCCGGTGTTCTAGCTTCCAGAGAGTCAGGTATTACCTTTCGCTCAGTGTCGCTCTCCCATACATTTCAATAGCCGTTCATTTGCTTGTGTATAAACAGCGTGTTTGGCATTTTTTATTTGTTGCTCCAATCATTGTGTGACGTCTCCTGGCTGCAAACAAACACTTTTAGAAACTTTTTTAACTTTTTATATTTTTATGCAGAATTGTACAGGTCTGGCACTAAAGTGTTAATGCCACAGTGTTACAACAATGTCATTCCATGTGTTTTCGCTTTGTTACTGGTGGATATGTGTTCAAATGCAGACTTTAATCACACAGCGTCTGGCGCTCTATGCTACAGCGACCAGATCCAAAACGCCGATGCTGTGTGTGTCTGTTTTTTTGTTGGTATGGTGTGAGTCGCTGAGAGTCGGTCGCACTGAGCTGGCGCTACCTTTCGCTCCCAGCAATGCTGTACTGGTGTTTTAATGCCCAACATACATCACATTTAGCAATGCCGGCCAGGTTACTACAGCGAATGAGGCGCTATGTTACCGCGTCCGATACCCGCTTACAGCGTCTACTAGTGGTCGCTCTAAGCGCCGATATACAGACGCTCATCTGCTGATACCTGGCTTTAGCAATGAATCTCCCTCCACGTGTGGTGGAGGCCCCCGGGCACAAAGTCTGGTGGAGGCCCCAGATACAGTATAAAATAATAGTCCAGCCAAGTAACTGATTGGTGGTTGTCTGGCACCCGCCTACTTACTGGAACATCAGATTGAGTCCCTTGTGCCCCTCTTGTGCGGGTGCGTGCTGCTCGGGAACTCCTGCTTTGCCATTCTGGGTGGGGGGTGGTGTAGTCGCCCGGCTGGTTCCCTGCATTGACCTGCCAGCGGCTGTGCTTGGTGGCTTATGTGCAGTGACAGCTCTGCACCCATCACTGGAGCGTTGCTGATGGCGGCTTTGCTGCTTTAAAGTGGACCAACACCCAGGGGGGATCTATAAAATTCCCGGGCCGATCAGATCCATCCCCGCGGGGTATCCGAAATCAGGATGTCCCGCGGGGTGAAACCCCACAGGACGCCCAGAAACCTTACCTTAACCCCGTTCCAACTGCGCATGCGCGGGCCGCGTCTCGCGCTTCCCTCTAGCAGGGCACGCACCCGCGCCGGGCGTTTGTGAATGGCTGGCGCGGGCACGCTCCCTGTTAGAAGGAAACGCGAGACGCGGCCTCCAGCGCTCAGAGCCGCTGTGGTTGGACGCCGCTTGTACATGCATACCACAGCGGCTCTGAGCGCTCTGATTGGACGAGCGCCCGCGTAGGAGCGTGGGCAGGTGAGTGTTTCCGGGCGTTCTGGGGGGTTTCCCAGAGCGATTCAGGCCGATTCAGTAATAGCGCCAGGTAGCGACAGATGAGCGACTGTAGCAGTATTTTCACAGCGCCCGCTAGTAGTCGCTGCGCTTGGCCATTGTTCGGTTGTTGATAGCGACTCAGTCGGTGTGCAGTAATGTTGAATACAAGGTGACGAGTCGCTATTTGACAGGTTCCGCGATGTATGGGAGCGCATGATAGCGACTGGTCAGAGCGACCGGCTCCCACCATATTCATCAAAAATTCAGGCTCCAAAAATTCTCGCGCAGTGAAATGCATGTTTAAACCCCAGAGCGCTGGCGGCGATGGGTTAAAAGTAGTTTTTTAACCCCCAAACCACCATATTTTTTGAAACCAAAAAAAAACAAGTTTATAAAAACATTTTGTAATATGAATACAATAATATCAGACCTGTAATATCAATTCTGCACAAATGTTTTATTTTTTTTTTTTTTACCTTAAAAAAATTATCTAAAATGGCAGAAGTGGTCACAGAATTTTTCACATTTAAAAAAAAAAAAAAAAAAATTAATAACAATTAATTATTAATATTTAAAGATTGTTCCATTGAAATGCATTGGAGAGCGCCAGGTAGCGAGAGGTCATACCTGTCGCTGTTCAAGGTCGGACGCTGGCGCTGTGGGCTGAGGCTGGAATAATGATGAATGAGTCGCTATATGGCGCTATCTCAGAGGCCGATTCAGTAATAGCGCCAGGTAGCGACTGTAGCGGTATTTTCACAGCGCCCGCTAGTAGTCGCTGTGCTTGGCCGTTGTTCGGTTGTTAACAGCGACTCAGTCAGTGTGCAGTAATGTTGAATATTGGGTGAGGAGTCGCTATTTGACAGGTTCCGCGATCTATGGGTGCGCATGATAGCGACTGGCCATAGCGACCGGCTCCCACCATATTCATTAACAAATCACGCTCAAAAAAATCTCGCGCTGTGAAATGCATGCTTAAACCCCAGAGCGCTGGCGGCGATGGGTTAAAAGTAGTTTTTTAACCCCCAAACAACCATATTTTTGGAAACCAAAAAAAACAAGTTTATAAAAACATTTTGTAATATTAATACATTAATATCAGACCTGTAATATCAATTCTGCACAAATTTTTTTATTTTTTTTTTTTTACCTTAAAAAAAAAAAAATCTAACATTGCAGAAGCAGTCACAGAATTTTTCACATTTAAAAAAAAAAATTATTAACAATTAATTATGAATATTTTAAGATTGCTCCATTGAAATGCATTGGAGCGCGCCAGGTAGCGAGAGGTCACACCTGTCGCTGTTCAAGGTCGGACTCTGGCGCTGTGGGCTGAGGCTGGAATAATGATGAATGAGTCGCTATATGGCGCTATCTCAGTCGCTAAGCAGGATTGGCTTGATAAATGTGTGATTGTGGTGGGGAGCCGGCGTTCTCGTGGCGGGGCCCGTCATTACCGGCCGCTCACCAGTCGCTACCTGTCGCTATTCCTTCATAAATAAGGGCCACAGTCTCTATTGCAAGTCTATGAAAGTTCTCCCAGCTCCCTCAGGTGTTACAAGCTATTTGTCTAAACTTCTAAACCTATTTTTGGAGAGTATTGATATGATGAAAATCCCCGTTTCTGCATCACTGATATGAAGCATTATTTTCTTAATATCTTCATGGTTGCGTTTATCTTGCGTTTGTCTCGGTCGCTCATAGTAAACAGGCCGGCGATTCAGGAATTTGCTATTTCGCGCTCGTACCCCGGAGAACAGGGATTGCCGATTTATCGCATCACAGCGAAGATAACAATAAAAAAAAACAAAACAAAAAGACAACAATAGATTCTCTTTATTCTCTTATCATTCCGGAACCAGGGGAAATACGCAGCTGCTGGATTGTACGGTTGCGCTTTTCAATCCATTGTATAAATATTAGAATTATTCTCAGGAGGCGATAAGCTGACGCTTCCATGTTTGGCTGGTTTTACAGATAAGTTACTGCAAAATATAAAAGCGAATTTGCAGATTTAAAGTTATGCGTGTAGGTGTATGCAGAATCCAGGCAGACTCAAACAACGGAAACTCAGGAGTTTATTCATCAAGGGATGGCGCCAGGTAGCGCCTCGTAGCGGCAGGCAGCGCCTGGTGAACGCCGGGCGCTGTACGCAAAACCACATTTATGAAGGCGATTCTCCAACTGCGCCATGTAGCGTCCGTTCATTATTACAGGCGGCTCAGCGTATAGCTTCCAGAGCGCCTGGTATTACCTGTCGCTACCTGTCGCTCTCCCATACATTTCAATGGAAGTTCCTTTTCGTCTGTTTAAACAGGGTTTTTTTGTTTTTAATTTTTTTTTTTTCTCAAATCATTGTGTCCCCTCTCCTGGCGTCATTTTTGAAAACTTTTTAGATTTTTATATTTTTATGCAGAATTGTCATTACAGGTCTGGCACTGTCTGTCCCAGCGTTATAACAATGTCATTCCACGTGTGGATATGTGTTCAAAAACAGACTTTAATCACACAGCGTCTGGCGCTCTATGCTACAGCGCCCAGATCCAGAGCGCCGACGCTGTGTGTGTGTCTGTTTTTTTGTGGAATATGGTGTGAGTCGCTGAGAGTCGGTCGCACTGAGCTGGCGCTACCCCTCGCTCCCTGCAACGCTGTACTGGTGTTAGAACGCCCAACATACATCTCATTCATCAATGCCGGCCAGATTACTACAGCGACTGAGGTGCTGTTACAGCGCCCGATAGCCGATCACAGCGTCTGATAGCGGTTGGTTTAAGTGCTAGTAATGAATCAGCCTCTGAGTGTTATTGACACATGCCAGGGTTTGTGAAAGTGTGGTGAGGAGCAGGACTAGGTTGGAACCTAGGGTAGCCCTAGGTGACGTTGTGAAGGTTGCAGGGCCGGCTCCAGATGCCCCGTTGTGTTGCCCTGGGGTACCCTAGTGGGGTGGATTAGATTAGGGCCTTATTTAAGAAGGGATAGCGTCAGGTAGCGCCTGGTTAATGAGAGGTAGCGACAGGTAGCGACTGGTGAACGCCGGACACGGCGCGCAATTACACATTTATCAAGCAGAATCTGTTTAGCGACTGGGATAACGCCATGTAGCGTCTGATTCATCATTTTCACAGCCTCAGCGAACAGCGCCAGCGTTCAGCCTTGCACAGCGCCAGGTATGACCTCTTGCTACCTGTCGCTCTCCCATACATTTCAATGGACGATCCTTTTATTCTCTTTTAACCAGGGTTTTTTTGGGGGGGGGGGGAAATCGCAAATAATTCTGTGACCTCTTCTGGCATTGAAAAAGCATTTTTTTCACAAATTCTTCATTTTTTATATATTTCTTCAGAAATGACATTACAGGTCTGCCATTAAAGTGTTCATGTTACAATGTTGTTACAATGTAATTCCATATGTTTTCGCTTTGTTACTAGTGGATAGATGCTGGAAAACAGACTTTAATCACACCGCCTGCTGCGCTCTGGGCTTCAGAGAAGCATTTTTCAGCGCCAGAGATTTGTGAAGCTGTTTTTTTGCTGAATACGCTGTGAGTCGATCGCACTGACCAGTCGCTAACATGCGCTCCCATACAGCGCTGTACTGGTCAAATAGCGACTCCTCACAATGTATTCATCATTACTGAACAGTGACTGAGTCGCTAAGAACTAGCGACCCACGGCCGAGCACAGCGACTACTAGCGGGCGCTCTGAAAATGCCTGCTACAGACGCTCATCTGTCGCTACCTGGCGTTAGTGATGAATCAGCCTGCCCGTAGAGTAGCTGTAGTTACTTCGGGAGACCAATAAGATAGGGAATAGCATAGACAGTTTAAGAGAATTGCCTCCTTGTGCACAGGGGTTAACTGGAGCCCAGGGGGTGGATTTCACAGTGGGGCATCAGTTATAGGATACCCGGAGGGCAGGCTAGTGGCCAGCTCTGGAATTTTTTTTTTGCCGCAGGGGGGTGATTGGTCCACTTTTAGTTTCCCATACTGCACACTGAAGTTGGAATTATACTTTGATAAATTTAAAGTGGAGTGGACCAAAACCCCGGATATTGACTATCCTGGGTTTAGGTCCTTTCCCAGGGGCACCCCGATTGGGGGTGCCCCGCTATGTGAAATCCCCCAGATCGCCCAAACCCAGCTCACCTCTTCCAGGTCCCACGGCGCGTCTAGGAGCCGATCCCCTTCAACAGGGATAGTGCCCACGCCAGCCATTCGGTAATGGCCGACACGGGCACGCTCCCTGTTAGAGGGAGGCAGAGGATGCGTCCGTCAGAGCCGCTGCTCTTAGGCGCGCTGTGGGATCGGGAAGAGGTAAGCTGGGCTCTGCGTCCTGGGGGGTTTCACACAACGGGGCACCCCAGATTAGGGTGCCCCAGGGGAAAAGACCAAAACCCAAACTATCTAAACTATTGACTATCCTGGGTTTTGGTCCACTTTAATGAATACAAAAGCCATATATACAGCTATTTGGGACTATTATATTATTATTATTATACACTGTATATATTCATGTATATTATATGTACATATATATTTTAGATTCCAAACATCCTGGTCCAGTTATCTGGGACTTGTACAATATGTATTATATTATTATACACTGTATATATTCATATATATTATATGTACATATATATTTTAGATTCCCAACATCCTGGTCCAGTTACCTGGGACTTGTACAATATGTATTATATTATTATACACTGTATATATTTAGAGATGAGCGAACTTTTGAAAAATTCGATTCGACTGATTCGCCAAATTTTCCGACAAAAATTGTATCGACCCGAATAAATTCGCGACAAATCGCTATTAAAAACGGCTATTTCTGAGCCTCCTAGAGCCTCAATAGGGTTGTAAACCATTCTGCCTTGCTGTAACACGCACAGGATGCGTGCTGGGTTAGTTAAATAATACTTTGAAGAAATATCACATGCAGATCAGAGGCATCGCTAATAGAATCGCAGAGCGGCACAATTGCAGAGAGTTGAAGTGGCATCACTATGAGGGGCAGAAGGAGCCCAAACATTGCTTTAAAGAGACACTGGAGTTGGCAGCAGCAGGAGCCCAAAAATTGGATGAATCACACCCTGGAGTTGGCAGGAGTTGACAGCAGCAGCAGCAGCAGGAGCCCAAATATTACTTTAAAGAGACCCTGGGGTTGGCCTCAGGAGCCCAAAAATTGGATGAATCACACCCTGGAGTTGGCAGCAGCAGCAGCAGCAGGAGCCCAAATATACACTGGAGTTGGCTTCAGGAGCCCAAAAATTGGATGAATCACACCCTGGAGTTGGCAGGAGTTGACAGTAGCAGCAGCAGGAGCCCAAATATTACATTAAAGAGACCCTGGGGTTGGCCTCAGGAGCCCAAAAATTGGATGAATCACACCCTGGAGTTGGCAGCAGCAGCAGCAGGAGCCCAAATATACACTGGAGTTGGCTTCAGGAGCCCAAAAATTGGATGAATCACACCCTGGAGTTGGCAGGAGTTGACAGCAGCAGCAGCAGGAGCCCAAATATTACTTTAAAGAGACCCTGGGGTTGGCCTCAGGAGCCCAAAAATTGGATGAATCACACCCTGGAGTTGGCAGCAGCAGCAGCAGGAGCCCAAATATACACTGGAGTTGGCTTCAGGAGCCCAAAAATTGGATGAATCACACCCTGGAGTTGGCAGAAGTTGGCAGCAGCAGCAGCAGGAGCCCAAATATACACTGGAGTTGGCTTCAGGAGCCCAAAAATTGGATGAATCACACCCTGGAGTTGGCAGAAGTTGGCAGCAGCAGCAGCAGGAGCCCAAATATACACTGGAGTTGGCTTCAGGAGCCCAAAAATTGGATGAATCACACCCTGGAGTTGGCAGGAGTTGACAGCAGCAGCAGCAGCAGGAGCCCAAATATTACTTTAAAGTGACACTGGGGTTGGCTTCAGGAGCCCAACAATTGGATGAATCACACCCTGGAGTTGGCAGAAGTTGGCAGCAGCAGCAGCAGGAGCCCGAAAAATGGCCTAAAGACATAAATATGTTTTGCACCATTTGGAAAGTGTAAAACGTGGCACCATGCTGAATCTAGTCGCATGCATCAGGCATTGGTGGGTGGAAATCCTGGCTGATCCATCCCTGATTCATTTTGACAAAGGTGAGTCTCTCCACATTTTTAGTTGACAGACGAGTTCTCCTCGCCGTAACTATGGCCCCCGCCGCACTAAACACCCGCTCAGATGGCACGCTACTTGCCGGGCAGGACAGCTTTCCAGGGCAAACTCTGCTAGTTGCGGCCACAAATCAAGTTTGGCTGCCCAGAAGTCCAGCGGATCCTCAAGGTGTGTTGGCATGGTCATGTCAAAGTATGACATGACCTGCTGGTTGAGGTCCTGCTCCAGGTCTTCCTGCTGCTCATGAGTAGCCTCACTATGCGGGTGTAGAAAGCTACTCATTAGCGACTGAAGACTGAGGCTGCTGCTGCTGATGGAGCTGCTGCTGCTGCTCCTGCCAACCCCCCCAGCGGCCATGGCAGTGGAAGGTGAGCGCAGAGGTCCCCTCGAGTCAGACCTGCGAGAGTATGGACCATGGCGCAGATAGGCATCGGCCAACTGCCTACGTAGAATGTCTTTGTAGTAGTTGAGTTTGTCCTCCCTCTCGGTGGGTTTAAAAAATGCCCCCATTTTGTGCCGGAAGCGAGGGTCCAATAAGGTGGACAGCCAGAAGTCATCCCACCGACAGATGGAAACAATTCTGGGGTCACTACGCAAGCACGTGAGCATGCTTCGTGCCATTTGCGCAAGTGACTCGGATGGACTACCTGTCTCCATCTCCACTGCATACTGCCACGGTGTGCCCGGGTCCTCTGTCTCGTCTTCCTCAAAAACCTCTAGCTCCTCTGGCTGCTCCTGCTCCTCCTCTCCTGTCCGCTGACTAGATAAACCAGCCATTTCGGCAAGCCTAAACTGTGTTTCGCTGGGCAACTCCTCCTCCTCCTCTTCCTCCTCCTCCTCCAGTTCAGCTCCAACGGGGTTCATGTGGCCGTAATATGTAAACACCATGTCTCCAGTGCCCTGACCAGCCATGGTTTCCAACATGTGCTGTAGTACATGAAGCAGTGGAATCACGTCGTTCATCCCGTAATCCTGCCGACTGACAAATAAAGTGGCTTCCTCAAAGGGCCTGAGCAAACGGCAGGTGTCACGTATGAGCTGCCACTGGTTGACATTGAAGTTACACAGGGGAGTCCCCCTATCTGCTTGGATCATCAGGAAATCCGTGATGGCTTTTCTCTGTTCATATAATCGGTCCAACATGTGAAGGGTGGAATTCCAACGGGTGGAAACATCGCAAATCAGACTATGGGGGATACCATTCTGACGCTGTAGCTCAAGAAGGGTGTGTTTGGCGGTGTAGGAGTGGCTGAAGTGCATGCAAAGTTTCCTTGAAGTTGTTAGGATGTCCTGCAGATGGGGGGAACACTTCAGAAACCGCTTGACAACCAGATTGAAGACGTGAGCCATGCAGGGGGCATGGGTAAGGCTTCCTTGGCGCAGCGCAGACAAAATGTTCTTCCCATTGTCGGTAACCATGATTCCCATTTTAAGTTTTCTCGGAGTAAGCCATGTTTGGATTTCCTGATGAATACATTTAAGCAGTTCCTCCCCTGTGTCACTCCGTTCGCCAAGACAAACCATGTGAAGCACTGCGTGACACCTCCGTGCCCTGCACACATGGTAGACTGGAGGGGCACTGAGACTTGAGCCTACAGTGGAGGGTGAGGAGATGGCGGAGGATGAGGAGGCCGAGTCACACGGTGTCACAGGCCCAATGGGCAGAGAGCGCGGAGGCCGAAGCGGCGTGACCTGTCCAAGTTGCTGCTGCAAAGGGACCACATTCACCCAGTGGGCCGTAAACGACATGTACTGCCCCTGACCGTAGTTACAGCTCCAGATGTCGGCGCTGCCATGTATTTTGCTACACACCGACAGGCTCAAGGACTGGCCCACCTTCTGTTCAACAAAAGTGTGCAGCGCTGGTACTGCCTTCTTGGCAAAGAAATGACGGCTTGGGACTCTCCACCTCGGCTCGGCACAAGCCATCAGTTCTCTGAAAGGTGCAGATTCCACCACCTGAAAAGGGAGCGACTGCAGCACCAGCAACTTGGACAGGAGCACATTCAGCTTCTGCGCCGTAGGATGAGTGGGCGCATACTGCTGTCTCTTGGACATGGCTTCGCTGATGGATTGCTGGCGGGATGCATGACTTGGAGGAGGAGGAGCAGGAGCGACAGAGGATGGGTATGACGCACAGCTGCCTTCGGCTGAGGTGCTGGAGCCTTGGCTGGCAGAAATTGGGAGCTCACTTGGTGAGGAAGCAGACTGGACCACCCCTTGGGAGCCTCGGTTCTCCCAGGTCGTTTTATGGTGACGCATCATATGTTGACGCAGGGCCGTGGTGCCAACATTTGGACCCTGGCCACGCTTCACCTTTTGCCTACATATCTTGCATGTGGCCATGTTACCCTCCAGCGGATGCCTCAGGAAAAACTGCCACACTGCCGAGTAGCTACTTTTCCCACCCCCTGGCCTCACTGATTCACTGCTGCTGTTGCCAACTCCAGGAACCCCTGCTCCACTACCTCCCGATAAGGTAGACTGCCGCACAGCAGGTGCTCTACCCCAGCCCCGGCCCCGGCCGGCTCCAGCCTTTGGAATTGTGCCCCCATGCTGACTGCTACCACCTTGCTGCCTCAGCTGCTGACTCCGGGGCAACCTGCGCCCCTCTTCTCCTGATGATGACGATGAAGCCCCTTCATCCCCCGGCTCCCAAGTGCGATCGGCTTCATCGTCATCATCATCACCGAGTTGTGGCTGTACGTCACTGATGTTCGTGGATTCGTCAACAGTGTCTGGCGCAGGAGCTGGAACGCTCGCAGCACCCACGACACTGTCCACATCACTATTTGTCTGCCTAGCTAAAGAAGCCACCTCCATTTCTTGGCTGGGCAGTAGCTGCTGACTGTCCTCCTGTATCTGATCGTCCTCCTCACTAAAGAGTGGAGCTGAACCCAAAGCATAGGATACGTCGCAGGGGGAGGGAACGGCGTAGGACAGAGGCAATGGGAGGACAGGGACTGCTCTCGGGGCATGCCAACTCAGGGTTGTGTCAGAGGAACCTACCGACCCTAGACTGGGGGTCTCAGACGTAAGTTGTGATGATGTTGTTGATGAGCGCGTCAACCAATCTACCACGGCAGATGCGTTACTGGTGGAGACCCGACCGCTAGCAGATACTGGCAGATTAGGTCTCTCAGCGTGACTCCTGCTGCTACTGGCCCCCAGTCTGATGCGAGCTCTGCCTGCGGAATCTTGGCCTCTGCCACTCCTCTTTTCACTTCCAGGCACTTGTCTGCCCGACATAGTCTAACTGGCGTGGTAGTAGGTGATATTTTAAGATCCCCCGGGCAGCGGTGGGTCTATATGAAACAGAATATAATGCACACCAAAAGTGAGCAGTAACACTCAGCCTCCAACAGGCCTGCTTAGTGTAAATAAGAGAGCTGCTTAGTGTAAATAAAGAGGGGTATGCTATGTTACAGAATGGGATGCCTCAACAGAAGTGCACCTGGCAGGCAGCAGTAAGCCTATGCCCAGCAAAAGTGTCTTATAATATAAATATAATAAGAGCAAATGGTTATATGGTCTTAAACAGAGGCTGCTTTAGTCACAGAATGGGATGCCCCCAAAAGAGATCCAGTAGTACTATGCCCAGCAAAAGTGTCTTTATCAGGCTAATTTCAAATATAATAAGAGCAAATGGTTATATGGTCTTAAACAGAGGCTGCTTTAGTCACAGAATGGGATGCCCTGGCAGGGACAAGTAGTGCTATGCCCAGCAAAAGTGTCTTTATCAGGCCTAATTTCAAATATAATTAGAGCAAATGCTTATATGGTCTTAAACAGAGGCTGCTTTAGTCACAGAATGGGATGCCCTGGCAGGGACAAGTAGTGCTATGCCCAGCAAAAGTGTCTTTATCAGGCTAATTTCAAATATAATAAGAGCAAATGCTTATATGGTCTTAAACAGAGGCTGCTTTAGTCATAGAATGGGATGCCCCCAAAAAAGATCCAGTAGTACTATGCCCAGCAAAAGTGTCTTTATCAGGCTAATTTCAAATATAATAAGAGCAAATGCTTATATGGTCTTAAACAGAGGCTGCTTTAGTCACAGAATGGGATGCCCTGGCAGGGACAAGTAGTGCTATGCCCAGCAAAAGTGTCTTTATCAGGCCTAATTTCAAATATAATAAGAGCAAATGCTTATATGGTCTTAAACAGAGGCTGCTTTAGTCACAGAATGGGATGCCCTGGCAGGGTCCAGAAGTACTATGCCCAGCAAAAGTGTCTTTATCAGGCTAATTTCAAATATAATAAGAGCAAATGGTTATATGGTCTTAAACAGAGGCTGCTTTAGTCACAGAATGGGATGCCCTGGCAGGGACAAGTAGTGCTATGCCCAGCAAAAGTGTCTTTATCAGGCCTAATTTCAAATATAATAAGAGCAAATGCTTATATGGTCTTAAACAGAGGCTGCTGTAGTCACAGAATGGGATGCCCTGGCAGGGACAAGTAGTGCTATGCCCAGCAAAAGTGTCTTTATCAGGCTAATTTCAAATATAATAAGAGCAAATGCTTATATGGTCTTAAACAGAGGCTGCTTTAGTCACAGAATGGGATGCCCTGGCAGGGACAAGTAGTGCTATGCCCAGCAAAAGTGTCTTTATCAGGCCTAATTTCAAATATAATAAGAGCAAATGCTTATATGGTCTTAAACAGAGGCTGCTTTAGTCACAGAATGGGATGCCCTGGCAGGGACAAGTAGTGCTATGCCCAGCAAAAGTGTCTTTATCAGGCAAATTTCAAATATAATAAGAGCAAATGCTTATATGGTCTTAAACAGAGGCTGCTTTAGTCACAGAATGGGATGCCCCCAAAAAAGATCCAGTAGTGCTATGCCCAGCAAAAGTGTCTTTATCAGGCTAATTTCAAATATAATAAGAGCAAATGCTTATATGGTCTTAAACAGAGGCTGCTTTAGTCACAGAATGGGATGCCCTGGCAGGGACAAGTAGTGCTATGCCCAGCAAAAGTGTCTTTATCAGGCTAATTTCAAATATAATAAGAGCAAATGCTTATATGGTCTTAAACAGAGGCTGCTTTAGTCACAGAATGGGATGCCCTGGCAGGGACAAGTAGTGCTATGCCCAGCAAAAGTGTCTTTATCAGGCTAATTTCAAATATAATAAGAGCAAATGCTTATATGGTCTTAAACAGAGGCTGCTTTAGTCACAGAATGGGATGCCCCCAAAAAAGATCCAGTAGTGCTATGCCCAGCAAAAGTGTCTTTATCAGGCTAATTTCAAATATAATAAGAGCAAATGCTTATATGGTCTTAAACAGAGGCTGCTTTAGTCACAGAATGGGATGCCCTGGCAGGGACAAGTAGTGCTATGCCCAGCAAAAGTGTCTTTATCAGGCTAATTTCAAATATAATAAGAGCAAATGCTTATATGGTCTTAAACAGAGGCTGCTTTAGTCACAGAATGGGATGCCCCCAAAAAAGATCCAGTAGTACTATGCCCAGCAAAAGTGTCTTTATCAGGCTAATTTCAAATATAATAAGAGCAAATGCTTATATGGTCTTAAACAGAGGCTGCTTTAGTCACAGAATGGGATGCCCCCAAAAAGATCCAGTAGTACTATGCCCAGCAAAAGTGTCTTTATCAGGCTAATTTCAAATATAATAAGAGCAAATGCTTATATGGTCTTAAACAGAGGCTGCTTTAGTCACAGAATGGGATGCCCTGGCAGGGACAAGTAGTGCTATGCCCAGCAAAAGTGTCTTTATCAGGCCTAATTTCAAATATAATAAGAGCAAATGCTTATATGGTCTTAAACAGAGGCTGCTTTAGTCACAGAATGGGATGCCCTGGCAGGGACAAGTAGTGCTATGCCCAGCAAAAGTGTCTTTATCAGGCTAATTTCAAATATAATAAGAGCAAATGCTTATATGGTCTTAAACAGAGGCTGCTTTAGTCACAGAATGGGATGCCCCCAAAAAAGATCCAGTAGTACTATGCCCAGCAAAAGTGTCTTTATCAGGCTAATTTCAAATATAATAAGAGCAAATGCTTATATGGTCTTAAACAGAGGCTGCTTTAGTCACAGAATGGGATGCCCTGGCAGGGACAAGTAGTGCTATGCCCAGCAAAAGTGTCTTTATCAGGCTAATTTCAAATATAATAAGAGCAAATGGTTATATGGTCTTAAACAGAGGCTGCTTTAGTCACAGAATGGGATGCCCCCCAAAAAGATCCAGTAGTACTATGCCTAGCAAAAGTGTCTTTATCAGGCCTAATTTCAAATATAATAAGAGCAAATGCTTATATGGTCTTAAACAGAGGCTGCTTTAGTCACAGAATGGGATGCCTCACAGCAGACTTAAGATCAGTTCAGTATATATGCACAGTTAGTTAGTATAAGCAGCCTGAAAACGGTAACAAAGCCTGTCAGGCTGGATGAAAAAAAAAAAAAAAACTGACAGCCTCCGATTTTCCATTCCTTTCCCTGTTTTCCGCTGACTTTCTGTCTGTCTCCTGTCTGTCTCCAGCCTGTCTCCAGCCTGTCTCCAGCCTGTCTCCAGCCTGTCCCTGTCTGTCCCTGCCTGTCTAACTGTCTAACTGTCTCTCCCTCAGCTACACAGCGTTCTGTCTCTCACGATTGCAATAGAGAAATGAGGCAGGAAAGCAAGATGGCCGGCCTTAAATACCGCTGTGACGTCACCGGGCTTGCTGGCTGCTGATAGGCTGCATGTGACTGTCCCAGCATACACTGCCCCAGCTTACATGTCTGGACATGTCCCGTCCGCCATCTTAGAATGCCTGTAATGTAAATGAATGGATGTTAAAGGAAAACTTCGAGCGATCGAATCGCGGGGAAATTCGGATTCGATCCGAAACGAATTTTTCCTGAAATTCGGATCGAATCCGGGTTCGTCCGGATCGATTCGCTCATCCCTATATATATTCATATATATTGTACATATATATTTTGGATTCCAAACATCCGGGTCCAGTTATCAGGGACTTGTACAATATGTATTATATTATTATACACTGTATATATTCGTATATATTATATGTACATATATATTTTGGATTCCAAACATCCTGGTCCAGTTATCTGGGACTTGTACAATATGTATTATATTATTATACACTGTATATATTCATATATATTATATGTACATATATATTTTGGATTCCAAACATCCTGGTCCACTTATCTGGGACTTGTACAATATGTATTATATTATTATACACTGTATATATTCATGTATATATATGTACATATATATTTTGGATTCCAAACATCCTGGTCCAGTTATCTGGTACTTGTACAATATGTATTATATTATTATACACTGTATATTGTCAGGACTGTACCAAACACCCGTCTGTCTTGAACTGGTATCCCCCAATCTCCACCGCCACTTCCGCCTATAGACAAGCCCCCGCTTGTAGGAGACGCGGGTAATGCCTCTCCCAGTCGGTTGCCCCCAGGACTTATAAGGCGCAAAGGATACCAGCTTAAGGTGCAGATAGATGTTTGGCAGGGAATCCCGAACGAGGATGCCGGAAGGCAGAGTCCGAATTACAGGCCGAGGTCAAACCAGGAGGTCACGGGGCGTGGTATCCAGAGGAGGTAACGAAGGGATGGTCGAGGCTAGCCGAGGTCAAATCCAGGAGGTCACAGAGCGCGGTACAGAAGGGTCAGGCAAGGACGTAGTCGGGCAAAGCAGGAGGTCAGGGCAGGCAGCAAGCAAGAGTAGTCAAAGTCCAAAAATCCAAAAGTACACAAAGTCACAGCAACGCACATCCAGAACCCAGAAGCTATAACGGGCAAGGGGATACTGGAGCAGTGCAGCTTTATAGGGAGAACTGGCCAGTGGGGAACAGGGAAAATGGAGGGAACAATTGTGTTTGGTGCATACACTAAAACGGGAGTGGTCCCAGGAGCTGGACGGCCCAGGCCAGACAGGCCGACCAGTCCCTGGGCTCACTCTAGGATCAGGTCACGGATTGGGTGCTTTAAACTCGCCCCCGGCGGGCGCGCTGGGGAAAGCGCCGCCGGGAGGCATAAAGAAGACGTGCTCGCGCGCGCGCGCGCGAGCACGTTGTGGATCGGGCGCGCCCCCGCCGGGAGGGGGAAGCGCCGCATCGCGAGGGAGCTCGGCGGGACCGCGCAGCCGCGCAGAGCGGGCTGCGGCGCGGCCACCGACACCATCCCGCGCCGCCGACCCCCGACCCCCACAACAGCGCTGAGGAGCCAGCACACCCGGGGAGCGTCGGGCAGCAGCCAACCGGGGACCACCCGACAGCGCGTCGCGGGACCAGGGACGGCGACGAGGTAAGTGCCTAAAATTACCCCCCCCCCCTGAGGAGGGGCCACTGGACCCTCCAAGCTGGGTTTCAAAGGATTCTCTCTGTGAAATCTCTTTACCAAATTCTGCGCATGAACCTCTCTGGCCGGAACCCAAGATCTTTCTTCCGGACCGTATCCCTTCCAATCAATTAGATATTGAAGAGAGTTTCGAAAAAAGCGAGAATCAAGAACCCGGGCAACCTCAAACTCCTGATGCCCATCAACTAACACAGGACTAGGAGGACTATTAGATTCATGGTTTTTTGCAGGCTTAAGAAGTGAAACATGAAAGGATTTACAGATTTTCATGGAAGAAGGGAGGGCCAACTGATACGTAACCTGATTAATTTTTCGTGTTATGGGGAAGGGGCCGATAAATTTAGGGCCTAACTTAGCGGAGGGCTGGCGTAAGGCCAGATTCTTGGTTGAAAGCCAAACCCAGTCCCCCACCTCATAACCAGAATTAGAAGAACGTTTACGATCTGAAAATTTTTTTTGTTGAAGAACAGCCTTAGTCAGATGTTGCTGGATTTTATTCCATAACCCCGGCCATTTGGACACTCAGTCATCCAAGGAGGGGACACTAGAGGGTTGGTCTGAAAGGGCTGAGAATTTCAGATCTTTGCCATAAACACAATGGAAGGGAGAAACCCCTGTGGAAGAATGTGAAGCGTTGTTTAATGCGAATTCAGCAAACGGCAGGAAGAAAGCCCAATCCGTCTGAGTATCAGCCGTGAAACAACGCAGATACTGTTCTAAAGATTGGTTTGTTCTTTCGGTTTGCCCATTCGACTGCGGGTGGAATGCCGAGGAAAGAGAGACGGTGAAGCCCAGCTTAGTACAGAAAGCCCTCCAAAACCGGGAGACAAATTGGACCCCCCTATCCGAAACAATGTCTACCGGGATACCGTGGATTCTAAAAATGTGAGTGATAAAGAGTTGAGCTAAGATTTGAGCTGTGGGAAGCTTTTTTAAAGGGATGAAATGCGCCATTTTGCTAAAGCGGTCCACTACTACCCAAATGACGGTATATCCCTGGGAAGGGGGAAGATCCGTAACGAAATCCATGGCCAAATGGGTCCATGGAGAGGCAGGAATGGGCAAAGGTAGTAGAGGACCTTCAGGGGAGTGTCTTAAAGCCTTACTTCGAGCACAGACCTTACAGGCTAGGACAAATTTCTGTGCATCGCTCCTAATGGATGGCCACCAGACTTGGCGGGACAATAGAGCAATAGTTTTCTTAACTCCCGGATGACCCGCTGTTTTAGTTTCGTGAAAATGAGACAAAAAGGCAGTGCGGAAAGGAGAGGGCACAAACTGGACCGACTCAGGTTTTTCAGGTGGCGCTTCGGCCTGAAATTGAGCTAGGTCAGGAAGTTGGGGTTGGATGGCGGCTACCACCAGGGAGCGGGGTAAAATGGGAGAAACCAACCTTTCAGGTGAGTCGGAAGGAGAGAAACTCCGAGACAGGGCATCAGCTTTAGTGTTTTTGGATCCAGGCTTATAGGTTATAGAAAAGTTAAACCGAGAAAAGAATAAGGACCAGCGAGCCTGTCTAGGAGTTAATCTCTTGGCAGATTGGATGTATTCCAGATTTTTATGATCCGTAAAGACCGTGACTGGATACTGAGCGCCCTCCAGCCAGTGCCTCCACTCCTGAAAGGCTAACTTGATAGCCAATAATTCTCTATTGCCGATATCGTAATTTCTTTCGCCCGCTGAGAATTTTTTGGAAAAGAAGGCACATGGATGGAGGCGTTCAGGTGAGCCGTAATACTGTGACAAGACTGCCCCAACTGCGACTTCGGAAGCATCCACCTCCACAAGGAAGGGCCGTTGCTCATCAGGGTGGACTAGGACGGGTGCGGCACTAAACACCCTTTTAAGATTCTCGAAGGCCTGGACAGCATGAACAGGCCATACTGAAGGGTACCCGCTTTTCTTGGTCAGATTGGTAAGAGGTGTAACAAGGGCAGAAAAATTTTTAATGAACCTCCTATAGAAATTAGCAAAGCCCAGAAACCTTTGCAGGCCCTTTAGATCCCTGGGCTGTTCCCATTCTAAGACGGCCTTCACCTTAGAAGAATCCATGGATAGACCGGACTTAGAGATAATATAACCAAGAAACGGAACCTCTGACACTTCAAATTGACATTTCTTTAACTTAGCATATAAACAGTTTTCCCTAAGTTTTTGCAGGACCAAACACACGTGTTTGCGATGTTCCTCAATGGACGAAGAAAAAATTAAGATGTCGTCTAAGTAAACGACCACAAAACGGCCAAGATAGTCCCTAAAAATTTCATTAACAAAACTTTGAAAGACCGCGGGGGCGTTGCACAGGCCGAAAGGCATTACTAGATACTCGTAATGCCCTTCAAGGGTATTGAAGGCCGTCTTCCACTCGTCCCCCTGCCTAATTCTAATGAGGTTATAGGCCCCCCGGAGATCGAGTTTAGAGAAGACTTGTGCCCCAACCACCTGTGTAAACAGACCCTCAATAAGTGGTAAGGGGTACTTATTCTTTATCGTGATATTATTCAAGCCCCGATAATCAATACATGGGCGAAGTCCCCCATCTTTCTTCTCCACGAAAAAAAACCCTGCCCCTGCTGGGGAAGATGAAGGCCGAATAAACCCCTTCTTTAAGTTCTCGGCAATATATTCCCGCATGGCAAGGGTTTCCGTTCGGGTCAAATTAAATATTCTCCCTCTGGGAGGCATGGTACCTGGGAGAAGTTCAATAGGGCAATCCCATGGTCTATGGGGAGGAAGTTTGTCTGCCGCCCTTTCCGAAAAGACGTCAGCAAACTCTAAATAAGGAGTGGGAACCCCAACCGGTGCTAGGTGCGCGACCCTAAGTGGAAATTCTAAGCAGCTCTGAAAACACTGGCGACCCCACTTAGTGATTTGCCCTGAGACCCAATCAATTTGGGGATTGTGCTCCTGTAGCCATGGCAATCCTAAAATTAAAGGGGTGCTAGGCATACTTAAAACCAAAAAACTGATAACCTCAGAATGATTGGCTCCCACTTTGATTTGCATAGGAGGGGTTTGGAACTGAACTAAACCCCCGGCCACAGGAGTGCCATCAATGGCTGAAACCCGGATGGGAGTCGGCAAGGGCTGGACCACAATTCCTAAAGTCAGTGCTAGTTCGGAGTCTAGGAAGTTCCCAGCAGCTCCTGAATCTAGAAGAGCCTTTAGATTCATACACTTAAGGTTAATCATAATCTGAACTGGAATCAGAACTGGAGATGATACTTGAGGAGATACCTTACAGCCTAGGAGGGCCCCCTCGAAACCCCCTAGGCTCTGGAGTTTCCCGCCGGCTTCTTTGGGCAAAGTCTGACCATGTGGCCGGTTCCCCCACAATACAGACAAAGCCCCTCGGATAGACGTCGCCGCCTCTCGCCTTCAGTGAGCCTTGTGGCACCAAGTTGCATGGGCTCATCCGAAGGTTGTACGACTGGGACCTCAGACCTTGAGGCAGACTCGGCATGCGACCCTTTTTCTAGGCGCCTCTCCCGAAGCCGACGATCAATGCGGATGGCAAGGTGCATTAATTCGTCTAGGGTCTGAGGTTCCGGGTGGTTCACCAAGGTGTCCTTGATGGCATCGGCCAATCCTAGCCGGAATTGGCCACAAAGAGCAGGATTGTTCCAACGGGAATCTACCGCCCAGCGCCGGAATTCTGAGCAATAGTCTTCGGCTGGACGGCGTCCCTGGCGAAGAGTACGTAACTTGGCATCAGCTGTGGCCCCCTTGTCGGGATCATCATAGAGAACCTCCATCGCAGAGAAAAAGCTGTCCACAGAGAGGCGAGTAGGGTCCTGAGCTGATAAGCTGAAGGCCCAGGACTGAGGATCTCCTTGGAGTAGGGAAACAATCAAGCCGACCCTCTGCTCTTGTGACCCTGAGGAGACAGGACGGAGCTGAAAGTATAATTTACAAGAGTCCCGGAAGTTGGCAAATTTTGCCCTGTCGCCGTGGAATTTTTCGGGAAGTGGGATTTTAGGTTCCACAAACATTGCGGCCGGAGTCCCCTGAGGACTGGGGACGTTAGGAGCAGGGCGGTTCTCCTGAGCCGCAACCCGGTGAGCCAGGTGCTCCACTGCCGCTGTCAAGGCTTGCACCTGCTCCAGGATTTGGTCCATTCTTCTGGCCCGTTATAATGTCAGGACTGTACCAAACACCCGTCTGTCTTGAACTGGTATCCCCCAATCTCCACCGCCACTTCCGCCTATAGACAAGCCCCCGCTTGTAGGAGACGCGGGTAATGCCTCTCCCAGTCGGTTGCCCCCAGGACTTATAAGGCGCAAAGGATACCAGCTTAAGGTGCAGATAGATGTTTGGCAGGGAATCCCGAACGAGGATGCCGGAAGGCAGAGTCCGAATTACAGGCCGAGGTCAAACCAGGAGGTCACGGGGCGTGGTATCCAGAGGAGGTAACAAAGGGATGGTCGAGGCTAGCCGAGGTCAAATCCAGGAGGTCACAGAGCGCGGTACAGAAGGGTCAGGCAAGGACGTAGTCGGGCAAAGCAGGAGGTCAGGGCAGGCAGCAAGCAAGAGTAGTCAAAGTCCAAAAATCCAAAAGTACACAAAGTCACAGCAACGCACATCCAGAACCCAGAAGCTATAACGGGCAAGGGGATACTGGAGCAGTGCAGCTTTATAGGGAGAACTGGCCAGTGGGGAACAGGGAAAACGGAGGGAACAATTGTGTTTGGTGCATACACTAAAACGGGAGTGGTCCCAGGAGCTGGACGGCCCAGGCCAGACAGGCCGACCAGTCCCTGGGCTCACTCTAGGATCAGGTCACGGATTGGGTGCTTTAAACTCGCCCCCGGCGGGCGCGCTGGGGAAAGCGCCGCCGGGAGGCATAAAGAAGACGTGCTCGCGCGCGCGCGCGAGCACGTTGTGGATCGGGCGCGCCCCCGCCGGGAGGGGGAAGCGCCGCATCGCGAGGGAGCTCGGCGGGACCGCGCAGCCGCGCAGAGCGGGCTGCGGCGCGGCCACCGACACCATCCCGCGCCGCCGACCCCCGACCCCCACAACAGCGCTGAGGAGCCAGCACACCCGGGGAGCGTCGGGCAGCAGCCAACCGGGGACCACCCGACAGCGCGTCGCGGGACCAGGGACGGCGATGAGGTAAGTGCCTAACATATATATTCATGTATATTATATGTACATATATATTTTAGATTCCAAACATCCTGGTCCAGTTATCTGGGACTTGTACAATATGTATTATATTATTATACACTGTATATATTCGTATATATTATATGTACATATATATTTAGATTCCAAACATCCTGGTCCAGTTATCTGAGACTTGTACAATATGTATTATATTATTATACACTGTATATATTCATATATATTATATGTACATATATATTTTGGATTCCAAACATCCTGGTCCAGTTATCTGGGACTTGTACAATATGTATTATATTATTATACACTGTATATTTTTCATATATATTATATGTACATATATATTTTGGATTCCAAACATCCAGATCCACTTGTTCAATTACTTTTGCTCAGTGTCGCTCTCCCATACATTTCAATGGCCGTTCATTTGCTTGTGTTTAAACAGCGTGTTTGACATTTTAATTTTTTTTTTTTTTTTTGCTCCAATCATTGTGTGACCTCTCCTGGCTGCAAACAAACACTTTTAGAAACGTATGGTCTGACACTAAAGTGTTATTGTCACAGTGTTATAAAAATGTCATTCCATGTGTTTTCGCTTGGTTACTGGTGAATATGTGTTCAAAAACAGACTTTAATCCCACAGCGTCTGGAGCTCTATGCTACAGCGCCCAGATTTAGAGCGCCGACGCTGTGTGTGTATATTTTTGATAAGTATGGTGTGGAGCGCTGAGAGTCGGTAGCACTGCTGCTACCTTTCGCTCTCTGCAGCGCTGTACTATTGTTAAAGCGCCCAACATACATCACATTTATCAATGCCGGCCAGGTTACTACAGCGACCGAGACGCTCTGTTACAGCGCCCGATACATGTTTACAGCATCTACTAGTGGTTGCTCTAAGCGCCGCAATACAGACGCTCATCTGCCGATACCTGGCGTTGGTAATGAATCATCCTCCATGTTTCCCATACTGCTCAATGATAAGTTGGAATTATACTTTGATAAATGTAATGAATACAAATGCCATATATACAGCTATTTGGGACTTGTACAATATGTATTATATTATTATACACTGGGAGGCTGATTCATCATTAGCGGCAGGTAGCGACAGATGAGCGTCTGTAGCAGGCATTTTCAGAGCACCCGCTAGTAGTCGCAGTGCTCGGCCGCGAGTTAGCGACTCAGTCGCTGTTCAGTAATGGTGAATACATTGTGAGTCGCTATTTGACCAGTACAGCGCTGTATGGGAGCGCATGTTAGCGACTGCTCATAGTGACCGACTCACACCATATTCAGCAAAGAAACAGCCTCACAAATCTCTGGCGCTGAAAAATACTTGTTTGAAGCCCAGAGCGCAGGAGGCGGTGTGATTAAAGTCTGTTTTCCAGCATCTATCCACTAGTAACAAAGCGAAAACATATGGAATTACATTGTAACAACATTGTAACATGAACACTTTAATGGCAGAGCTGTAATGTCATTTCTGAGGAAATATATAAAACATGAAAAAATAATGAAAAAACTGCTTATTCAATGCCAGAAGAGGTCACAGAATTATTTGTGATTTTTAAAAAAAAAAAAAAAAAGCAGTTTAAAGAGAAGAAAAGGATCGTCCATTGAAATGTATTGGAGAGCGCCAGGTAGCGAGAGGTCATACCTGGCGCTGTGCAAGGCTGAACGCTGGCGCTGTTCGCTGAGGCTGTGAAAATGATGAATCAGACGCTACATGGCGCTATCCCAGTCGCTAAACAGATTCTGCTTGATAAATGTGTGATTGCGTGCCGTGTCCGGCGTTCACCTGTCGCTACCTGTCGCTACCTCTCATTAACCAGCCACTACCTGACGCTATCCCTTCTTAAATAAGGGCCTGTATATATATATATATATATATATATATATATATATTTATATATATATATCATATATATATATATATATATATATATATATCATATATATATATATATATATATATATATATATATATTTATATATATATATCATATATATTAAATGTACATATATATTTTAGATTCCAAACATCCTGGTCCACTTGTGCAATTAATGGGATGCTAAATGAGCCTGCACATTATCCCAATAAATTAATTACATTTCCCCGGAGCGCGCCGGCCGCGGACCGCCTGATTAGTGATTTTAAACCGAAGTGGCATACCAAATAAAGTCCTATTGATTTGTGGCTCTCAGGCCTCCGACCTGCTTTATATTTTCCAATTAAAAAGGAGAAAGCTGAGCGCCGCAGTGGATACTGTGTAGCGGAGCAGTGAGCAGAGAACAAAGGGGTTTCTAGACGTTAACACGCTTTATGGTGGCGTTAATTTGCAAGGGATCCCAATATAGATAACTTTTTTTTGTAGTGACATGTCTTTACTATGTTTTCTTTTTATATGATCCGTGCCTGCTGGAAAATTGGATTCATAATTAACACTGTAGACATTATTTGTCCTTAGCTGCGCTATTTTGCTTCCCTGGTACAGTCTGCTGCCATAATCTGTTCACTTATATACACTACTGCTAGGTTCCGAGCAAGGGTCCCCCACTATCGATTTAAGTGGACCAACACCCAGGATTTTCACTATCCTGGGTTTTGGTCCACCCCCGCTGCATGAAACCCCCCAGATCGCCCTAAAAAACTCACCTCACCCCGCTCCTACGCGAGCGCTTGTCCAATCAGAGCTCTCAGAGCCGCTGTGGTATGTACGGACAAGCGACGGACAACCACAGCGGCTCTAAACATGCTGGAGGGCGCATCTCGCGCTTCCCTATAACAGGGAGCGCACCGGCGCCGGCCATTCACAAACGGCCAGTGCGGGTGCGCGCCCTGCTAGAGAGAAGCGTGAGATGCGGCCGCGGCTCGCGCATGCGCCGTTGGAACGGGGATACGGGGATTTCACAGAGCGGGGCATCACGATTTTGGATGCCCCGCGGGGAGGGATCTGATCGGCCCTGGAATCTTATAGATTCCCGGGCTGATCACCCCTGGGTGTTGGTCCACTTTAAAGTGGACCAACACCCTCCCGTGATCGGCCCGGGAATCTATAAGATTCCCGGACCGATCAGCCCCCTGACTGCGGGGCACCCCGCACCCCCCAGAAACCCCTAAATCCCTACCTGATCCTCGATACAGCGGCACCCGCCGCCGTCTCCCGCCCGTCCATCTAGCAGGGCGCGCACCCTGTAAGAGTGACGCGCGGGAGGCGGCGGCGGGCGCGCTCTCTTGTCCGTCGCTGCCTCCCGCTTGTCCGTCGGTGGGGATTGGCAGCAGCGGTCATGTGGGAGTGGGGAGAGGTGAGTTTTTGGGGCTTTCTGGGGGGTTTCACACAGCGGGGTGCCCCGCCGAAGTGGACCAAAGCCCAGGATAGTCAAAATCCTGGGTGTTGGTCCACTTTAAGGTGGGTCTATGAGACCGTGACATCCTGAACAAGGATGCTCCGCTCTGTGAAAAAACCCCAGTCGCCTGATATCCTTAAAGTGGATCAAAATCCAGCACAATCACCCTACGAATCTATAAGATTCCCAGGCCGATCGATCCCCTCCCCCGGGGCATCCAAAATCGGGCCCCCTCATTCATGCTCATGTTTAAAGTGGACCAACACCCAGGATTTTGACTATCCTGGGTTTTGGTCCACTTCGGCGGGGCACCCCGATCGGGGGTGCCCCGCTGTGTGAAACCCCCCAGAAACCCCAAAAAACTCACCTCTCAGCGCTCCCACGTGAGCGCCGCAGCCAATCCCCGCCAACGTCCAGGCGGGGATCAGGAACGTCCAAGACGCTTCCGCCGCCGCCGCCTCCCGCGCGTCACTCTCGGCGCGCGCGCGCCCCCACCGGCCATTCACAGAGGGCCGGCGCGGGCGCACGCACGTCTGGAGGGGCGCGCGGGAGGCGGCGGCGGCGGAAGCGGCGGCGGATCAGGTAAGGTGTTTTTGGGGTTTCTGGGGGGTTTCACCCCGCGGGACATCCCGATCTCGGATGTCCCGCGGGGTGGGAGGTGATCGGCCCGGGAATCTTATAGATTTCCGGGCCGATCACCCCTGGGTGTTGGTCCTCTTTAAGCAGGGCTCTTAGGTATGATCCAAGATGGCCGCTCCCATGTTATTTTAGGAGCGCAGCTAATCCACAACTGCATACGCCACTGATCATCAAAGGGGGGCAAATGACTACACGTTATTTGACCCAACTTTTCTCACCTTGAGCTCCACATCCACCACTGAGAGACGATCATGAGCCATATTCACAACAACTTCACCTGCCCAACTCTTTATAACCCTCAGACAACTGGTGAAGCAAACAGCAGGGGGATCTCTCTGCCTTAAAACATACAACAATTAAAGAGGAAGTCCATGCTTTGTGTCCACCCCACTCTACCATGTTAGGACTGATTTTGGCATTAAAATAATAATACAATGCATCTGAATGAAGAGATCCTGATGCCGGTGGGGGACAGGGCTATGCATGGCAGCCGTGGACTTTGGGACATTGGCCTTGATTGGCCAGTACAGTCACATGGTTGCCTGGGATTGGGTGACTGACCAGCTTCAGCATCTGTGCAGATTTCCCCCCAGGGGGCTGTTTTTTTATGTTATTGCCCAAATTGGGCAACTGGATGAAAGATGAGTGGAGTTTAAAAAAAATGCTTCGACATCCTCTTTAAAGAGGGTAAAAACCCACCCCGGAGTCTATGGCCCTTATTTATGAAGGAATAGCGACAGGTAGCGACTGGTGAGCGGCCGGTAATGACGGGCACCGCCACGAGAACGCCGGCTCCCCACCACAATCACACATTTATCAAGCCGATCCTGCTTAGCAATTGAGATAGCGCCATATAGCGACTCATTCATCATTATTCCAGCCTCAGCCCACAGCGCCAGCATCCGACCTTAAACAGCGACAGGTATGGCCTCTCGCTACCTGGCGCGCTCCAATTCATTTCAATGGAACAATCTTTAAATATTAATAATTAATTCATATTAATGTTTTTATGTGAAAAATTCTGTGACCACTTCTGCAATGTTAGATAATTTTTTTAAGGTAAAAAAAAAATAAAAAATAAAATTGTGCAGAATTGATATTACAGGTCTGATATTATTGTATTCATATTACTAAATTCTTTAAAATTTTTTTTTTTTGGTTTCCAAAAATATGGTGGTTAAAAAACTACTTTTAACACATCACCGCCAGCGCTCTGGGGTTTAAACATGCATTTCACAGCGCTTGAATTTTTTGAGCGTGATTTTTAATGAATATGGTGGGAGCCGGTCGCTCTGACCAGTCGCTATCATGCGCTCCCATACATCGCGGAACCTGTCAAATAGCGACTCGTCACCCCGTATTCAACATTACTGCACACCGACTCAGTCGCTATCAACTACCGAACAACGGCCACGCACAGCGACTACTAGTGGGCGCTGTGAAATTACTGCTACAGACGCTCAACTGTCGCTACCTGCCGCCATTAATGAATCGGCCTCTTAGAGACACCATGGCAGGCGTACTCACATCCCCCGGGGCACCCAGGTCGCCCAAAAACTCACTTTTGTTCCCGGTCCAACGGCACATGCGCGAACTGCCGCATTGCCGCTATCCCTTTAGCAAGGGGCGTTCCCACTCCAGGCATTGGTGAATGGCCGGCACAGGCATGCTCCCTGTTAGAGGGTAGCGGGGGATGCGGCTGCCAATGAGCTTGGAGCTCCTGGATGAAGGGGCACTGATTGGACATGCAGCTGCACATGCATTGTAGGACCAGGAGAAGGTGAGTTTGTTCGGGGGACCTGGGGGGTTTCACACCCTGATCGGGGGCAAGGACCAAAACCCAGGATGGTCAAAATCCTAGGTTTTGGTCCACTTTAACTGCATATACCAGTACACTCGGACAGGATCTAGTTTAAAAAAGGAAATCAACTGGAAAGTGTTCCAGAGGGTCCTTTTTGACAGTTTACCATCAAGTAAATCTCTGTGGATGGTGATCACTCTGTCCTCCATACTACATACAGGGAGTGAAATTAATTTGAACATGTCAACCAATGTTCTAAGTAAATATATTGACAGGAAAATCTCTCCTGATGTCGATACCAACCCATCCAATCCACACATGCAAACAAATCAAACCAGAGGTGCCCATAAATTAAGCTGTGTGTAACAATGAGAAATGACACTGGGAGAAAGTATTGAGTGCATGAAGAAATATAGCTGCAAAAAGCCATGGAAAGTCATGACACCAACTGAAATCTATCTGTAAACAGTTAAAGCCTAGGGTTGCACACCTTGGAGGCCTAGCCAAGCAGCAGTCAAGGCTTGCACACCTTGGAGGCCCAGAAAAGTAGCTAAAGCCAAAGGATGCACACTGCAGGACTATCCACCAATGAGGCCAACGATTGCATATCTTTGAGGACCAACAAAGTAGCTGAAGCCAAGAGTTTAAAAGAGTTTAAAACCTTGGAGGTCCATCTAAGCAGGGGGTGCTGCCAGTACTAGCTACCTTGGCCAATCCAAGTAGCAGAAACTAAGGGTTATCCACCATAGGGCCCAACCAAGCAGCTAAAGGGCAAGGGTTCCATAGATTGGGCACATTAAGGCAAGTATTACACAGGAGGTTAATCCAAGAAGCTGAAGCCAAGGATTGCATATCTTGGAAGAACAACAAAGTAGCTGCAGCCAAGGGTGTAAACATTTGGAGGCCCGGCTGAGCAGGGGGTGCTGAACACCTTGGCTAATCCAAGTAGCAGAAACTAAGGGTTAGCCACCATGGAGGCCCAGCCGAGTAGCTAAAGCCCAGAGCTCCATACCTTGGGTACCTGAAGGTTATACCCCTTGAAGGTTTAGCTAAGAAGCTAAAGCCAAGGATTGCATATCTTGGAAGACCAACAAAGTAGCTGCAGCCAAGGGTGTAAACCCTTGGTGGCCCGGCTGAGCAGGGGGTGCTGAACACCTTGGCTAATCCAAGTAGCAGAAACTAAGGGTTAGCCACCATGGAGGCCCAGCCGAGCAGCTAAAGCCCAGGACTCCATACCTTGGGTACCTGAAGGTTATACCCCTTGAAGGTTTAGCTAAGAAGCTAAAGCCAAGGATTGCATATCTTGGAGGGCCAACAAAGTAATTGAAGCCAAGGATTGCATATTTTGACAGCAAAACCAAGCAGCAGAAGCTAAAGACTTTGGAGGCCAAGCCAAGTAGCTGAAGCCAAGGTTCTCCCATCTTGGAGGCCCAGCCAATAAGCTAAAGCCAAGGACTGCATACCTTTGAAGCCCAGCCAAGTACAGTAGCAGAAGCCCAGAACTCCACATCCTAGAGTTCGAGCCAAGCAGCTAAAGTCATGGGCTGCACACCTGTAAGGCCCAAACAAGTCAAAGGGTGCACATCTTGGAGGCCCAGCTAAGTAATAGAGGACAATAGTTGCACAATTTGAAGGTCCAGCCTAGCAGCTAAAGCCCAAGCAAGTATCTAAAGCCAAGATTTGCATACAAGGCTTAGCCAAGTAGTTAAAGTGGACCAACACCCAGGATTTTCACTATCCTGGGTTTTGGTCAACTTCGGTGGGGCCCCCCCGATCGGGGGTGCCCCGCTGTGTGAAACCCCCCAGAACGCCCGGAAACACTCACCTCACCACGCTCCTACGCGGGCGCTCGTCCAATCAGAGCGCTCTGAGCCTCTGTGGTATGCACGTACAAGTGACGTCCAACCACAGCGTCTCTGAGCGCTGGAGGCCGCGTCTCGTGCTTCCCTCTAACAGGGAGCGCATGCGCCATCGGAACGGGGTTAAGGTAAGGTTTCTGGGCATCCTGCGGGGTTTCACACAGCGGGGCTTTCTCAAACGGTTTGAGGAACTGTAAAGATCAATCGACTATATTTTATTACATTTATTACATTTACAGGAAGGGATTTTATGAGAAGAAACCTTCTGAGGTGCCCAAAATAAATAAACATTTTCACACTCTTGCTTAGTGCCTTGGATATCTCTTTCCTACAGGGAGCATATTTCCATTGTTCCCCGGCTGCTTCCTGCAGGTTAATTCTTCTTAAGGTGTTTTCTAGAGCGAAATAAACATGTATTGTATGTGAGATGTTCCTGTTGGGTCTCTGCAGCCACATAGGCCTACCACAATACAAAGCCTTCTCCCTGCTGGGCACTTGACTTAAGATAATTACTGTGATGGCTGTGAAAGTCTTGTCAAGGGCATCAACAAATCACTTGTGCCTTCTTATCAGTTATCATAAGAGTCACCTTGGCCATGGCTCATCAAACCAGTTTTCATGTGAGAAGGGCAGTTATATGGGGCTTGTGTTATCCTCTAGCATTCCCTTTAATCCCTGTTGATTAGTAGGACATAAAGAGCTTTGTGAAGGTAAAAAGAAATGTACAGATTTCCAATAGCAATATACATTAGGGGTGATTGAGGGTGATTAGAACCTGGAAACCAAACTAAATATTTCAGTCTTGCCTTGTATTTGTGTACTTGCCAATTAGATTATGTTCACAACTATTGTGTTGATGCTACATTGGGTCATTAAAGGCTTAGGTCCTTATTTATGAAGGAATAGCGACAGGTAGCGACTGGTGAGCGGCCGGTAATGACGGGCCCTGCAACGAGAACGCCGGCTCCCCACCACAATCACACATTTATCAAGCCAATCCTGCTTAGCGACTGAGATAGCGCCATATAGCCACTCATTCATCATTATTCCAGCCTCAGCCCACAGCGCCAGCGTCCGACCTTGAACAGCGCCAGGTATGACCTCTCGCTTCCTGGCGCTCTCCAATGCATTTCAATGGAACAATCTTGAAATATTAATAATTGTTATTAATTTTTTTTTTTTTTTAAATGTGAAAAATTCTGTGACCACTTCTGCCATGTTAGATAATTTTTTAAGGGAAAAAAAATTAAAAAATAAAATTGTACAGAATTGATATTACAGGTCTGATATTATTGTATTCATATTACTAAATTATTTAAAATACTTTTTTTTTTTGGTTTCCAAAAATATGGTTGTTTGGGGGTTAAAAAACTACTTTTAACACATCGCCTCCAGCGCTCTGGGGTTTAAACATGCATTTCACAGCGCTTGAATTTTTTGAGCGTGAATTTTTGATGAATATGGAAGCCGGTCGCTCTGACCAGTCGCTATCATGCGCACCCATACATCACGGAACCTGTCAAATAGCGACTCGTAACCTTGTATTCAACATTACGCTACACCGACTGAGTCGCTGTCAACAACCGAACAATGGCCAAGCACAGCGACTACTAGCGGGCGCTGTGAAAATACAGCTACAGTCACTCAACTGTCGCTATTAATAAATCAGCCTCTTAGTGTGAGACGGCAGGTTCATATATATAATTATATATGTAATAGATTACATTAAAAAATTCATTAAAATAAAAAATTATATTACAAATATAATATAAAGCAACATTTTGGCTTTAATGTAAAACCAGGGCTGACCATAAAATTCTATGTCAGTAAAGGCAAAAGCACCTATTCTCCTACCTGCATTTGCAATGGATAAAAGCCAAAACACAATATAGCACTACAGAACAAAAAAGTGCATACTACTTCTTTGTGAATACCATATCTATAAACGGGGTCGGATTATGAGGGGGGAGCAAGGGGCGAGAGCCCCAGGGCCTCCACCACTTCCCCTGCAGAGGGGGCCTCCACCAACCTTTGGGTTATGGTCTGGTCCAGGAGGCTTTTCAGTCTTTGGTCTGATGGGCCGGCTCAATGCAGGGAATTGTTTTCTACTGGACCAGCTGAGCAACTACACCCCCGCCCAGAATGGCAAGGTAGGAGCTCCCGAGCATCACACACCCGCACAAGGGACTCGATCTGACGTTCCAGTAACTAGACGGGCACCAGGCAGCCACCAATCAGTTACTTGGCTGGACTATTATTTTATACTGTATCTGGGGCCTCCACCAGATTTCGTGCCCAGGAGCCCCCACCACATTTAATCCGGCCCTGTCTATAAATATATCTATATAAATATATCTATATATACAGTATATGTGTCTATATATATATATATATATATATATATATATATATATGCACCACCCCTCAGTCCCTGCTTAAAAAGAAAGAAGAAACAAAAGGGAGATTGTGAAGAAATCCCATACCTCATGGACCTGGGTGGCGTCACTGCCACTGAGACACTGCACGGTGATATAGGCCCTCAAGACCCTGACAGGCTGCGGGGCCCTTTCACTTCTACCAGTGAACAGAGCCTTGCCAGCCCCGTAGGAATGCCACCAGCTCTGTTTGATCTACCCTCAATCTGTTAACAGGCTTATATTGTGCCAGAAAATAATTAAACATATGTAATATAACTGAGAGACAAGTGAGAGTTTATGGATCGAGATAACAGAGCAGCCCAAGTTTAGGTTATATTTTTATATCGGTTTAAGAGCCCACTAGACATACGACATTCATGCAATAAATAGATAAATATACATGTCAGAAGGGCAAATGCAAGAGGGTAAGTTACAATCAGAGTTAGCAGAGACAATGTATGTCAGTTACCTTATTGAGGACAGATGTCACACAGTTATGCAGACAGCCAGATGGGGTTTGTAGAGCCTGCAGGATTCTGGTCCCCCCTCCATATGTCATACATGACCCCCGGAAGAAGGACAAAGTATCTGGGGCTCTTCAGATCTTTATACACAGGTGGGGACACTTTACAAAAATTGGGTGCTGGTCTGCTCAGGGGGGCATCCCGAATGCTCGGGTCCACTCACTCGCTCTGCAACGTGCAGCCGCGTGAGTGCCTGATGGCGGTCACGTGTCCCGTACTTGGCCTTGCCGTGTGAAACCCCCCCCAGGTCGCACCATACACTTACCTTGATTCCCGGTCCAATGGCGCATGCACGAACCGTGGCTGCATCCCCACTATCCTTCTAGCAGGGCGCGTACCAGGCATTTGTGAATGTTAGAGAGGAGGAAGCCTCAGGCGTCAGCGGCTCACTGGTTGGACGAGCCGCCGCGCATGTACCATTGGACTGGGAAGAGGTGAGTTGGCTTCAGCGATCTGGGGGGTTTCACGAAGCAGGGGACCTCTGATCTGTGTGAAACCCTCCAGGTCGCCCCATACCCTTACCTTGTTTTCTGGGCCAACGGCGCATGCATGAGCCGCGGCCACGGCCGCATCCCTGCTGTTCCTCTAGCATTTGTGAATGGCCGCCATGCTCCCTGTTAGAGGGAAGTGGGGGGTGCAGCCACCCGCGCGCTCAGAGCCACTGGCCTTAGAGGAAGTGACGTCAGAGGCTCATTGGACAAGCGGCTGTTCATGCATCGTAGGACCGGGAAGAGGTGAGTTGGCATCGGCCATCTGGAGGGTTTCACACAGCGGGGCATCCCCAATCGGGACAAAAAGGACCAAAACCCAGGATAGTCAAAATCCTGGGTTTTGGTCCGCTTTAAGCATCAAAGCATGCACTAGCACACTTAGGGGTTTATTCATGAAGGGATAGCGCCATGTAGCACCTTGTAGCGTCTGGTGAACGCAGGGTGCTGTACGCAAAACCACATTTATGAAAGCGAATCTGGTGAGTGCCTCTAACAGCGCCACGTAGCGTCACATGTATTATTACAGGCGGCTCAGCGTATAGCACCGGCGCTCTAGCTTCCAGAGCGCCAGGTATTACCTGTCGCTACCTGTCGCTCTCCCATACATTTCAATGGCCGTTCATTTGCTTGTGGTTAAACAGCGTGTTTGACATTTATTTATTTTTTTTTTTGCTCCAATCATTGTGTGACGTCTCCTGACTGCAAACAAACACTTTAGAAACTTTTGTGACTTTTTATATTTGTATGCAGAATTGTCATTACAGGTCTGGCACTAAAGTGTTATAACAATGTCATTCCATGTGTTTTCGCTTTGTTACTGGTGGATATGTGTTCAAAAACAGACTTTAATCACACAGCGTCTGGCACTGTAGCATATGCTACAGCGCCCAGCTTTAGAGCGCCGACGCTGTGTGTGTCCTTTTTTGATAAGTATGGTGTGGAGCGACGAGAGTCGGTCGCACTGAGCTGGCACTAGCTGGCACTGGTGTTAGAGCGCCCAACATACATTACATTCATCAATGCCAGCCAGGTTACTACAGCGACTGAGGCGCTATTTTACAGCGCCCGATACCCGCTTACAGCGTCTACTAGCGGTCGCTCTAAGTGCCGCAATACAGACGCTCATCTGCCGATACCTGGGATTAGTAATGAATCAGCCTCCAGTGCCTGTGATGCTCGTGGATCACATCAGGGAGCCCTTGCTGGCCGGGCAACAACGCTCAAGTCGGATAGATGTGCCCGGATGCCCTTGATCTTTGAACATTCAAGTAATGTAGAACTATAAAAATCCAACAACAGATCATTTTCCATGGCGTTAGAGGAGGGCGATCTCTTTTAATGGTTATCTTAGGCCCTTATTTAACAAGGAATAGCGACAGGTAGCGACTGGTGAGCGGCCGGTAATGACGGGCCCCGCCACGAGAACGCCGGCTCCCCACCACAATCACACATTTATCAAGCCAATCCTGCTTAGCGACTGAGATAGCACCATAAAGCGACTCATTCATCATTATTCCAGCCTCAGCCCACAGCGCCTGCGTCCGACCTTGAACAGCGACAGGTATGACCTCTCGCTACCTGGCGCTCTCCAATGCATTTCAGTGGAACAATCTTTAAATATTCATAATTAATTGTTATTATTATTTTTTTTTTTTAAATGTGAAAAATTCTGTGACCACTTCTGCCATTTTAAATAATTTTTTTTAAGGTAAAAAAAAAAAAAAAAAAAATGTACAGAATTGATATTACAGGTCTGATATTAATGTATTCATATTACTAAATTATTTAAAATACTTTTTTTTTTTGGTTTCCAAAAATATGGTGGTTAAGGGGTTAAAAAACTACTTTTAACCCATCGCCTCCAGCGCTCTGGGGTTTAAACATGTATTTTACAGCGCGAGAATTTTTTGAGCGTGATTTTTTAATGAATATGGTGGGAGCCGGTCGCTAGGGACAGTCGCTATCATGCGCTCCCATACAGCGCAGAACCTGTCAAATAGCGACTCCTCACCCAATATTCAACATTACGGCAAACCGACTGAGTCGTTATCAACTACCGAACGACGGCCAAGCACAGCGACTACTAGCGGGCGCTCTGAAAATGCCGCTACAGTCACTCAACTGTCGCTACCTGCCGCTATTAATGAATCGGCCTCCCCGTTCCAAGCTGGGGGTCAGGCAGCAAATCCGAAAATCATTGTCTACAGCCGTAAAGCACAGCAGGGCGACAAGCGTCAGAGCAGAAGCGTGTCAAACAATCTATTATAGCATGTAACTAAAAATAGTGGTGAGTTGCCCTTTAATAATGTCTTTGGTAAAATGATAAAAGCTCCTTGTAAAAGATTTCTTATCCTCCCTGTGTATTAGATGTCATGATGCTTTTTAGATTCATTATAAATATCTATGATTTCTTTTGAACAATGTGAAGGTCAGGGGCATCAATCCTGCTAAGCTGGCCTCCGCTATGTCATCAATCACATAGTAGCTTCTGTAGCCGGAAAAAGGCCCCCCCCCGGCTTACACCGCACAGCAGACATCTTGCCTCCTATGATCTTTCCCCTGAAGACAATCATTTCTGAGTTTAACAGCCTCCCAGCTATGTGTTTCAGCTGGGAATGGGTTTTCACTATGTTACAGGTGGATATGTGTTCAGAAACAGACTTTAATCACACAGCGTCTGGCCCTCTATGCTACAGCGCCCAGATCCAGAGCGCCGACGCTGTGTGTTTTTTTGTTAAATATGATGTGGAGTGCCGAGAGTCGGATGCACTGAGCTGGCGCTACCTTTGGCTCCCTGCAACGCTGTACTGGTGTTAGAACGCCCAACATACATCTCATTCATCGATGCCGGCCAGGTTACTACAGCGACTAAGAGGCTGATTTATTAATAGCGACATGTAGCGACAGTTGAGCGACTGTAGCGGTATTTTCACAGCGCCCGCTAGTAGTCGCTGTGCTTGGCAGTTGTTCGGTTGTTGACAGCGACTCAGTCTGTGTGGCGTAATGTTGAATACAAGGTTACGAGTCGCTATTTGACAGGTTCCATGATGTATGGGAACGCATGATAGCGACTGGTCAAAACGACCGGCTTCCACCATATTCATAAAAAAATCACGCTCAAAAAATTCAAGCGCTGTGAAATGCATGTTTAAACCCCAGAGCGCTGGAGGCGATGTGTTAAAAGTAGTTTTTTAACCCCTAAACCACCATATTTTTGGAAACCAAAAAAAAAAAAAGTATTTTAAATAATTTAGGAATATGAATACATTGATATCAGACCTGTAATATCAATTCTGTACAATTTTTTTTTCAATTTTTTTCCCCTTAAACAAAATTATCTAAAATGGCAGAAGTGGTCACAGAATTTTTCACATTTAAAAAAAAAAAAAAAAAAAAAAAAAAAAAAACATTAATAACAATTAATTATTAATATTTAAAATATTAATAATAAAAATAAAAATTATTAATATATTAATATTTAAAGATTGTTCCATTGAAATGCATTGGAGAGCGCCAGGTAGCGAGAGTTCATACCTGTCGCTGTTCAAGGTCGGACGCTGGCGCTGTGGGCTGAGGCTGGAATAATGATGAATGAGTAGCTATATGGCGCTATCTCAGACGCTAAGCAGGATTGGCTTGATAAATGTGTGATTGTGGTGGGGAGCCGGCGTTCTCGTGGCGGGGCCCGTCATTACCGGCCGCTCACCAGTCGCTACCTGTCGCTATTCCTTCATAAATAAGGGCCTAAGGCGATACACACAGCGCCCGATAGCCGATCACAGCATATACTAGCGGACGCTCTTAGCGCCTCTATACAGACGCTCATCTGCCGATACCTGGCGCTAGTAATGAATCAGCCTGCCTGATCTTTCCCCTGAGGCCAATCATTCACAGTTTAACAGTCTCCCAGCTATCAAGAGATTCTAGTCATTTATATACAGTAAAATATACAAACAAAAGACCGCACTAAACGTACTATATACAAGTGTGCATCACTAAGGGTTGGTACGGCAAAAGCCCAAATATTGAAACCAAGCGGGGATCCCACAATCCCCAAGAAAGCCAAAGTGGGTTGGCTTTCTTTGGGATTGTGGGATCCCCGCTTGCTTTCAATTTATATACAGTAGGTATTGCAAACATGTTGGGGACAGGGGCGTACCTACCCTTAGGGGCAGTGCAGGCATGTGCCCCCGGGCCTGTGGAACAAGGGGGCCCGGCACACGCTGCCTCCACCGCCGCCGTGATATGTATCTGCAGCACATAGATATTCCCCTATTGTGGCTCCAGCAACCAAAGAGTTAACCCCAAACCGCAGCACCCTCTCCATCCATCCATCAATCAATCAATCCACATTCGCAAATATATCTCATCAATTCATCTTTATTAAGCTGAAAATGACACATAATATAACAGTTTGTGGCCCCAGCGACCACAAGGAAGAGCCACAGCGGCACAACCAACCCAGTAATTTCACTGATCAAACATTTATATCATATCATAATCATGGATTTATTAAAAAGACAAAGACTTACAACAATTATCCAAAAACATTCCTAACAGTAGGGATCATAAGGCCAAAAAGTGCCATAGCACAGCCAATGAAGTATCTTTACAAAATAAATACAAAGTATTCAGAAAACCATCTCATGTATGAACAGTGCAAACACCTATGTGTAACTAAAGTGCTGATATAAAGTGTCAATGCCTAATACAGAGAGAGAAACGCTTTAAAGTGCCCAAGAGAATCACCCTGTATAATGGCCAAATAAAATCCCCACTGGAGGCTGGTGTTCCTTTACCTCCTTTGCCTCTGTGTTACGCAAATGCCTGGCATGGGCACGCGTCCTGCTAGAGGGATAGCAGGAATGTGGCCGTGACTTGCACATGCGCCGTTGGACCGGGAAACAAGGTAAGTGTATGGGGCAACCTGGGGGGTTTCACACAGCGGGGCATCCCGATTTTGGATTCCCCGGGGGGAGGGAATCAATCGGCCCAGAAGGAATCTTATAAATTCCCGGGCCGATTGCGGTGGGTTTTGGTCCACTTTAAATTGCCAAATTTGCACACACTTTTCTGCCCTCTAAACATCCCAAAAATCAGGCGCAGGAGACAGTTTGCTACACAAAACTGTTGCTAGCAGAAAATTTCAGCCGCAATTGCCTAACGCAAACTAGCACAAATTCATGCAGAAGCCCGATTTGGCACTCCATATACCCCCATAACATGCTGAGTAGCAGAATCCCCCCATAACATGCTGAGTAGCAGAATCCCCCCATAACATGCTGAGTAGCAGGGCCCCCCATAACATTCTGAGTAGCAGAATCCCCCCATAACATGCTGAGTAGCAGGGCCCCCCATAACATGCTGAGTAGCAGGGCCCCCCATAACATGCTGAGTGGCAGAATCCCCCCATAACATGCTGAGTAGCAGGGCCCCCCATAACATGCTGAGTAGCAGGGCCCCCCATAACATGCTGAGTGGCAGAATCCCCCCATAACATGCTGAGTAGCAGAATCCCCCCATAACATGCAGAGTAGCAGAATCCCCCCATAACATGCAGAGTAGCAGAATCCCCCCATAACATGCAGAGTAGCAGAATCCCCCCATAACATGCTGAGTAGCAGGGCCCCCCATAACATGCTGAGTAGCAGAATCCCCCCATAACATGCTAAGTAGCAGCCCCCCCCCATAACATGCTGAGTAGCAGAATCCCCCATAACATGCTGAGTGGCAGAATCCCCCATAACATGCTGAGTAGCAGAATCCCCCCATAACATGCAGAGTAGCAGAATCCCCCCATAACATGCAGAGTAGCAGAATCCCCCCATAACATGCAGAGTAGCAGAATCCCCCCATAACATGCTGAGTAGCAGGGCCCCCCATAACATGCTGAGTAGCAGAATCCCCCCATAACATGCTAAGTAGCAGCCCCCCCCATAACATGCTGAGTAGCAGAATCCCCCCATAACATGCTAAGTAGCAGGCCCCCCCCCATAACATGCTGAGTAGCAGAATCCCCCCATAACATGCTGAGTAGCAGAATCCCCCCATAACATGCTGAGAAGCAGAATCCCCCCATAACATGCTGAGTGGCAGAATCCCCCCATAACATGCTGAGAAGCAGAATCCCCCCATAACATGCTGAGAAGCAGAATCCCCCCATAACATGCTGAGAAGCAGAATCCCCCCATAACATGCTGAGAAGCAGAATCCCCCCATAACATGCTGAGTAGCAGGGCCCCCCATAACATGCAGAGTAGCAGAATCCCCCATAACATGCTGAGTAGCAGGGCCCCCATAACATGCAGAGTAGCAGAATCCCCCATAACATGCTGAGTAGCAGAATCCCCCCCATAACAGGCTGAGTGGCAGAATCCCCCCATAACATACTGAGTAGCAGAATCCCCCCATAACATGCTGAGTAGCAGAATCCCCCCATAACATGCTGAGTAGCAGAATCCCCCCATAACATGCTGAGTAGCAGGGCCCCCATAACATGCTGAGTAGCAGAATCCCCCCATAACATGCTGAGTAGCAGAATCCCCCCATAACATGCTGAGTAGCAGAATCCCCCCATAACATGCTGAGTAGCAGGGCCCCCCATAACATGCTGAGTAGCAGGGCCCCCCATAACATGCTGAGTAGCAGAATCCCCCCATAACATGCTGAGTAGCAGAATCCCCCCATAACATGCTGAGTAGCAGGGCCCCCCATAACATGCTGAGTAGCAGAATCCCCCCATAACATGCTGAGTAGCAGGGCCCCCATAACATGCTGAGTAGCAGAATCCCCCCATAACATGCTGAGTAGCAGAATCCCCCCATAACATGCAGAGTAGCAGAATCCCCCCATAACATGCTGAGTAGCAGAATCCCCCCATAACATGCTGAGTAGCAGTGCCCCCCATAACGGGCTGAGTAGCAGGGCCCCCCCATAACATGCTGAGTAGCAGAATCCCCCCATAACATGCTGAGTGGCAGAATCCCCCCATAACATGCTGAGTAGCAGGGCCCCCATAACATGCAGAGTAGCAGAATCCCCCCATAACATGCTGAGTAGCAGAATCCCCCCATAACATGCTGAGTAGCAGTGCCCCCCATAACGGGCTGAGTAGCAGGGCCCCCCCCATAACATGCTGAGTAGCAGAATCCCCCCATAACATGCTGAGTAGCAGAATCCCCCCATAACATGCTGAGTAGCAGAATCCCCCATAACATGCTGAGTAGCAGAATCCCCCCATAACATGCAGAGTAGCAGAATCCCCCCATAACATGCTGAGAAGCAGAATCCCCCCATAACATGCTGAGTGGCAGAATCCCCCCATAACATGCTGAGTAGCAGGGCCCCCCATAACATGCTGAGTAGCAGAATCCCCCCATAACAGGCTGAGTGGCAGAATCCCCCCATAACATGCTGAGTAGCAGAATCCCCCCATAACATGCTGAGTGGCAGAATCCCCCCATAACATGCTGAGTAGCAGGGCCCCCCATAACATGCTGAGTAGCAGAATCCCCCCATAACATGCTGAGTAGCAGAATCCCCCCATAACATGCTGAGTAGCAGAATCCCCCCATAACATGCTGAGTAGCAGAATCCCCCCATAACATGCTGAGTAGCAGGGCCCCCCATAACATGCTGAGTAGCAGAATCCCCCCATCACATGCTGAGTAGCAGAATCCCCCCATAACAGGCTGAGTAGCAGAATCCCCCCATAACATGCTGAGTAGCAGAATCCCCCCATAACATGCTGAGTAGCAGAATCCCCCCATAACATGCTGAGTAGCAGAATCCCCCCATAACATGCTGAGTAGCAGAATCCCCCCATAACATGCAGAGTAGCAGAATCCCCCCATAACATGCTGAGTAGCAGAATCCCCCCATAACATGCTGAGTAGCAGTGCCCCCCATAACGGGCTGAGTAGCAGGGCCCCCCCATAACATGCTGAGTAGCAGAATCCCCCCATAACATGCTGAGTGGCAGAATCCCCCCATAACATGCTGAGTAGCAGGGCCCCCATAACATGCAGAGTAGCAGAATCCCCCCATAACATGCTGAGTAGCAGAATCCCCCCATAACATGCTGAGTAGCAGTGCCCCCCATAACGGGCTGAGTAGCAGGGCCCCCCCCATAACATGCTGAGTAGCAGAATCCCCCCATAACATGCTGAGTAGCAGAATCCCCCCATAACATGCTGAGTAGCAGAATCCCCCATAACATGCTGAGTAGCAGAATCCCCCCATAACATGCAGAGTAGCAGAATCCCCCCATAACATGCTGAGAAGCAGAATCCCCCCATAACATGCTGAGTGGCAGAATCCCCCCATAACATGCTGAGTAGCAGAATCCCCCCATAACAGGCTGAGTGGCAGAATCCCCCCATAACATGCTGAGTAGCAGGGCCCCCCATAACATGCTGAGTAGCAGAATCCCCCCATAACAGGCTGAGTGGCAGAATCCCCCCATAACATGCTGAGTAGCAGAATCCCCCCATAACATGCTGAGTAGCAGAATCCCCCCATAACAGGCTGAGTGGCAGAATCCCCCCATAACATGCTGAGTAGCAGAATCCCCCCATAACATGCTGAGTGGCAGAATCCCCCCATAACATGCTGAGTAGCAGGGCCCCCCATAACATGCTGAGTAGCAGAATCCCCCCATAACATGCTGAGTAGCAGAATCCCCCCATAACATGCTGAGTAGCAGAATCCCCCCATAACATGCTGAGTAGCAGAATCCCCCCATAACATGCTGAGTAGCAGGGCCCCCCATAACATGCTGAGTAGCAGAATCCCCCCATCACATGCTGAGTAGCAGAATCCCCCCATAACAGGCTGAGTAGCAGAATCCCCCCATAACATGCTGAGTAGCAGAATCCCCCCATAACATGCTGAGTAGCAGAATCCCCCCATAACATGCTGAGTAGCAGAATCCCCCCATAACATGCTGAGTAGCAGGGCCCCCCATAACATGCTGAGTAGCAGAATCCCCCCATCACATGCTGAGTGGCAGAATCCCCCCATAACATGCTGAGTAGCAGGGCCCCCCATAACAGGCTGAGTAGCAGAATCCCCCCATAACATGCTGAGTAGCAGAATCCCCCCATCACATGCTGAGTGGCAGAATCCCCCCATAACATGCTGAGTAGCAGGGCCCCCCATAACATGCTGAGTAGCAGAATCCCCCCATAACATGCTGAGTAGCAGAATCCCCCCATAACATGCTGAGTAGCAGAATCCCCCCATAACATGCTGAGTAGCAGAATCCCCCCATAACATGCTGAGTAGCAGAATCCCCCCATAACATGCTGAGTAGCAGAATCCCCCCATAACATGCTGAGTGGCAGAATCCCCCCATAACATGCTGAGTAGCAGAATCCCCCCATAACAGGCTGAGTAGCAGGGCCCCCCATAACAGGCTGAGTAGCAGAATCCCCCCATAACATGCTGAGTAGCAGAATCCCCCCATAACATGCTGAGTAGCAGAATCCCCCCATAACATGCTGAGTAGCAGAATCCCCCCATAACATGCTGAGTAGCATGGCCCCCCATAACATGCTGAGTAGCAGAATCCCCCCATCACATGCTGAGTGGGAGAATCCCCCCATAACATGCTGAGTAGCAGGGCCCCCCATAACATGCTGAGTGGCAGAATACCCCCATAACATGCTGAGTAGCAGGGCCCCCCATAACAGGCTGAGTAGCAGAATCCCCCCATAACATGCTGAGTAGCAGAATCCCCCCATCACATGCTGAGTGGCAGAATCCCCCCATAACATGCTGAGTAGCAGGGCCCCCCATAACATGCTGAGTAGCAGAATCCCCCCATAACATGCTGAGTAGCAGAATCCCCCCATAACATGCTGAGTAGCAGAATCCCCCCATAACATGCTGAGTAGCAGAATCCCCCCATAACATGCTGAGTAGCAGAATCCCCCCATAACATGCTGAGTAGCAGAATCCCCCCATAACATGCTGAGTAGCAGAATCCCCCCATAACATGCTGAGTAGCAGGGCCCCCCATAACGGGTAGGTGACAGAGTCCCCTGCTCACCTCGCTGTCCTGCTGCCACTGGAAGCCGCTGTGCGCTGCCCGGATGTCATAGGAAGGCCGCCACCTCTCCTGCAATGGCCGACTGCATGCTAATATAGGGGTTTATTCATCAAAGCATAGCGTCAGGTAGCGCCCTGTAGCGCCAGGCAGCATCTGGTGAACGCCGGGCGCTGTACGTAAAACCACATTTATGAAGGAGATTCTTGTGAGCGACTCTAACAGCGCCATGTAGCGTCCGATTCATCATTACAGGCAACTCAACGTATAGCACTGGCGCTCTGGCTCCCAGAGCGCCAGGTATTACCTGTCGCTACCTGTCGCTCTTCCATACATTTCAATGGACGTTCCTTTTCTTCTGTTTAAACAGGGTTTTTTTTGTTTTTTATTTATTTTTTTTCCTCTCAAGTCATTGTGTGACGTCTCCTGGCCTAGAAAGAGTCATATTTGAAAACTTTTTTGACTTTTTATATTTTTATGCAGATTTGTCATTACATGTCTGGCGCTAAAGTGTTAATGTCACAATGTTAGAACAATGTCATCCCATGTGTTTTCGCTTTGTTACTGGTGGATATGTGTTCAGAAACAGACTTTAATCACTCTATGCTATAGCGCCCAGATCCAGAGCGCCGACGCTGTGTGTGTCTTTTTGTTGAATAGTGAGTCGCTGAGAGTCGGTCGCACTGAGCTGGCGCTACCTCTCGCTTCCTGCAGCGCTGTACTGGTGTTAGAACGCCCAACAGCGCCTGATAGCCGATCACAGTGTATACTAGCGGTCGCTCTTAGCGCCTCTATACAGATGCTTATCTGCCGATACCTGGCACTAGTCATGAATTAGCCTGTTAATCCCGGCTTCTAGCCATGAGCCTGGTGAATGGGAGCTGCCACGGGCTGCCAGATACTCTGGGTGGCCCACAGTGGCTCCTGTTCACCCTGCACGCCACAAGAACCCGCAGCCTCGGCAAGCCGGCCATTGCAGGGAATGTGGCGTTGTCCTGATATGCCCTATAACCAGTCCGTCCATACCCTCTAATGTGCAGCGCGTGTTGATGGCTGGGGGGAGATGGAAGCCCCAGGTTTTCTTTTTAAATGTAAAATCCAGCTCTGATGATTGAGCAAATAAGACTGAACAGAAGCTGCCAGCCAGAAGACTCTTCCTCCCAATTAGACAAAATGAGCCGTCCTCACACATGGAAATGATCCCGGGGTATAAATAGAGCTGATTAATTTGATAACACTTGAGAAGAAAACAAGTCAGAAGAGATGCTGCTTCAGCCGCCGTCAAGAATAAATTCTCACTGAATAATAAAGTGACTTGAGTGACTGTGTTACTGACACTCTGGGCTCCTCCGGGGCCAAGAATGACTGATCCTCCCAATTACAGGAGGGTGTAGCGGTGAATCGTCTCCCTGTGACGGCTCTGTACCAAGAACCATCTATAGCGGTGATTAGAGATGAGCGAACTTTTGAAAAGTTAGATTCAACCGATTCGCCGAATTTTCCGACAAAATTCGTTTCGACCCGAATTTACGCTATTAAAAATGGCTATTTCTGAGCTTCCTAGAGCCTCAATAGGGTTATAAACCATTCTGCCTTGCTGTAACACACATAGGATGCGTGCTGGGTTAGTGAAATAATACTGTAAATAATTATCACATGCAGATCGGAGGCATCGCTAATAGAATCGCAGAGCGGCACAATTTCAGAGAGTTGAAGTGGCATCACTATGAGGGGCACCTATATTGCCTGAAAAACACACCCTGGAGCTGGCAGCAGCAGGAGCCCAAAAATTAGCTGAATCACACCCTGGAGATGCAAGCAGCAGCAGCAGCAGCAGCAGCCCAAACATTGCTTGAAAGAGACACTGGAGTTGGCGGCAGGAGCCCAAAAATTGGATGAATCACACCCTGGAGTTGCAAGCAGCAGCAGGAGCCCAAACATTGCTTTAAAGAGACACTGGAGTTGGCTGCAGGAGCCCAAAAATTGGATGAATCACACCCTGGAGTTGCAAGCAGCAGCAGGAGCCCAAACATTGCTTGAAAGAGACACTGCAGTTGGCAGCAGGTGCCCAACAATTGACCTAAAGACACACTGGAGCTGCAAGCAGCAGCAGGAGCCCAAACATTGCGTGAAAGAGACACCGGAGTTGGCTGCAGGAGCCCAACAATTGGATGAATCACACCCTGGAGTTGCAAGCAGCAGCAGGAGCCCAAACATTGCTTTAAAGAGAAACTGGAGTTGGCTGCAGGAGCCCGAAAATTGGATGAATCACACCCTGGAGTTGCAAGCAGCAGCAGGAGCCCAAACATTGCTTGAAAGAGACACTGGAGTTGGCTGCAGGAGCCCAAAAATTGGATGAATCACACCCCGGAGATGCAAGCAGCAGCAGGAGCCCAAACATTGCTTTAAAGAGACACTGGCGTTGGCTGCAGGAGCCCAAAAATTGGATGAATCACACCCTGGAGTTGCAAGCAGCAGCAGGAGCCCAAACATTGCTTTAAAGAGACACTGGAGTTGGCTGCAGGAGCCCGAAAATCAGATGAATCACACCCTGGAGTTGCAAGCAGCAGCAGCAGGAGCCCAAACATTGCTTTAAAGAGACACTGGAGTTGGCTGCAGGAGCCCAAAAATCGGATGAATCACACCCTGGAGTTGCAAGCAGCAGCAGGAGGCCAAACATTGCTTTAAAGAGACACTGGAGTTGGCTGCAGAAGCCCAAAAATTGGATGAATCACACCCTGGAGATGCAAGCAGCAGCAGCAGCTGCAGGAGCCCAAATATTGCGTGAAAGAGACACTGGAGTTGGCTGCAGTAGCCCAAAAATTGGATGAATCACACCCTGTAGTTGCAAGCAGCAGCAGGAGCCCAAACATTGCTTTAAAGAGACATTGGAGTTGGCTGCAGAAGCCCAAAAATTGGATGAATCACACCCTGGAGTTGCAAGCAGCAGCAGGAGCCCAAACATTGCTTTAAAGAGACACTGGAGTTGGCTGCAGAAGCCCAAAAATTGGATGAATCACACCCTGGAGTTGGCAGCAGCAGCAGGAGCCCAAACATTGCTTGAAAGAGACACTGGAGTTGGCTGCAGGAGCCCAAAAATTGGATGAATCACACCCTGGAGTTGCAAGCAGCAGCAGGAGCCCAAACATTGCTTTAAAGAGACACTGGAGTTGGCTGCAGGAGCCCAAAAATTGGATGAATCACACCCTGGAGATGCACGCAGCAGCAGCAGCAGGAGCCCAAACATTGCTTGAAAGAGACACTGGAGTTGGCTGCAGGCGCCCAAAAATTGGATGAATCACACCCTGGTGTTTCAAGCAGCAGCAGGAGCCCAAACATTGCTTTAAAGAGACACTGGAGTTGGCTGCAGGAGCCCAAAAATTGGATGAATAACACCCTGGAGTTGCAAGCAGCAGCAGCAGCTGCAGGAGCCCAAACATTACGTGAAAGAGACACTGGAGTTGGCTGCAGTAGCCCAAAAATTGGCTAGAAGGCACACCCTGAAGTTGGCATCAGCAGGAGCCCAAAAATTGGCTGGAAGGCATACCTTGAAGTTGGCATCAGCAGTAGGCCAAAAATTGACTGGAAGGGACACCCTGAAGTTGGCATCAGCAGCAGCAGGAACCCAGAAATTGGCTGGAAGGCACACCCTGAAGTTGGCAGCAGCAGGAGCACAAACATTAGCTGGAAGGCACACCCTGAAGTTGGCAGCAGCAGGAGCCCAAAAATTAGCTGAATCACACCCTGGAGATGCAAGCAGCAGCAGCAGCAGCAGCAGCCCAAACATTGCTTGAAAGAGACACTGGAGTTGGCGGCAGGAGCCCAAAAATTGGATGAATCACACCCTGGAGTTGCAAGCAGCAGCAGGAGCCCAAACATTGCTTGAAAGAGACACTGCAGTTGGCAGCAGGTGCCCAACAATTGACCTAAAGACACACTGGAGTTGCAAGCAGCAGCAGGAGCCCAAACATTGCGTGAAAGAGACACCGGAGTTGGCTGCAGGAGCCCAACAATTGGATGAATCACACCCTGGAGTTGCAAGCAGCAGCAGGAGCCCAAACATTGCTTTAAAGAGAAACTGGAGTTGGCTGCAGGAGCCCGAAAATTGGATGAATCACACCCTGGAGTTGCAAGCAGCAGCAGGAGCCCAAACATTGCTTGAAAGAGACACTGGAGTTGGCTGCAGGAGCCCAAAAATTGGATGAATCACACCCCGGAGATGCAAGCAGCAGCAGGAGCCCAAACATTGCTTTAAAGAGACACTGGAGTTGGCTGCAGGAGCCCAAAAATTGGATGAATCACACCCTGGAGTTGCAAGCAGCAGCAGGAGCCCAAACATTGCTTTAAAGAGACACTGGAGTTGGCTGCAGGAGCCCGAAAATCAGATGAATCACACCCTGGAGTTGCAAGCAGCAGCAGCAGGAGCCCAAACATTGCTTTAAAGAGACACTGGAGTTGGCTGCAGGAGCCCAAAAATCGGATGAATCACACCCTGGAGTTGCAAGCAGCAGCAGGAGGCCAAACATTGCTTTAAAGAGACACTGGAGTTGGCTGCAGAAGCCCAAAAATTGGATGAATCACACCCTGGAGATGCAAGCAGCAGCAGCAGCTGCAGGAGCCCAAATATTGCGTGAAAGAGACACTGGAGTTGGCTGCAGTAGCCCAAAAATTGGATGAATCACACCCTGTAGTTGCAAGCAGCAGCAGGAGCCCAAACATTGCTTTAAAGAGACACTGGAGTTGGCTGCAGAAGCCCAAAAATTGGATGAATCACACCCTGGAGTTGCAAGCAGCAGCAGGAGCCCAAACATTGCTTTAAAGAGACACTGGAGTTGGCTGCAGAAGCCCAAAAATTGGATGAATCACACCCTGGAGTTGGCAGCAGCAGCAGGAGCCCAAACATTGCTTGAAAGAGACACTGGAGTTGGCTGCAGGAGCCCAAAAATTGGATGAATCACACCCTGGAGTTGCAAGCAGCAGCAGGAGCCCAAACATTGCTTTAAAGAGACACTGGAGTTGGCTGCAGGAGCCCAAAAATTGGATGAATCACACCCTGGAGATGCACGCAGCAGCAGCAGCAGGAGCCCAAACATTGCTTGAAAGAGACACTGGAGTTGGCTGCAGGCGCCCAAAAATTGGATGAATCACACCCTGGTGTTTCAAGCAGCAGCAGGAGCCCAAACATTGCTTTAAAGAGACACTGGAGTTGGCTGCAGGAGCCCAAAAATTGGATGAATAACACCCTGGAGTTGCAAGCAGCAGCAGCAGCTGCAGGAGCCCAAACATTACGTGAAAGAGACACTGGAGTTGGCTGCAGTAGCCCAAAAATTGGCTAGAAGGCACACCCTGAAGTTGGCATCAGCAGGAGCCCAAAAATTGGCTGGAAGGCATACCTTGAAGTTGGCATCAGCAGTAGGCCAAAAATTGACTGGAAGGGACACCCTGAAGTTGGCATCAGCAGCAGCAGGAACCCAGAAATTGGCTGGAAGGCACACCCTGAAGTTGGCAGCAGCAGGAGCACAAACATTAGCTGGAAGGCACACCCTGAAGTTGGCAGCAGCAGGAGCACAAACATTAGCTGGAAGGCACACCCCGGAGTTGGCAGTAGCAGTAGGAGGAACCCAGAAATTGTCTGGAAGGCACACCCTGAAGTTGGCAGCAGCAGGAGCACAAACATTAGCTGGGAGGCACACCCCGGAGTTGGCAGTAGCAGCAGGAGGAACCCAGAAATTGGCTGAGAGGCACCCTGAAGTTGGCAGCAGCAGGAACACAAACATTAGCTGGAAGGCACACCCAGAAGTTGGCATCAGCAGTAGTCCAAAAATTGGCTGGAAGGCACACCCCGGAGTTGGCAGCAGCAGCAGGAGGAACCAGGATGGGTGGGGAGTTGAGATTTGAGATTTTGGGATACCCCAGTCCCCAGTGAAATTTGAACAGGCAGAATGCAATGCACACCTAAAGCAATTACCAAAAAAACGGCTGAAACAGGCCTGCTTAGTATAACTGGTGGGGTGGGTAGCTGAGATTTTGGGATACCCCAGTCCCCAGTGTAATTTGAACAGACAGAAGTCAATGCACACCTAAAGCAATTAGCAAAAAACAGGCTGACACAGGCCTGCTTAGTATAACTGGTGGGGTGGGTAGCTGAGATTTTGGGATACCCCAGGCAGCGATGGGTGCAATTTCAGCAGACAGAATTCAATGCGCACCTAAAGCAATTAGTGAAACTCAGGCTGGATGAAAAGAAATAAAAAAAACTTTCCCTGTCACTGCCTCCGATTTTTTCCTACCTTTCCCTGGCTCTCCCTGCCTCTCCCTGACTTGCTGAGTCTTTCTGCCTGTCTCCTGCCTGTCTCACTTTCTCTCCCTAGCTGCAGCAGCCACCTTTCTCTCACGAATGCAAGTCTCAAATGCGCACAAGCAAGATGGCCGCCGCTTTATATAGCGCTATGACGTCACCGGGGCTCCTGGCTGCTGATAGGCTGCATGTGACCTTCCCATGATAACTTGCCCCAGGGGATATGTCCAGACATGTCCATCCACCATTTTACAATGCCTGTAATTGAAGTAAATGGAGTTTGAAGGAAAACTTCGATCGATTGAATCGCGGGGAAATTCGGATTCGTTCAGAATTGAATTTTTCATGAAATTCGGAACGAATCCGGGTTCGTCCGGATCGATTCGCTCATCTCTAGCGGTGATATATGGCATATAGATTTATATATGACTTATAGATTCCTGGGCCAATCGAGCTGGATTTTGGTCCACTTTAAAGAGCCGCTCCCCCCCTCCTTTTACACACTCACCACAGCTAGGCTCCCCAGGATTTAAAACACTCCTATGGCCCCCGCACCTCAACCTCACGATCACGTTCTGGGACCCTCACATGAACATCTTGCCATGGACCCCCATTGCAACCACAGCCCCTGTGACCACAATCATACATGCCTCAGAGGTTCACAGTGCTCAGTCTGAGAAATAGAGGCATAAAGAGATGATTTGCATAACCCCGCCTCCTTGCTAAGAGTTGGGGATCATCCGGTTATGCCTGATTAGTATGTGCCTTCTGTTTCGAGAAAGTGTTCTTTTCCTTAAAGTGGACCAAAACCCATGGAGATCAGGCCTGGGAATCTATAAGATTCCCAGGCCAATCGATTCCCCCCCCCCGGGGCATCCAAAATTGAGATGCCCCGCTGTGTGATACCCCCCAGGTCGCCCTATACACTTACCTTGTTTCCCGGTCCAACGGTGCATGCGCGAGCCACGGCCGCATCCCGCTATCCCTCTAGTAGGGCGTGCCCCCGCTCCAGGCATATGTGAATGGCCGGCGCGGGCACGGAAGCGGGGGATGCGGCCGGCAGCATGCTCGGAGCCGCTGGCCTTAGACAAAGACTTAGGCCCTTATTTAAGAAGGGATAGCGTCAGGTAGCGCCTGGTTAATGACAGGTAGCGGCAGATAGCGACTGGTCAACGCCGGACACGGCACACAATTACACATTTATCAAGCAGAATCTGTTTAGCGACTGGGATAGCGCCATGTAGCGCCTGATTCATCATTTTCACAGCCTCAGCGAACAGCGCCAGCGTTCAGCCTTGCACAGCGCCAGGTATGACCTCTCGCTACCTGTCGCTCTCCCATACATTTCAATGGACGATCCTTTTCTTCTCTTTAAACGGGTTTTTTTTTTTTTTTTCAAAAAAATCACAAATAATTCTGTGACCTCTTCTGGCATTGAAATAGCAGTTTTTTCACAATTTTTTCATTTTTTAAATATTTTCTTTAGAAATGACATTACAGGTCTGGCATTAAAGTGTTCATGTTACAATGTTGTTACAATGTAATTCCATATGTTTTCGCTTTGTTACTAGTTGATAGATGCTTGAAAACAGACTTTAAACACACCGCCTCCTGCGCTCTGGGCTTCAAACAACTATTTTTCAGCGGCAGAGATTTGTGTTTTTTTGCTGAATATGGTGTGAGTCGGTCGCTATAAGCAGTCGCTAACATGCGCTCCCATACAGTGCTGTACTGGTCAAATAGCGACTCCTCACAATGTATTCAACATTACTGAACAGCGACTGAGTCGCTATAAAGTAGCGTCCCACGGCCGAGCACTGCGACTACTAGCGGGCGCTCTGAAAATGCCTGCTACAGACGCTCATCTGTCGCTACCTGCCGCTAATGATGAATCAGCCTGCCCGACGACGTGATGTCAGAGGCTTCAAGCGTGCTGATTGGACGTGCGGCCTCGCATTCGCTGTAACACCGGGAAGAGGTGAGTTTTTGCTGGGTTTTGGTCCACTTTAAGTTTGCCTCAGCTTCCTGATGAAACGGCGCATGCGTGGGCTCTCATCCAATCAAAGCCGTTTGCTGTAACTATGTAATTTATTTTAATGGGGAGCACAAGTGTGCGCACCCCCAGCAGCGTTTGATTCCATCCCAGCCTATCTAAATGACCGGGACAGAAGCGTGTGCACAACCTGAGGATGCTCCCGCTCTCCCTCCCCACTGTAAACAATCAGGTTGGTGAATTAAATAAGCAAGGCAAACGGCTGTGATTGGACAAGAGCCCGCAAATGTGCCATGGTACCAGGGGAAAGGTAAGCTTTAATAGCGACCTGAGGGTTTTACACAGTGGGGCCGCGTAAGGCCGGCGGGAGGCTGATGGAATCTTTCAGATTAAAGATAATAATGTAACAATGGATTAGATAACCTAAACACTAGTACATAGCACCGCGCTAAGGTATAGCGCGGTGGCAAGCGGTGGATCCAAGTATTGATCTTTGTGAACTACCACCGCCGACGCGTTTCGTCGCTGCAAGGCAACTTTAACTAGTTAAAGTTGCCTTGCGACGACGAAACGCGTCGGCAGTGGCGAGCGGTGGATCCAAGTATTGATCTTTGTGAACTTTTATCATCATTTTAAAATGGAACTTCTCCCTTTTGGGCCGACCACGGTGGTTGTCAGATTCCAGGGACTGTGAGATTGGGACCAAACTTTTAAGCTGATTTACTTTATCTGTTTGTGAGTGCATTTTGGACTTTTTATATATTAAAGTTGCTGAGTTTTATAGAATTACACTATATTTGGCTTCTGTTTTGTTTTATGTGATTATGCTGGCATATGGTTTGATCTATGCCTGACAAGTATATAATCCAAAGTGGATGTGTATGGAAGCCTTATTAACGCTCTTTAAGAGTATTTGAAAAGTGCGTTACTGACTTGAAGCTGGATATAATCTTTCAGATTGTTTTGTTCTGCTTTAAAGTGGGCCAAAACACCCATCTATAAGATTCCCTGGCCGGACGATTCCCTCCCCCCGGGACATGCAAAATAGGAATGCCCCGCTGTGTGATACCCCCCAGGTCGCCCCATACTTACCTTGTTTCCCGGTCCAACGGTGCATGCGCGAGACGCGGCCGCATCCCGCTATCCCTCTAGCAGGGCACGCACCCGCTCCAGGCATTTATGAATGGCCGGCAGGGACATGCCCCCTGTTAGAGGGAAGCGGGGAATGCGGCCGGCAGCATGCTCAGAGCCACTGGCCTTAGACAAAGTCTTAGATGACGTGACGTAAGTCACTCTGAGCGTGCTGATTGCTGATTGGATGAGCGGCCGTGCATGCGCCGTAGGACCACGAAGAGGTGAGTTGCGCTCGGCGATCTGGCGCGTTTCATGCAGCGGGGGAAAGGACCAAAACACAATATAGTCAAAATCCTGGGTTTTGGTCTACTTTAAGTTTGCCTCAGCTTCCCGATGAAACGTCACATGCATGGGCTATCATCCAATCAAAGCCGTTTGCTGTGACTATGTAATTTGCTTTAATGGGGAGCACAAGTGTGCGCACCCCCAGCAGCGATTGCTCCCATCCCAGCCTATGTGAATAACCGGGACTATAGCCCATGCATGTGCCATTGTACCAGGGAAAAGGTAAGCTTTAATAGCAACCTGGGGGGTTTCACATAGTGAGGCATCCCAATTCGGGACATGTGCCATTGTACCAGGGAAAAGCTAAGCTTTAATAGCTACATGGGGGGTTTCACATAGTGAGGCATCCCAAATCGGGACATGCGCCATTATACCAGGGAAAAGCTAAGCTTTAATAGCAACCTGGGTGGTTTCACATAGTGAGGCATCCCAATTCGGGACATGCGTCATTGTACCAGGGAAAAGGTAAGCTTTAATAGCAACATGGGGTGTTTCACAAAGTGAGGCATCCCAATTCGGGACATGTGCATTATACCAGGGAAAAGCTAAGCTTTAATAGCAACCTGAGGGGGGGAGTTCACATAGTGAGGCATCCCAATTCGGGACATGTGCCATTGTACCAGGGAAAAGCTAAGCTTTAATAGCAACCTGGGGTGTTTCACATAGTGAGGCATCCCAATTCGGGACATGTGCCATTGTACCAGGGAAAAGCTAAGCTTTAATAGCAACCTGGGGTGTTTCACATAGTGAGGCATCCAAATTCGGGACATGCGCCATTGTACCAGGGAAAAGCTAAGCTTTAATAGCAACCTGGGGTGTTTCACATAGTGAGGCATCCAAATTCGGGACATGTGCCATTGTACCAGGGAAAAGGTAAGCTTTAATAGCAACATGGGGGCTTCACGAGGTGGGGCATCCCAATTCGGGACATGTGCCATTGTACCAGGGAAAAGCTAAGCTTTAATAGCAACCTGGGGTGTTTCACATAGTGAGGCATCCCAATTCGGGACATGCGCCATTGTACCAGGGAAAAGCTAAGCTTTAATAGCAACATGGGGGGTTTCACATAGTGAGGCATCCCAATTCGGGACATGTGCCATTGTACCAGGGAAAAGCTAAGCTTTAATAGCAACCTGGGGGGTTTCACGAGGTGGGGCATCCCAATTCGGGACATGTGCCATTGTACCAGGGAAAAGCTAAGCTTTAATAGCAACCTGGGGTGTTTCACATGGTGAGGCATCCCAATTCGGGATGCATCATGGAAAGGCCGGCAGAAGGCTGGTGGAATCTTTTCTATTCTAGGGTCACCCACCCTGGGTTTTGTTCTGCTTTAAGTCCAGAAGGCGCATCATAAAGGGTGAATTTGTTCCGGATCCTGTTCCTAATTGAATTCAAATGATGGTGTTGGATAATAACCGCGTTTGATCATAGATCGCTCGTCTCGGGAGGGAGGAAGATAAATTAGATATCGACGCTTAGGACCGCGGCTAGGACTGTAATTGGATACAATTAATGGAAATATAAAGTTACAAGCCCTAGCGGTGGGCAGGCGGACAGCGACCATGGATCACCCGAGGGATCGATAGGTGCTGAATCTCTGCCTAGTTATAAAATAGATGCTGTCATACAATATAGTAACTGATGTAACATTGTTATTGCTAAACATATGTATCACTAAATAACTATTAGATTAAGAAAGTAACTTACTGTGTCACTCTACTGCTCCACTATTCTCTAAACAGGATGCTCCCTCTAGTGTTCAGACTGATGTATAGCAGTTTGGGGCTCAGATTCGTATTTTAAAGTGGACCAAAACCCAGGATTTAGACAATATAAACTACCCAGGATTTTCAGTGTATTCTCAATGTAAACTACCCAGGATTTTCAGTGTATTCTCAATAGAAACTACCCAGGATTTTCAGTGTATTCTCAATATAAACTACCCAGGATTTTCAGTGTATTCTCAATGTAAACTACCCAGGATTTTCAGTGTATTCTCAATAGAAACTACCCAGGATTTTCAGTGTATTCTCAATATAAACCACTCAGGATTTTCAGTGTATTCTCAATATAAACTACCCAGGATTTTCAGTGTATTCTCAATAGAAACTACCCAGGATTTGCAGTGTATTCTCAATAGAAACTACCCAGGATTTTCAGTGTATTCTCAGTATAAACTACCCAGGATTTTCAGTGTATTCTCAATATAAACTACCCAGGATTTTCAGTGTATTCTCAATATAAACTACCCAGGATTTTCAATGTATTCTCAATATAAACTACCCAGGATTTTCAGTGTATTCTCAATATAAACTACCCAGGATTTTCAGTGTATTCTCAATATAAACCACCCAGGATTTTCAGTGTATTCTCAATATTAACTACCTAGGATTTTCACTGTATTCTCAATATAAACTACCCAGGATTTTCAGTGTATTCTCAATATAAACTACCCAGGATTTTCACTGTATTCTCAATATAAACTACCCAGGATTTTCAGTGTATTCTCAATATAAACTACCCAGGATTTTCAGTGTATTCTCAATGTAAACTACCCAGGATTTTCAGTGTATTCTCAATGTAAACTACCCAGGATTTTCAGTGTATTCTCAATATAAACTACCCAGGATTTTCAGTGTATTCTCAATATAAACTACCCAGGATTTTCAGTGTATTCTCAATATAAACTACCCAGGATTTTCAGTGTATTCTCAATATAAACTACCCAGGATTTTCAGTGTATTCTCAATATAAACTACCCAGGATTTTCAGTGTATTCTCAATATAAACTACCCAGGATTTTCAGTGTATTCTCAATATAAACTACCCAGGATTTTCAGTGTATTCACAATATAAACTACCCAGGATTTTCAGTGTATTCTCAATATAAACTACCCAGGATTTTCAGTGTATTCTCAATATAAACTACCCAGGATTTTCAGTGTATTCTCAATATAAACTACCCAGGATTTTCAGTGTATTCTCAATATAAACCACCCAGGATTTTCAGTGTATTCTCAATATAAACTACCTAGGATTTTCAATGTATTCTCAATATAAACCACCCAGGATTTTCAGTGTATTCTCAATATAAACCACCCAGGATTTTCAGTGTATTCTCAATATAAACTACCCAGGATTTTCAGTGTATTCTCAATATAAACTACCCAGGATTTTCAGTGTATTCTCAATATAAACTACCCAGGATTGTCAGTGTATTCTCAATATAAACCACCCAGGATTGTCAGTGTATTCTCAATATAAACTACCCAGGATTTTCAGTGTATTCTCAATGTAAACTACCCAGGATTTTCAGTGTATTCTCAATGTAAACTACCCAGGATTTTCAGTGTATTCTCAATGTAAACTACCCAGGATTTTCAGTGTATTCTCAATATAAACTACCCAGGATTTTCAGTGTATTCTCAATGTAAACTACCCAGGATTTTCAGTGTATTCTCAATATAAACTACCCAGGATTTTCACTGTATTCTCAATATAAACTACCCAGGATTTTCAGTGTATTCTCAATATAAACTACCCAGGATTTTCAGTGTATTCTCAATATAAACTACCCAGGATTTTCAGTGTATTCTCAATATAAACTACCCAGGATTTTCAGTGTATTCTCAATGTAAACTACCCAGGATTTTCAGTGTATTCTCAATGTAAACTACCCAGGATTTTCAGTGTATTCTCAGTGTAAACTACCCAGGATTTTCAGTGTATTCTCAATGTAAACTACCCAGGATTTTCAGTGTATTCTCAATGTAAACTACCCAGGATTTTCAGTGTATTCTCAATATAAACTACCCAGGATTTTCAGTGTATTCTCAATATAAACTACCCAGGATTTTCAGTGTATTCTCAATAGAAACTACCCAGTATTTTCACTGTATTCTCAATATAAACTACCCAGGATTTTCACTGTATTCTCAATATAAACTACCCAGGATTTTCAGTGTATTCTCAATATAAACTACCCAGGATTTTCAGTGTATTCTCAATATAAACTACCCAGGATTTTCAGTGTATTCTCAATATAAACTGACCAGGATTTTAACTGTATTCTCAAGATAAACTGCCCAGTATTTTCACTGTATTCTCAATATAAACTACCCAGGATTTTCAGTGTATTCTCAATATAAACTACCCAGGATTTTCAGTGTATTCTCAATATAAACTACCCAGGATTTTCAGTGTATTCTCAATATAAACTACGCAGGATTTTCACTGTATTCTCAATATAAACTACCCAGGATTTTCTGTGTATTCTCAATATAAACTACCCAGGATTTTCAGTGTATTCTCAATATAAACTACCCAGGATTTTCAGTGTATTCTCAATGTAAACTACCCAGGATTTTCAGTGTATTCTCAATATAAACTACCCAGGATTTTCAGTGTATTCTCAATATAAACTACCCAGGATTTTCACTGTATTCTCAATAGAAACTACCCAGGATTTTCAGTGTATTCTCAATATAAACTACCCAGGATTTTCAGTGTATTCTCAATAGAAACTACCCAGGATTTTCAGTGTATTCTCAATATAAACTACCCATGATTTTCAGTGTATTCTCAATATAAACTACCCAGGATTTTCAGTGTATTCTCAATATTAACTATCCAGGATTTTCAGTGTATTCTCAATATAAACTACCCAGGATTTTCAGTGTATTCTCAATATTAACTATCCAGGATTTTCAGTGTATTCTCAATATAAACTACCCAGGATTTTCAGTGTATTCTCAATATAAACTACCCATGATTTTCAGTGTATTCTCAATATAAACTACCCAGGATTTTCAGTGTATTCTCAATATTAACTATCCAGGATTTTCAGTGTATTCTCAATATAAACTACCCAGGATTTTCAGTGTATTCTCAATATTAACTATCCAGGATTTTCAGTGTATTCTCAATATAAACTACCCAGGATTTTCAGTGTATTCTCAATATAAACTACCCAGGATTTTCAGTGTATTTTCAATATTAACTATCCAGGATTTTCAGTGTATTCTCAATATAAACTACCTAGGATTTTCAGTATATTCTCAATATAAACTACCCAGGATTTTCAGTGTATTCTCAATATAAACTACCCAGGATTTTCAGTGTATTCTCAATATAAACTACCTAGGATTTTCAGTGTATTCTCAATATAAACTACCTAGGATTTTAACTATCCTGGGTTTTGGTCCTTGCCCCCGGGGCTCCCCGATCGCCCTGCAGGTCGCTGAACAAAACTCACCTCTTCCCGATCCTACGACACATGCTCGGCCGCTCATCCAATCAGCAAGCTCAGATTCGCTTACATCAGCGCGTCTAAGCTTTTGGTGGCTCCTAGCACTGATGGACGCATCCCTCGCTACCCTCTAACAGGGATTGTGCCCACGCCGGCCATTTACAAATGCCTGCCCTGCTAGAGGGATAGCTGGGATGTGGCGTCAGCAAGCTCGGAGCCGCTGAAGGCTTAGACGCGCCGATGTAAGCAGATTTGAGCGCACTGATTGGATGAGTGGCCACGCATGCGCCATGAAAAGAAGGTAAGTGTATGGGGTGACCTGGGGGGGGTTTCACACAGCGGGGCATCCCAATTTTGGCATTTCCGGGCTGATTGGTGTGTGTTTTGGTCCACGTTAAAGAGGAACATTGGAGGCCCTGGAGTCTAAAATACTCCAGGGCCATCCAAGTTCCACTCATTGGGGCCTCTCCCCCCAGAAGCCTGTTTTACTCACCTTGTCCCGGAGCCCTCGCTGCATATCTGCGCCACTGCCGCATCACGGCTCACCTCTAGCCGTGCCTGCGCTCACCCCAATCCATTCTTAATGGATTTATTGAAAATCCCAAACCCTAAAAAAACTATTCCCCAGCATCTAAAATTAAGATATTTTAAGTTTTTATTCACTTACTTATTAGTCTTTCCCCCACCGGGCTGCAACTCTGTTCAGGACTCTAGGATATGGGCGCCACCATCTTGATTCAGAAGCATCACACATACTGAGGAGAGGAGAGCAGGATAAAGTACAGGGGGTGGGTTATAGCTGTGCTTTGCACAGACAGAGTAGGGCTGGGGTCAGGGAAAGGTCAGCAATCCCAGAATGCAGAGCGACACAGTCAGAAGGCACTTCCTGTTTGCAGGCTGCTTGATGCTTCATGAGCCGCCATCTTGGATGTTTAAAGGCTCATAACATGCAGTAGATGCAGGTAGGAGGATTTTTTATGCGAGCAATCTGTATGTACAGGGTGTGGGAAACAACATAGGCTCTTATTCAGGATGAAGGTCCGGATTTATGTGGGCAATCTGTATGTACAGGGGGGAAACATATAAAATAGGTTCCTATTCAGGGTGAAGGTCCAGATTAATGTGGGAAATCTGTATGTACAGGGAGGAAACATATACAATAGGCTCTTATTAAGGGTGAAGGTCCGGATTAATGTGGGCAGTCTGTATGTACAGGGGGGAAACATATAAGATAGGCTCTTATTCAGGGTGAAGGTCCAGATTAATGTGGGCAATCTGTATGTACAGGGTGGGAAACATATAAGATAGGCTCTTATTCAGGGTGAAGGTCTGCTTTAAAGGGTGGTGCTGGCACGCGACAGCTAGGAAGTGAGGGAGGATATGGTTGGCGGCACTCGTCTGCTTAGCTGAGTCGAGTGAAAGTGAGCACACTGATTGGTTGAGCAGGCCATTCAGCCAATCAGTGCGCTCGTTTCCGCCCCGAGTCTGAGCCGTGGGAGCGACAGGAGGGTGAGTGAATGAGGTGACATTGGGGGATATACACAGCCAATTGACTGATGGGAACAACACCTCAAAAAGTAAAAGTCAAGTGTGTTGTTCCTCTTTAAAGTGGACCTATCAGCATTATTAATGATCCTGGAGTCTAAATGTTTCCAGGGCTGGTCGATTAATCCCCCTGGGGGTTTGAGAAGCCCCACTGTCAGCCGGTGCTCCCAAGCTACGCCCATATTTCCAGCATCTCATGGCTGAGACCAACTCCCGCACCACAGGTGGCAGAGGGAGCGGAAGGTGCGGCTGCTTACCTTTCTCTATGCCACTGCATTAATATGCATCAATCATATACAGCTCTGATTGGACGAGAGCCCGCACATGCCTCGTGGGACAGGCAAAAAGGGTTTCACACAGCAGGGCATCGCAAATCCAGAGACAAGGACAAATGAGAGATGCTAGAGAACTCATGGGAGATGCTGGAGAACTCATGGGAGACACTGGAGAACTCATGGGAGATGCTCGAGAACTCATGGGAGAGTCTGGAGAACTCATGGGAGATCCTGGAGACCTCATGGGAGATGCTCAAGAACTCATGGGAGATGCTCGAGAACTCATGGGAGACACTGGAGAACTCATGGGAGATGCTCGAGAACTCATGGGAGAGGCTGGAGAACTCATGGGAGATGCTAGAGACTTCATGGGAGATGCTGGAGAACTCATGGGAGATGCTGGAGACCTCATGGGAGACGCTGGAGAACTCATGGGAGATGCTGGAGACCTCATGAGAGACACTGGAGAACTCATGGGAGATGCTGGAGAACTCATGGGAGATGCTGGAGAACTCATGGGAGATGCTGGGGACCTCATGGGAGACACAGGAGACCTCATGGGAGATGCAGGAAACCCCATGGGAGATGCTGGAGAACTCATGGGAGATGCTGGAGAACTCATGGGAGATGCTGGAGACCCCATGGGAGACGCTGGAGAACTTATGGAAGACGCTGGAGAATTCATGGGAGACGCTGGAGAATTCATGGGAGACGCTGGAGAACTCATGGGAGATGCTGGAGAACTCATGGGAGACGCTGGAGAATTCATGGGAGATGCTGGAGAACTCATGGGAGATGCTGGAGAACTCATGGGAGATGCTGGAGAACTCATGGGAGATGCTGGAGACCCCATGGGAGACGCTGGAGAACTTATGGAAGACGCTGGAGAATTCATGGGAGACGCTGGAGAATTCATGGGAGATGCTGGAGAACTCATGGGAGATGCTGGAGACCTCATAAGAGACACTGGAGAACTCACAGGAGATGCTAGAGACCTCATGGGAGACACTGGAGAACTCATGAGAGACGCTGTAAACCTCATGGGAGATGCTAGAGAACTCATGGGAGACGCTGCAGAACTCATGGAAGACACTGGAGAACTCATGTGAGACGCTGGAGCACTCATGGGAGACGCTGGAGAACTCATGGGAGACGCTCATGAGAGCCGCTGAAGACCTCATAAGAGCCGCTTTGGACAACATGAGAGATGCTGGAGACCTCATGGGAGATGCTGGAAAACTCATGGGAGATGCTAGAGAACCCATGGGAGATGCTGGAGACCTCATGGGAGACGCTGGAGAACTCATGTGAGACTCTGGAGACCTCATGAGAGACGCTGGAGAACTCATGAGAGATGCTGGAGACCTCATGAGAGATTCTGGAGAAATCATAAGAGACGCCGGAGAGCTCATGAGAGATGCCGGAGACCTTAAGAGAGATTGTGGAGAAATCAGAAGAGACGCCGAGACCTCATGGGAGACCCCGGAGACCTCATGAAAGATGCCGGAGACCTCATGAGAGACGCCGGAGATCTCATGAGAGATGCCGGAGAAATCGTAAGAGACGCCGGAGACCTCAGGAAAGATGGTGGAGACCTCATGAGAGATGCCGGTGATCCCATGGGAGATGCTGGAGAAATCATAAGAGACACCGGAGACCTCATGAGAGATGCCAGAGACCTCATGAGAGATGCCGAAGACCTCATGAGAGACGCTGGAGACCTCATGAGAGACGCCGAAGACCTCATGAGAGATGCCAGAGACCTCATGAGAGATTCTGGAGAAATCATAAGAGACACCGGAGACCTCATGAGAGATGCCGGAGACCTCATGAGAGACGCCGGAGACCTCATGAGAGATGCCGGAGACCTCATGAGAGACGCCGGATACCTCATCAGAGATGCCAGAGACCTCATGAGAGATGCCAGAGACCTCATGAGAGATTCTGGAGAAATCATAAGAGACGCCGGAGACCTCATGAGAGATGCCGGAGACCTCATGAGAGACGCCGGAGATCTCATGAGAGATGCCGGAGAAATCGTAAGAGACGCCGGAGACCTCATGCGAGATGCCAGAGACCTCATGCGAGATGCTGGAGACCTCATGAGAGATGCCGGAGACCTCATGAGAGATGCCGGAGACTTCATGGGAGATGCTGGAGAAATCATAGCAGACGCCGGAGACCTCATGAGAGACGCCTGAGACCTCATGAGAGATTCTGGAGAAATCATAAGAGACGCCGGAGACCTCATGAGAGATGCCGGAGACCTCATGAGAGATGCCGGAGACCTCATGAGAGACGCCGGAGACCTCATGAGAGATGGCGGAGAAATCATAAAAGACGCCGGAGACCTCAGGAAAGATGGCGGAGACCTCATGAGAGATGCCGGAGATCCCATGGGAGATGCTGGAGAAATCATAAGAGACGCCGGGGACCTCATGAGAGATGCCGGAGACCTCATGAGAGATGCCGGAGAAATCATAAGAGACGCAGGAGACCTCATGAGCGACGCTGAAGACCTCATGAGAGATTCTGGAGAAATCATAAGAGACACCGGAGACCTCATGAGAGATGCCGGAGACCTCATGAGAGATGCCAGAGACCTCATGAGAGATTCTCGAGAAATCATAAGAGACACCGGAGACCTCATGAGAGATGCCGGAGACCTCATGAGCGACGCCGAAGACCTCATGAGAGATTCTGGAGAAATCATAAGAGACACCGGAGACCTCATGAGAGATGCCGGAGACCTCATGAGAGATGCCAGAGACCTCATGAGAGATTCTCGAGAAATCATAAGAGACACCGGAGACCTCATGAGAGATGCCGGAGACCTCATGAGAGACGCCGGATACCTCATGAGAGATGCCAGAGACCTCATGAGAGATGCCAGAGACCTCATGAGAGATTCTGGAGAAATCATAAGAGACGCCAGAGACCTCATGAGAGATGCTGGAGACTTCATGAGAGACGCCGGAGATCTCATGAGAGATGCCGGAGAAATCGTAAGAGACGCCGGAGACCTCATGCGAGATGCCAGAGACCTCATGCGAGATGCTGGAGACCTCATGAGAGATGCCGGGGAGACCTCATGAGAGACGCCGGAGACCTCATGGGAGATGCTGGAGAAATCATAGCAGACGCCGGAGACCTCATGAGAGATGCCGGAGACCTCATGAGAGATGCCGGAGAAATCATAAAAGACGCCGGAGACCTCATGCGAGATGCCGGAGACCTCATGAGAGATGCCAGAGACCTCATGAGAGCTGCCGGAGACCTCATGAGAGATGCCGGAGACCTCATGAGAGATGCCGGAGACCTCATGAGAGATTCTGGAGAAATCATAAGAGATGCCAGAGACCTCATGAGAGATGCCGGAGACCTCATGAGAGACCCGGAGACCTCATGGGAGATGCTGGAGACCTCATGATAGACTCTGGAGAACTCATGAAAGACACTAGAGAACACATGAGAGACACTGGAGAACTCCTGAGAGCAGCTGGAGACCTCATGAGAGACTTACCTGAGCTTACCTTAGGTTGCCCTTTAACCTCAAGTGCCGCCCATGGGGTGGAAGGGGCAAAGACCTCGCAGTACAGCCCTAGACCCCCCCACACCCCAAAAGAAACAAAGGAGGGGTGGCAGTCACTCAGAACATTTTATAACTAACCTGAGAGGTGCATGTGAGCAGGGCTCTCAGAGATTAGAGTTAGGAGTGCACCTCACAGAGGCACCTTGGCGCTTGGTGGTCCAGCTTCTGCAGATGTGTGGACCGAGTCCTCTGTTTTTAACCAGATTTAGAGACAAATTATAGCTTTGTCCGCAAGCTAACAGGGTTGAGTGCTGTGGCTCCTTTAAGACTATTTCTTTACTGATTCCCTCTGATGTCCGGCTGCCTGCTCCTGCTCATACCTGCCCCAGCCATTCAGAAATGCCCGGCGTAGGTAAGTATATCAGCCGGAGGAAGGCTGGGGTGTGGCCAGGGCCTGCGCATATGCTGCGAGATCACAGGTGAGATGAGTATACTAGACAATTCAGGGATTTGACAAATTTAGGGCATCCCAAATCGCGTCTTTTACACTTCAGCCGCCCCCCCCCAACACACTATTAATCCCCCCCGCACACGTTAACCTCAAAGCACAGTTAACCCAACACACCTCTATAACCCCTCAACACACATGATAACCATGAAACACAGCTGCACTTATCACACATGCACACAGGGCCGGCGTCAGCACCCGGCATGGTGGGGCAGATGCCAGGGGCCCTCACCCTCCAGGGGGCCCACTGACAGGGCCGGCCTTTGGGGTGTGCAACGGCACTTGACCAGCAACAAAGTAGGGATGGCAGCTGCTCAGACTATTTATAACTAACCTGGGAGGTGCATGTGAGCGGGGCAATTAGGATACAAAAGTCTTAAAGGAGCCTCAGCACTCAACCCTGTTAGCTTGCAGACCAACCTAAAACTGGACCTTCACCATGATTTATTGAAAAGCCCAAACCCTTAAAAAATGATTCCCAGCATCAAAAATTAATATATTTTAAGTTTTTAGTCACTTACTTATTATTCTTTCCCCCACTGGCCTGCAACTCTGTTCAGGACTTTAGGATACGGGCGCCGCCATCTTGCCTCAGAAGCATCACACTTACTAAGGAGAGGAGAGTGGGATAAAGTACAAAGGGGTGGGTTATAGCTGTGCTTTGCTCAGACAGAGCGGAGCTGGGGTCAGGAAAAGGTCAGCAATCCCAGAAAGCACAGCAGCACTTCCTGTTTGCAGGCTGCCTGATGTCCCATGAGCCGCCATCTTGATATTTAAAGGCTCATAACAAGCAGTAGATGCAGGTAGGATGATTTTTACTGTGAGCAATCTGTATGTACAGGGTGGGGGAAACATATAAGATAGGCTCTTATTCAGGGTGAAGGTCCGGATTAATGTGGGCAATCTGTATGTACAGGGTGTGGGAAACATATAAGATAGGCTCTTATTCAGAGTGAAGGACCGCTTTAAATCTGTCTCATAATCTGGTTAAGAACAGAGGTCACACACATCTGCAGAAGTAGCTTAAAGTGGACCAACACCCAGGATTTTGACTATCCTGGGTTTTGGTCCACTTCGGCTGGTGCGCGTCCTGCTAGAGGGACGCGCGGGAGGCGGGCGCCGCTGGATTGAGGATCAGGTAGGGATTTAGAGGTTTCTGGGGGGTTTCACACAGCAGGGCACCCCCGATCGTGATGCCCAGCAGTCAAGGGGCTGATCGGTCCAGAAATCTTATAGATTCCCGGGCCGATCACGGGAGGGTGTTGGTCCACTTTAAGCTGCACCACCAAGCGCCAAGGTGCCTCTGTGAGGTGCAGCAACCTCAGGTAAGCCTGCTCCTAATTTATCTATTGCATTGTATGTCCCAAATGAGCCTCTCAGAGATTAGAGTTAGGACTGCACCTCACAGAGGCACCTTGGCGCTTGGTGGTGCAGCTTCACCAGGTGTGTGTGACCGAGTCCTCTGTTTTTAACCAGATTTAGAGACAGATTTGAGGTTGGTCTGCAAGCTAACAGGGTGCGGACTGCGAGGGCACTGCCACAGCTGGTGTCCACATCTTGAATGGTTGGGTTCCACACAACGGGGCATCTCGATTTAGATTCCAGGGGAGGAAGTGCTGGGTTTCGTTTTGCTTTTAGGTTGAGTTTTGGTCCACTTTACAGGAGCATCTCAATTTGCTTGTGAAAGAACCCTCCTGGTTTGGCCGTTAACTCAAACTGGCGACACAGTGCATTCACCAGTTCCAGGAAAGTAATGAACAAAGGGGGAGGGGGGGGGTCACACACAGGGGCATCCAAAATCAGGAGGATCTAGATTCGTTTAGACTCCGAGGTCAGGTTTAAAGGGGTTCGGTGCACTTCAAAGTCCAAAATTGGTCCAAATAGCCTGATCCTTAGGGGGCATCCAGATTTGGGACGTCCCTCGGTGATGTGACGCGACTCTTCACCACAAAGGGGCCAACTGAGACCATGCCGCCCAAGGGTCCACATAAACCTGGAGCCGGCCCTGCATGCACAGCCCACAGGGGGGTGCTGATCGCTGGACACAATTTTTTTTACTTACTGGTGCAGTGGATCTGGTCCCTACTGCAGGCCGCCAGCTTGCCATGGTGTTTTTATTATGCAGTCATGTGAGCTTGATGCGGGCTGGTGGGTGGTGATTAGAGACAGGGCCGCTGATTGCGTAATCAGACTAGCATGGCAAGCTGGCAGCCTGAAGCTGGGGCACAATCCACCGCACCACCATTGAGAGTAGAAAAAAGTGCAGAAGGGTACTGACCAATTTGAAAAAAATATATTGTAGCTGGCAGCGCCCCCTAGCGAAGGTGCCCTGTGTGGCCGCACACCAAAAAGGCCAGCTCTGGGTTAGATGTAGTTAGTGAAAATGGACCAAAACCCCGATCGTGGATGCCCCACTGTGTGAAACCTCCCAGATCGGCCGAAGAAACTGACCTCATCCCGGTCCTACGGTGCATCCAATCAGCGCACTCGGAGCCGCTGATGCTACGCCATCTAAGACGGCGTCTAAACCCAGGGGCTCCGATCGCGCTGGCGGCCACTTCCCCTGCTTCGCTCTAACAGGGCGCGTGCCTGCACCGGCCATTCACAAATGCCTGGCGTGGGCATGCACCCTGCAAGAGGGATAGCGGGGATGCGGCCGCAGCCCGGGCATGTGCCTTTGGACCGGGAAGAAAGGTAAGTGAACGGGGCGACCTGGGGGATTTCACACAGCGGGGAATCTGATTTTGGGGAGGTTTTAGAGTCCCAGGCCGATTTTAGATTCCCAGGCCGATCGAGCTGGGTTTTGGTCCACTTTAAAGCGCACCAAAACCCACCAAACTTGTGCAATACATTTGGCCAAAGCCCCTACCGATACTCAGCTGTTAGGGTGTAGAACTACCAACTGATATTTTTTGCTTTTGGAATCGCACTGCGATTGCATAGGAGTGGCAATGACATCATCACCACACACAACAGTGGCAATGAATGGAGGGGGCGGAGCTTTACAGCTGAAACAGGCGCCATTATCTGGGATTAGAATGAAGCAGGAGCATTGGCAAAATGTGCTCTTCATGGGGAGAGCGATTCAGAGGATTCAAGTTAAAAATGTGGGTTTTGGTCCGTTTTAATTAGGGATCCCCATGTATTCCTAAGGAGGTTCAGTATTAAGTGTTATAATAGGAAACAGACTCTAGACGGCAGTAGTAATATCGCTCCCAGAGTGAACAACAAGTCACAGAACAAAACAGTCATGGTGTCCATCAAAGGTCACTGTGGGTTTTAGAGAAAAATTGGAGCAAAACATCAACAAATTACCATATAGTTCGCCATATAAGACGCACATAGGATTTGGAGGAGGAAAATAAGAAAAGTAATATTCTGAACCAATGTTGTTAGCCAAATAATAGGGAAGGTACAGAATCCCCCAATTACAAGCAGTGTGTCATCTCCCCTCCTATTCCCCATAGGCAGTGTGGCATTCCCCCTCCCATTCCCCATAGGCAGTGTGGCATTCCCCCTCCCATTCCCCATAGGCAGTGTGACATCCCCCATCCCATTCACATAGGCAGTGTGGCATTCCCCCTCCCATTCACATAGGCAGTGTGGCATTCCCCCTCCAATTCACATAGGCTGTGTGGCATTCCCACCCTTCCCATTCCCAATGGGCAGTGTGTCACCCCCCCCCATACCTATAGGCAGTGTGGCATTCCCCCCTCCCATCCTCATAGGCAGTATGGCATTCCCCCCTCCCATCCTCATAGGCAATGTGGAATCCCATTCCCCATATAGGCAGTGTGGCATTCCCCCCATCCCAAAAAAGCTAAAGGGCAAAAAGGGGTATCTTCCCCTATTTTGAGCAATATTACGCTATTTTTGGGTTCTATTTCTTTCTTTTATTAACGTGATACTTGGGCTATTATAATGCCGGAAAATGGTATGAAAAATGGATGGTTTAAAACTCACATTATGATACTCGCACTAAAGTAGAACCACACTGAATTATTTAAGGTCTGCTTTTAATCACTCTGTATCTGGTCTGTGCATCCACATTATTTGTTGATTGGATCTTTCACTTATATTGGAGAAGCAATTTCATATTCACTGGGTGAAAAGAAAAGAATCATCTATTTGATAAATAACTTTTATCCCACGTAGTATATATAATAGTTTAATTAAAGATCTATAGATTGAACGTCGAATGGAATCCCAGCTGCACACATCGGTGGCACACGGCATCACTCGCATTACTCGGCTGTGCGTAGCCAGGCACAGACGTTTATGGCCGCGCATGGCCAAAGGAGGACATGAGTGATGCCGTGTGGGACTCTGTTCAACATTCAAACTATAGATCTTTAATCAATCTATTATATATACTCCACTGGATAAAAGTTCTTTATCAAATAAATGATGCTTCTCTTTTCACTCAATATAAATGAATGAATATGAAATTGCTCGCCGGCAGCACATGCGTCGTGGGCTCATCGGATAAGTTAGAATGGTGGGGTTTCACGCAGCAGGGCATCCCAGTCTGAGATGCTCCGGCGAGAGGAAATCATCCGGCCCTGGAGCATTATGCACTGCAGAGCCAGGTTTGTCCTGCTTTAAGATCCTATGCCTAGGGCGGCTCAATATTTACTGTGTATATTTATTGCGCTGCCCAAGGAGGTGTCCTACCTGTGATTATTTATTGTTTATATATTGGGTCATCTCTATACAAGATATGACAGCGCTGCGCCACAGCGAGAGGTTAATCGACAGCGCTCCCTCACCGATGTATTCTCCTTAAACCCCCCGTCGGCCCCGGTGGTGCGCCTTGCAGATATATTCCTCTTCACGGTTTGCTGCTCGAGGTGCTCGGCTGATTATTCCTGTGCCGCTGCATCTGTCTTGTTTCCTGCATGTTTCTGTCTAACAAACCCAAGGCGCCCAGCAACTATTATTAAACCGTTGTTCTTCACAGTTTGTCGGCTTGTCCCAGAAATGATTTGATCCTTTTTTTTATTGACGTGTTATGATAACTGTAAAAGGGATTTTTATTTCTAGATTTATTTAGCGCTGGTCCAGGCTACTAGATGCCTTCTACTGAGAAGGCAAAATGCTAACTCCACTTTCTATGGTCTTTTTAAACAATTCCATAATTGTGGGCCCTAAAGGCGCTGAGCTTATCTGTTACATTTTTTCATTTTTTTACTCTATTTTTTTTTGTAGCAACAATGTGTTTATATTAGCAAGGCCACGGACACACACATATATTCTTGGTTAAGGCAAAAAGACAGCTCAAGTTAAATATATATTTTAATACAATGGTGTCAGGGAACCGCGGTTCACGGGATCCCACTATCAACCGGGGACCTCCGGACACACAGACCGCGTTCCCAAGAAACTCTTGTCTGAGTCCTCCTAACAGGAATACCAGGCCCGAAGCCTGCGGACACACGGATTCTTGGCTTAAGGCAAACAGATCGCTCAAGTTAAATTTAAGTTTTAATGCTATAAGCACACTTATGGCAAACATGTGGCTATGATGGAATATGAAATGATACAAATGCTGTTCTGAGAAGGTTACAGGATACAGTGAGTTACACAGAGAAACAATAGTCAGTTACCCTAATATGCATTTTGCAGAGTAGTGGTGATGATGGCTCCCACAAGAGGTAAGTGAAGAGCTTACAGATGATTTGGACACCTCCAGCACGCGGGAATCATGACCTCTCCAGAGAATGACCATGTTCTCATATATATATATATATTTTTAATTTTTTTATTTTTTTTTTACTTTTTTAATTAAATATTAAATTATAAATTCCTGGGCCGATCGCTGTGGGTTTTGGTCCACTTTAATAGTTCACAGTAATTTCTGTATGCCACTGTAATATAGATCATTAACAAATGGAGAGTGGTTGTTGTATTCATTACATGAAATTATATTTTTCTTCTCTTTTTCATTAAAGCGCCTCCCGGTGCAGTTGGGCGCGGAAGCAGCATTGGCGGCATTTCCAGTGCCAAGCCGCTTTCTACGCGCTCTCATTCTGCATCGCCTCTACATAATGTTCCACCCTTATCTCTCTCTTGCTTCTGCTTCCAACACCAGCTGACAAGCCGCGGTGCCAACTGTTGTGTTATTATCCTCGGAGCATAAAGGAATACATAACCCGTCTCTGAATAAGAAGATTACAGCCAGACATTAAACACCATTCGCAGATTACTGAAGCGCATCGGAGCTCAACCAATCAAAGCTCGCCTATATCCAAACCAGTTCAGCAGACCGTCCACGTGGAACATGGTGGCATTAGGATGCCTGGCTTTATAAAGGGTTCTGCTTTTGTTTCCTTCTAAGCTGTGGGTAGGAATTTTATTTATTTAACTTGATTGCTTAATCAGGAAGGCCCGTGAGGTTGGGCCAAAATCCTTACCTCCCAACTGTCCCTGATTTTGAGGGACTGTCCCTCTTTTGAGTACGTGTCCCTCGTTCTCATTTGTCCCTCTTTGAGGTGTAACATGCAGATCTGCATCAATAAATGATTCATTTCCCTATTCAAAGTGTTTCTATTGTTGTAACTCCTTATCTCCTATACATCAATCAACGAGGGGGCGTGGCCTAATTGAACAATTGTCCCTCTTTCCCACCCTGAAAAGTTGGAAGGTATGCTAACAGAACCACTTTATTTGGACTACCTCTTGTTCATATTGTGACATTCATGCAGGTCTGATAGTAGAGGACAGGTATATTTCTCCCAGGTTCCTTTCCTATGTGAGGTAATAGCTGAGCCTCTCACCTGTCAGGTAATTAATTAGGGGGAATGAGAGGCTGGTAAAAGGAGGATCCCTCTCTGTCTCTCTCTCGGTCAGGCGGAGGACACAGCCCAGGACTGTGGAGAGACTCATGTGAGTAAAGGTTGCTGGAAGCAGTTTTTTAAAGTTGGCAGAGAGAAGCTCTCCAGCTAGTAGTGAGGGTTTTCAGTTGTATAGTTAAGTGCCGGACAGGCAAGGATTTACTTTTGTTCCCGTGTTATCTTTATTTTTATTTTGCAACCTTTGCAAATAAAACTGGCCACGAGTCAGCTTGAATGAACTTTCTGCTGTTTGCCTGATTGGATAAAGACAAATACGTGTCCCTGGACATCAGAAAAGGGGCGATCCCGGACATTTATCACATGTGGTGGCGGATGCGGGCAACACGTTGCTAGGGGCAAACTACCGTGCCTGTTGCAAGTGGAGTGCAAGAGCAGGACTGTGTCTGGTGCAAAGCCGTTGCTAGGGGCAACAGCCCCGTGCCAAAATGGATGACGTGGTAAAAGCTTTGGTGCAGTCGGTCGCTGCACAGCAAGAGGCTACCAGAGCTCAGCAAGAGGCTGTCAGAGAGCAACAACACACCAATCACCTGCTGGCAGCACAGTTGACTGCTTTAGCAGAGGCTGCAAATAAAGACCGTCAGACGCTGCAGGAGCTGATGCAAAGTATGGCCAATCTGCCAAGCGGGCAGCTGCCGACACCGCAAAGAGATATCCGTGCAAACCAATATCTGCAAAAGATGACGCCGGCAGATGATGTGGAGGCCTTCCTTGCAACCTTTGAGAGGATAGCTACACGGGAGGCCTGGCCGAAAGAAAGTTGGGCCGGCTTGGTGGCCCCATTCCTCATAGGAGAAGCACAAAAGGCTTACTATGATCTGGAACAGGATGCGGCTCAGGACTTTAACCAACTCAAGGCAGAGATTCTGGCACGCCTGGGTGTAACCATAGCAGTCAGAGCCCAGAGAGTACACCAGTGGACATATAACGTGGGTAAGCCACCACGTTCCCAGATGTTTGACCTCATCCATCTGACCAGGAAGTGGCTACAACCAGAAGTTCTGTCCGCACCGGAGGTGGTTCAACGTGTGGTTATGGACCGATATCTAAGGGCCCTACCTCCAGCGTTAAGGAAGTGGGTAAGCCACGGGGACCCAAAAACTGCAGATCAGCTTGTGGATCTTGTTGAACGGTACTCTACAGCGGAAGAGCTCTTAAGTAACACCCAGCCCCAGGCCTCAACCAACCGGACAGCCAAAGTTCCCGGTAAGACTGTTCTGGGGTTTGTGAGAGTTGGAAAAAATGCAAATGCTTTACAGCGAAGAGATGGGACTGTGGGCTCAAGGAAGCCTGAAATGCAAGACTTTGGTCTAGGTAGAGAAAATATCCAATGTTTTCGTTGCCATGAGTTGGGCCATATTGCCATGAACTGACCGATGATTGTTGAACCTATGCAATGTGATGCGGCCTTTTTGAAAAAACGTATGTCCATGTTTGCCCAAGTATTGTGTACTGCTGTCAATTCTGACAGTTCTAAAAACCACCTGTATGAGCTAACAGTAGAGGATAACAAGGTGGTGGCTTTACTAGACTCCGGGAGTGTGGTCAGTCTGGTAAACGCCAACCTTATAAGTGCTGCTAACAGGTGTCCTGACACTTACACGGTAACGTGTGTGCATGGGGATGTATGTCACAGGGTGGGGATAGTTCCCGCCTTAATGCAGGATGTCATTCTTGGCAGAGACTTTCCACATTTTTGGAAGTTGTGGGAAGACAATCTGGGGGTTAAAGAGGGTACACCTGATAGGCCCACAGCCTCCAACTTAAGCCCTGAACCATTTGATAGTACCCCAAGGGAAGATGTTGTTGGGGTTTATGTAGAAAAGCCTTTAACTTTCCCTTTTTCTGTTATGGCAGGGGATTCTGGAGAACCCCTAACAGAGACAGAAACTCCGGGGGCTTCTCGGCAGTGTATACCTGATTTAGAGGTCCGAAAAGATGATTTTCAAAGTGAGCAGTTAAAAGACCCTGCCCTTACCCGAGCCAGAGAAAATGTAAAAATAGTCAATGGGGTACCTGTGGAACCCGGGGCTAGGCTTGCTCACCCATATATGATTCTAGAGAATGACTTACTGTACCAGGTTGATAAAAAGGGCGAGGAAAACATACACCAGCTAGTGGTTCCCAAAGCCTTCAGGAGAACAGTTTTAGATCTGGCACACGCGCACATATTGGGAGGTCATCTGGGAGTCCAGAAAACGACAGAGAGAATTTTGCTCAGATTCTTCTGGCCTGGGGTACATCATGATGTTAAAGAGTATTGTGAATCCTGCCCAGACTGTCAGTTGTCTGCCCCTAGGCCTCATTTCTGCAGCCCTCTAGTTCCATTACCAATTATTGAGGTACCATTTGACCGGATTGGGATGGATTTGGTTGGGCTCCTGATAAAGTCAGCTCGTGGTCACCAACATATTTTAGTTATAATGGATTATGCTACACGTTATCCGGAGGCCCTACCTTTGCGAAACACATTGTCGAAGACTATCGCAAAGGAGTTAATGCAGGTGTTTAGTAAGGTGGGCATCCCAAAAGAAATACTCACCGATCAAGGCACACCCTTTATGTCGAATGTGATGAAACAACTTTGTAAATGGCCAGACAAAAGAAGGGGGTGCCCCACTACCCCTGGGTGGGGGGAAAATGACCAGAGACTGACAATGGCACTCTAAGGTATTTAAGTAATAAGAAAGTTTATTTTGACATCTAAATCACATACTAAGACATGTTAAAATATTTGCGTTTAAAAAACATATATAACAATTATGTCCATACTACTGACAAGGAGTAGGGGAGGGGGGGACCTATACAGTTGGCTATTTAATTGTGCCAGTGAATTTGCTAAGAACTCATGAACGAGTGTTTATTTACAAACTAAAGCCTTATTAAAATTATATATATACATGTGCAATTGCCAAAAAAAGTGCTAAGTGCTATATACAGTGCATCAATATCAAGCATATAGGCTATAAGAGAATCCAAACCATGAAGTAAACAAAACAGTAAATACCTTACAAATCAAGGTGCTGAGTGCAGATAACCGCTGTAGCCCCCCTCACATGAACAAACCCTGGACGCGTTTCGTGACGTCACCATCACTTCCTCAAGCAGAGTATCCTGCTGTAAATGGTTTAAGGTGAATCAACTACGCACATCAGTCTATCACCCTCAGACCGATGGCCTAGTTGAAAGATTTAACAAGACTCTAAAGCAGATGTTAAGGAAAGTCGTGGACAAGGACGGAAAAAATTGGGATCTGTTGCTTCCATATCTGTTGTTTGCCGTAAGGGAGGTGCCTCAATAGTCCACCGGGTTTTCTCCATTTGAATTGGTATATGGTAGACATCCCCGGGGGTTGTTAGATGTGGCAAAGGAAAGCTGGGAAGGGCATGTCACTCCCTACAGAAGTCTAATAGAACATATTACACAAATGCAGGACAGAATTTCAGCTGTGATGCCTATTGTAAAAACCCACATGGAACAGGCTCAAGGTATGCAAAAAAGAATCTATGATAGGGGTGCTAAGGTACGTACCTTTGCACCAGGAGATCGGGTGTTAGTACTGGTTCCTACTATAGAGAGTAAGTTCTTGGCCAAATGGCAGGGTCCCTACTCCGTTATAGAAAGAGTAGGTGAGGTGAATTATAAAATTCACCAACCAAATAAAAGAAAGCCTGAGCAGATTTACCATGTGAATCTGATCAAACCTTGGAAAGACAGGCAAACTCTGGCTGCGAAGGTTGCGTGGCCAACCGGTGATGGTCCTCTAATACCTAATGTTATTATAGCTGAGTCTCTGTCTGACACACAAAAGAAAGAGGCTAGACAACTGATAATTCTTTTCTGACAAACCAGGGCAGACTCCACTGGTAAAACACGACATTGTGACCGAACCTGGAGTAAAGGTACATGTTAAGCCCTATAGAATCCCTGAAGCTAGGCGTGAGGCAGTGTCTAAAGAAGTGAAAGACATGCTGGAGTTAGGAGTAATTGAGGAATCCCATAGTGAGTGGTCCAGCCCAATTGTATTAATTCCAAAACCAGACGGTACTATACGGTTTTGTAATGACTTCAGGAAGTTAAACTCTGTGTCTAAATTTGATGCCTATCCTATGCCAAGGGTGGATGAGCTGATAGAGCGACTCGGTACAGCTCGCTACATCACAACACTAGATCTGACGAAAGGATATTGGCAGATTCCGCTGACGGAATCTGCCAAAGAAAAGACAGCATTTTCCACACCGGACGGTTTATTTCATTATGTAAATATGCCCTTCGGCTTACATGGGGCTCCTGCAACCTTCCAACGGTTGATGGATAGAGTGTTAAAACCACATAGGAAATATACTTCGGCCTATCTTGACGACATAGTGATACATAGTCCTGACTGGGAGACACACCTTTCTGACGTTCAGGCAGTCGTTGACAGCTTACAGGCTGCAGGTTTGACAGCTAATCCAAAAAAGTGTTGTATTGGGTTAGAAGAAGCCAAATATTTGGGTTATATTATTGGAAGAGGCGTAATTAAACCCCAAGTAGATAAAGTTGAAGCAATCCAGAAGTGGCCTCAACTGTTAAATAAAAAACAGGTGAGGGCATTCCTCGGAATTACAGGGTATTATAGGCGATTTATACCCAATTTTGCTTCCATAGCAAATCCCCTGACTGATCTCACCAAGGGAAAAGACTCAGTGATGATAAGATGGAACCCTCAGGCTGATAAAGAGTTTCGAACCTTAAAATTGGCCCTTTGTTCCCTGACAATATTGATCACACCAGATTTCAAGAAAGAATTTGTGGTCCAGACAGACGCTTCTGAGACAGGAATAGGAGCTGTCGTGTCACAAATCCGGGATGGAGAGGAACATCCTGTGCTTTATTTAAGCAGGAAGCTGAATAAACACGAAAGAAATTATGCAATTGTGAAAGGGAATGTTTAGCTATTAAATGGGCCCTCGAGTCCCTCAAATATTATTTGTTGGGAAGAAAGTTCCGGCTAGTCACTGACCACGCCCCTCTGAAATGGATGTACCTTAATAAAGAGAAAAATAGCAGAGTAACAAGGTGGTTTCTAGCTCTGCAGGCCTACAACTTTACAGTAGAGCACAGGGCTGGGTGACTGCAAGGAAATGCAGATGCACTGTCACGTGTGCACTGCCTTCTGGTTACAAATGCTCAAGAGAGGTCCTATTGTGTGACCTCTCTTGGCCTATTAAATGTCATTTTTGAAAACTTCTTTGATTTTTTTATATTTTTATGCAGAATTGTCATTACAGGTCTGGCACTAAAGTATTAATTTCACAATGTAATAACAATGTAATTCCATGTGTTTTCCCTTTGTTACTGGTGGATATGTGTTCAAAAACAGACTTTAACCACACAGGGTCTGGCGCTCTGGGCTACAGCGACACAATTTTGAGTGCCGGCGCTGTGTGAGGCTTTTTTATTGATGAATATGGTGTGAGTCGCTATTGTTGATGACTAGGTTACTTTTTGCTAAGTTCATTTGATACTTTGCACATAATCTTGAATTTGTTTGTACACTATATATATATATATATATATATATATATATATATATATATATATTGTGGTTGATATATTTTTATTATATCAGCCTTGTTAAAGTTGCCTAGTGGCTAGGAAACGCGTCGGCGGTGGTGAGCGGCGGAGTTTATTTTAAAGTTTCTTCATTCAAGTGGTACCAAAGTTCTTTGAAGTGTTGCCTCCCTGTGGCTGTCGGATTCCAGGGCTGCGCATTGGTGAACCTATTCAATGCCTGTTGATCAACTTTGCTTGTGAGTGCAATTCTTTTTAACTTGATTAAATATTTGAGCAATACAGAATTACACTAGATTCGGTTAGTTCTATTTTTGTTTTTTTTGTGGTCTGTTAAAATCTGGACCTCTATGGTGCTGTTTTGATTGTTTTTGGCTACATTTGAATACTTTGAATCCTTCTTCTTTTCTACAGTTGGTAAGAGTCGATATTGTTGGTGGCGGATTGAATTTAATTACATTACAGTGTGAAGTGCACGTGCTTTGGGACAACATCTCAAATTTACCAATCCATCTTCGGTGCTCTGTGTTTTATTTATATACATGTTTTGCATTAACCTTTTGGAATAAGGACTTCTACACGTTGAGCACAATCAAGTTTACCTTTGTTGAACTTTTACATTTTTTATTCACTAAGCGCGGTGTTATGTATTAAAGTGGACCAACACCCAGGCTGATCGGCCCAGGCTGATCTATAAGATTCCCGGGCCGATCAGATCCCTCCCCGCGGGGCATGGACGCTCCATTCGCCTTACCTTACTCCCGTTCCAACGGCGCATGCACCGGCCGCATCTCGCGCTTCTCTGTAGCAGGGCGCGTGCCCGCGCGGGCCGTCTGTGAATGGCTGGCACGGGCGTGCTCCCTGTTAGAGAGAAGCGTGAGATGCGCCTGCCAGCATGCTCGGAGCCGCTGTGGTTGTCCGTCCCTTGTACGTGCATACCACAGCGGCTCTGAGCGTACTGATTGGATGAGGCCCGTGCATGCGCCGTAGGAGCTGGGTGAGGTGAGTTTTTTTCAGCCATTCTGGGGGGTTTCACGCAGCGGGGTGCCCCGCGGAAGTGGGCCAAAACCCAGGATAGTGAAAATCCTGGGTGATGGTCCACTTTAATGTTTATATTGTTGTGAATATTTTTATATTTATTACTATTAATTGATATATTTTTATTGTAAGTTTGCACTACCCTATACTTAGGGGTTAGCTACTTTATCTGTAGGAATCCAAAACTAAGCAATTACCTTTGTGCCGGCACAAACTATTATTATATTAAATTCACATCCCCCCGTTCCTCCTTATAGCTGTGAGGGACGTATATGTGTATATATATTGTGGTAAGGTGGTGCAAGGGGCCGTCATTGACGGCAGGTATGTAGCACCAATGTACCTGGCATTGGTGCAGTAAAGCCGTGTAGTCTGATTTCCAGCATCAGCTGCTGGTGGCAGTTTGCTGCTGTTGCTTTAGAATAGCCGAAAGGCTAACCTGGGACGGCTTTACTGGGATGGAGTAGAGCAGGGTGGGACTCCATCCCACTACCCAGGTTCAGGTTTTGCGGGCTGTTTAAATAGCCTGGGGAATCAGTTGTGGCCTGTCCTTTGTCTAGAGCTCACATGGGAGTGAGACTCTGTGAGCCTGGCTGAAATCTCATGTGGAGGCTGTTTCATGCAGACCTGAGGCCTATTTTGACTGTAAACAGGGCTTTTGCTCAAGGACTAAAAGCTGTTTGCCTGATTGAATCATTTATGCTGCGGTTTCCTGAAAAGGTGATGTAACCTGTATGGACATATGCTTTTGTGGATGTTTATGTGAAATAAACACAGACTTTACTTCGAACTGTTTGCCTCCGCCTCTATACTGCTGACACCCGGTCGCCTACCAGAGCTAATCTCCACATTTGGTGTCAGATGCGGGCACAGCAGTGAGGCCGTTGCTAGGAGCAACCGACGAAAAAGTTTTTGTTTTGTGCATGTCCTATATTAAACCTGCCAGGCTGCTACCTGGGACTGCAGACAAAATGGAGGCGGTCGTGAAAGCGCTCTTGGAGGCGAATCTGCAGCAGCAGGAGGCCAACAGGCAGCAGCATGAGGCCAACAGACAGCAGCGCGAGGACTACAAGCAGCAGCAGGAGACCAACCAGCTGCTTTTGCAACATATGATGGCGCTGCAAGCTGCAGGTGCGCCCAAAAGTATTCCTGATGCCCGGAAAGCTGTCCGCTCGGCGCTCACAAAAATGACCCCTTCAGATGACGTTGAGACTTACCTGGCGGTGTTTGAAAAGGTGGCTGCAAGGGAGAAGTTGCCGCATGACCAGTGGGCTGATATCATCGCTCCATTTCTGGCGTCTGGACCCCAGCAGGTGTTGTTTGATCTCCCAGAGGACCAAGCCGCTGACTATCCGACTCTGAAGGGTGAGATACTGGCCAGACTGGGGGTGAATGTGTGGGTTCGGGCTCAGCGGGTGCATCAGTGGACCTACCAGTCGGCAGAGCCCACCCGGCCCCAGTACTATAAACTGCTGCACCTGCTGCAAAAATGGCTGCAGCCGGAGTTGTTAAGCCCCACTGCCATGTTGGACCGCTTGCTGGCGGACATTTTCTGGAGGGCTTTACCGCACCCTCTTCAGCACTGGGTTGGCCAGGTATCCCCTGACAACGCACTAGGGATGGTGGACCTAGTGGAGCGATATGAGGCCACCAGGAACTTGCAAGGTGGCTCCATGAGGGGGGATTCGGGGAAACCCCGGAGGTCCCCGCCCCAGCTCAGGCGAGTGGCGTCCCCTAAACCCCCTCAGGACCTACCCCCCAAAGTCCCTGCCCAAGTGTTGTGTTGGGGATGTAAGGAGCCGGGACATATCAGAGCCAATTGTCCTCACCAGGGGGAGCCCATGGACGTGAACTTTGGTTACCGCCCCTTCCATGTATGCCAGGAGGCTGTGTGCTGCCGGTGTCCCTGAGCTTGTGGGGCAAAGTCACCTCTGTCAGGTGAAAGTGGGAGACACCCTGGCTGTGGCCCTTTTGGACTCGGGGAGTATGGTTACCCTGGCAAGACCCGCCTTAGTACTGCCCGATGAGTACACTGGGCGGAAAACCGGGGTTTTGTGCATTCATGGGGACTTGAGAGACTATGCCACAGCACAAGTGTCTCTCACCACCATCTCCGGCAGCTGGAAACATGAAGTCGCTGTCGCCGCTAAACTCCCGTATGAACTGATTGTTGGGAGAGACTTTCCAGGGTTCAGGTCACTGTGGGCCAAGTTGGCAGTTCCAGAAACCCGCGAGGCGGGTGTGTCCCCTATAGACTGGCCCTACTCAGGGGAGACCCCGGTGCCCTGGGAACCGGAATCAGGAGGCACCGTGGAAGAGGTGCCCGCCCCTAAAATGGAAGAGGGGGAGTCAACCCCACTAAATGTTATGGTTGGAGATGTGGAAGAGTTGGCAACAGGTCCAGAGTTGGCAGATATCCATGTCTCCACAATTAACTTTGGTACCGCTCAACACCAGGGCCCGACACTGTCTCGGGCCTGGGAGAATGTTCTTGAGGTGGAAGGTGAACCACAACAGCCAGGGGCGGAGTTACAGTTTCCTCGCTTTGTGGTTCACCAGGAAATGTTGTACCGAGTAAACAAGGTACGTGAAGAGGTGGTGGAACAATTGGTGGTACCCAATCCATATCGCAAGTTGGTGTTGGATTTGGCCCACCAACATGTTCTGGGTGGACACCTAGGCCAGCAGAAAACACTGGACCGCGTTTTACAACGATTCTACTGGCCCAGTGTGTACAAGGAGGTGGAGAGATATTGTGAGTCCTGCCCAACATGTTAGATGACCAGCCCTCAGCCTCATTACCGTGGTCCCTTAGTTCCTCTCCCAGTTATTGAGGTACCCTTTGAGCGGATTGCCATGGATCTAGTGGGTCCAGTGTCAAAATCCGCTAGAGGGCACCAACATATTCTGGTGATCTTGGACTATGCCACGCGGTACCCTGAGGCAGTGCCCCTGCGTCACACCTCTGCCAAGCTCATTGCTAAGGAGCTTATGGAAATGTTTTCCAGAGTAGGTCTGCCTAAAGAGGTCCTGACCGATCAAGGTACCCCGTTTATGTCGAAAGTAATGAAAGAGCTCTGTAAACTGCTGCAGGTGAAACAGTTGCGGACATCCGTTTACCACCCGCAAACAGACGGCCTAGTAGAACGGTTTAATCAAACTTTAAAGACCATGTTAAAAAGGGTGGTCGCCAAGGATGGTAAGAATTGGGACTTGCTGCTGCCCTATCTGATGTTCGCAGTGCGAGAGGTGCCCCAGGCCTCTACGGGGTTCTCGCCCTTCGAACTCTTATACGGTCGACATCCACGGGGCCTGTTGGATATAGCCAAGGAGGCCTGGGAACAGCAACCCACACCCCACAAAAGTGTGGTAGAGTACGTTACTCACCTACAAGAACGGATAGAGACCGTCGTGCCGCTTGTCAGAGAACATATGGAGGCAGCGCAGCGGGCCCAAAGCAGGATTTATAATCGGCAAGCCAGGGTACAGAACTTTAACCCAGGTGACAGAGTTGTGGTTCTGGTACCCATGGTGAACAGTAAATTTTTTAGCTAGGTGGCAGGGTCCCTATGAGGTCATTGAAAAAGTTGGGGAAGTGACTTACAAGGTACATCAGCCTGGGCGGAGGAAGCCAGAGCAGGTGTACCATGTAAACCTGCTGAAACTGTGGAAAGACAGGGAGACCCCTGGGGGTGACAGTCCCCGACCAGGTATGGTGGGGGTGGAGCTTCCCATCCCTCGGTCTGTTATTAGAGAAGCAGTAGTCGAGGTGAAAACTGGCGACAACCTCTCCTCTAAACAGACTCAGGAAGCCAGGGAGTTTATTAGTAGAAACACAGACGTGTTTTCAGAACTCCCTGGGCGCACTTCGGTCATCCAACATGATGTTGTCACGGAACCTCAGGTCAAGATCCGGTTGAGGCCTTACCGGGTACCTGAGTCCCGGCGACAAGCTATCGCGGAGGAAGTGCAGCAAAGGCTCCAGTTAGATGTGATTGAAGAATCAAAGAGTGAGTGGGCCAGCCCCATAGTCTTGATTCCCAAGCCCGATGGTACGTTGCGGTTCTGTAACGATTTCCGCAAACTTAATGAAGTTTCCAAGTTTGATGCCTACCCTATGCCCCGGGTAGATGAACTCATTGAGAAGCTAGGCCAAGCCAGGTACTTTTCGGTTTTGGACCTCACAAAAGGGTACTGGCAGGTGCCCTTGACTGAGGCTGCCAAGGAGAAAACAGCCTTTAGACAGAGGGACTGTTCCAATACAAGGTATTACCCTTTGGGTTACACGGCGCTCCCGCTACGTTCCAAAGGTTAATGGATATTGTCCTCAGGCCACATCGTCGGTATGCTTCGGCATATCTGGACGATATAATTATCCATAGCACGGATTGGGAAAGTCACCTACCCAAAGTCCAGGCCGTAGTGGATTCCCTCAGGAAGGCTGGGTTGACGGCAAACCCGAAAAAATGTGCTTTATGCCTAGAAGAAACAAAATACCTGGGCTATGTGATTGGACGAGGAGTGGTCAAGCCCCAGGTGAACAAACTAGAAGCCATCCGTAACTGGCCACGGCCTAACACCACCCGCCAGGTAAAGTCATTTCTGGGGTTGGTGGGATATTATATGCGGTTCATTCCCAATTTTGCCACCCTAGCGGCACCATTGACAGACCTGTTAAAGGGACGCAAGTCTGTCATGGTGAAGTGGAATGAACAGGCCGAAAAAGCGTTCTCCGCTTTGAAGTCTGCCCTGTGTGGGACTTTAAGAGGGAGTTCATAGTGCAGACCGATGCCTCCGAGGTAGGTCTCGGTGCTGTACTGTCTCAGGAAGTCAACGGGGAGGAGCACCCCGTTGTCTACATGAGTCGCAAATTAACACCCGCGGAGACCCGGTATAGTATAGTGGAGAGGGAGTGTTTGGCCATTAAATGGGCCCTGGTGTCTCTTCGCTACTACTTGCTGGGGAGAAGGTTCCGTCTGATTACGGACCACTCTCCCCTCAAGTGGATGTGCCAGGCTAAGGACAGGAATGCCAGGGTCACCCGATGGTTCTTGTCATTACAAAACTTCAAGTTCACAGTTGAGCACAGAGCGGGACGATTATTGGGTAATGCGGATGCCCTGTCCCGAGCACATTGTTTGGCATGTGTCCACCCCCTCAGGGTTGAACAAAGGGGGGGTATGTGGTAAGGTGGTGCAAGGGGCCGTCATTGACGGCAGGTATGTAGCACCAATGTACCTGGCATTGGTGCAGTAAAGTCGTGTAGTCTGATTTCCAGCATCAGCTGCTGGTGGCAGTTTGCTGCTGTTGCTTTAGAATAGCCGAAAGGCTAACCTGGGACGGCTTTACTGGGATGGAGTAGAGCAGGGTGGGACTCCATCCCCCTACGCAGGTCCGGGTTTTGCGGGCTGTTTAAATAGCCTGGGGAATCAGCTGTGGCCTGTCCTTTGTCTAGAGCTCACATGGGAGTGAGACTCTGTGAGCCTGGCTGAAATCTCCTGTGGAGGCTGTTTCATGCGGACCTGAGGCCTATTTGGACTGTAAACAGGGCTTTTGCTCAAGGACTAAAAGCTGTTTGCCTGATTGAATCATTTATGCTGCGGTTTCCTGAAAAGGTGATGTAACCTGTATGGACATATGCTTTTGTGGATGTTTATGTGAAATAAACACAGACTTTACTTCGAACTGTTTGCCTCCGCCTCTATACTGCTGACACCCGGTCGCCTACCAGAGCTAATCTCCACTATATATATATATATATATATATATATATATATATTATATAGCTTCTGAGGGGTTGTTTTGTTCCTTGATGAATTATTCTGTACATTAGGGACTTTTTATGATAAGAAATTCTGGACAGATGCAGCTGCTTTTAACTTGAACACATTTGTTGTCTGGCGCTCCTAACTGGGGTGGATGTGGCGTATGGTCCATGGTCCCTCCTGTGCTGTGGTTGAAGATCTCAAGTGGAGCTGTAGCGCCTGGAATGCTGTGGTATGTCTGTGAAAGCTGAACTAAAGGATACTGTACATCTGTTCAGAGGGATAGCTAGGCTTTCTGAAAATGGCGCCCCCTGACCTGCTGCACCTGCGCCATGTGCTCCCCTCCCTGCTACGCCCCTGCATCTATTTTATACTCAACTTAGAGGCTGATTCATTACTAGCGCCAGGTACCGGATGAGCGTCTGTAGCGAGGCGCTCAGAGCGACCGCTAGTAGTCGTGATTGGCTATGGTTCGCTTTTACCGAGCCCCTCAGTTGCTAGCCGGCATTGATGAATTTGATGTGCGAGTCGCTATAACACCAGTACAGCACTATATGGGAGCGAACTGGTCAGTGTGAGCGACTCACACCATATTCATCAATAAAAAAGCCTCACACAGCGCCGGCGCTCAAAATTGTGTCGCTGTAGCCCAGAGCGCCAGACGCTGTGTGGTTAAAGTCTGTTTTTGAACACATATCCACCAGTAACAAAGCGAAAACACATGGAATGACATTGTTATTACATTGTGAAATTAATACTTTAGTGCCAGACCTGTAATGACAATTCTGCATAAAAATCTAAAAAATCTAAAAAGTTTTCAAAAATGACATTTAATAGGCCATTGATTTGATTAAAAAAATTGAAAAAAATAAAAAGAAAACCCTGTTTAAAGTGAAGAAAAGTAACGTCTATTGAAAAGTATGGGAGAGCGACAGGTAGCGACAGGTAATACCTGGTGCTCTGGAAGGCAGAGCTCCGGCGCTATACGCTGAGCCGTCTGTGATGATGAATCAGACGCTACATGGTGCTGTTAGAGTCGCTCACCGGAATCGCCTTGATAAATGTGGTATTGCGTACAGCGCCCGGCGTTCACCAGACGCTACCTGTCACTACGAGGAGCTACCTGCCGCTATCCCTTGATGAATAAACCCCTTAGTCATCTCTAAGTAAGTGAACCTCATCCACACCACATCCCAGGTCCAAGTGCAACTGCAACCTAGATCCAAAGAATCCTCCTTGCTCCTCACACCCTAAGCCACCGGCCTGGCAGAGGGACCTAACACAGTTGATACAGGGCATAAGAGGGCCGGACTGGGGCTATAAATCTGCCCCCGGGAATTCACAGACCCTGACCAGCCCACCAACAGCCCATAAGCTTTTTAGCCATGTCCCCAAGAAACTTGCAAGAACAGATGGGCAGAGGCATACATGCCATGTGATGGTAGTGAAGCTTTAGAATTGTAGGTGAAGATACTGCAGTGGGAGGGGATGACCCCACATCCATGATGCTGAGGCTATAGCATCACTTGGTCTTGGCTGGAGTCTCACACCTGGTCCAAGTGGCCCTAAAGCAGTGCAGCCCACCAGGAAGTCTCTCTGCGCTACCTATGACCACTCCTCCCATGGGGCAAGGCACCGATTTTACTATTTGCTTGTACTTGAAATCAGGGCCGGCTCTAGGTTTGTGGGGGCCTTTGGGCAAGAGAGTCTTAATGGGCCCCAAAGTAGCGAGTCACATGATGTCTGATGCCTTTCAGCTCCGATGCTACAAATGGGTCATCTCCTGCCGCTGATCGCCCTCCTGTCCTTGTCAGCTGTCACCTGGTTCTCACCACCTTCTGAGCGTCAGGGGTGGACTGGGACTAAAAAACGGCCCGGGACTTTTTGGGGCACACCGGCCCTGCTGCACTTTTCCTGGCCCGGTATAGTATATTCATGTATATGTATATATACACACACACACTTTATTTTGTTCGATGGTTTACCGGGGTTTAGAGGACAAAAATAAGAACAAAAATATTATGAACAAAATGGTATGCTAAAATCCTTTCTCCGAATCACCCCATTACAGCCAGTGAGCAGCTTCCCTCATTACAGCCAGTGAGCATCATCCCACATTAGAGGAAGTACTAGTGCAGCATCTCCCATTACAGACAGTGAGGAGCGTCCTGCTTTAAAGGCAGTGAAGGGCATCCCGCTTTACAGGAAGTGAGCGGCATCCCGCATTACAGGCAGAGAGGGGCATCCCGCATTACAGGCAGAGAGGGGCATCCCGCATTACAGGCAGAGAGGGGCATCCCGCATTACAGGCAGAGAAGGGCATCCCGCATTACAGGCGGAGAAGGGCATCCCACATTTACAGGCAGAGAGGGGCATCCCACATTTACAGGCAGAGAGGGGCATCCCACATTACAGGCAGAGAGGGGCATCCCACATTTACAGGCAGAGAGGGGTATCCCACATTTACAGGCAGAGAGGGCGCATACAGCCTGCTCTTACCTTTCTGCTGCAGATGCTAACAGGGCGTCTCGCCGGGGTTCGAAGAGCGCGAGCCTGCCCGGGACTGTCCGTGGTCATACGAAAGGCTGATGAGCTTCCCTTCACCGGCACTCAACGAGATGCTCTCTCTGCGCACGTGCACACGGTACCTCGGTGGTGCGGTGTGTCTGGCTCGCGGCCTGCAGTCCCCTCTTGCTGCCGTGTGGTACCGGGCTGCCTCCCCCACGCAGCTGCTGCTTCTATTGTGGCACCGGAACTCCGCCGCTGAAGCATTTAATTCTGAGGCTGTCTCAACCTCTCGGTCGCAGGCTCATGGGCACGGGCACTTCCCGGTTGTTGTGCGCCGGTTGGTGGGCGTGCCCCATATGGTCGGCATCCAATAGAAACAATGGACGCCGCCCATTGACGGCCACCAACCTGTGCGCAACAGCCAGGAGCTGCCTGCATACGTGTGTGAGAGCGGCAGCCGCTACCCCTTCATCCGCGGTCGTTGCCTTTGCTCTCTATATCTGCCGCAGATACAGAGAGCGAAGGCCGCGATCGCGGATAAAGGGGTGGCGGCCGATGAGCAGAGAAGGTTGTGGCCTTGCCATGTGTTGGCCTACCGGGATTCTGCCCAGTATGCCCTATGGCCAGCCTGCCCCTGCTGAGCGTCCATCAATTGCCCTCCATTCCAGGCCACCTTCCCCATTGTTGCTGATCATCCCCTGTTGCTGAGGCCGGCCATGAGCAGGTCGGCACACAGTACCCGGCATTCTGGGGTTGGTTCCCCTTTTAAATAATACTATGGCCAAGCATGAGCCTGAGTGGGCCCCTGAAGATGCCAGGGGCCCTGGCAATTGCCCAGGTTTGCCCTGTGCTGGCGCCGGCCCTGCTTGTAATGAATTAATAAATAGATATATTAGATCAAGTTAAAAAAGATAACAGAAAAATAAAAATATCAAAACAATTGAGCACACACTTTGTTTCAATATTTTTATAAAGTTTTCAACAGTACAGTTATGGTGGACATACAGACAATATAACCATCCCACGCAGGGGAGGCAAAAAGTTGCAATCTGTCTTACATAGAGTCGTGCCCTAACCGCGCCTGATTAACGTTCTACAAAGTGCATTATATAAAGATGGAGCAAGTGGAATGCAGCAAATGCTAAACGACAATATGCCCCGACCTGCGACCAGGACAGCGCGGGCCGCAGGGGCCATCAGCGCCCGCAACACGCACCGCCACCGGCACATCCACCATCCCCCGCTCCCAGTGCTAGATGGGATGGGGCGTGATTCAGATCAATTGTTTCCGAGATTGTAGGCAGAGATAGTTCATTGAAAACTTTTTAAATCCTTAATATTACAAGAGGAAGAAGGGGAAAAAAAGGGGGGGCTGGATTAGAAGGGTCAGGACACCCGGGAAAGGGCGTTGGGGATGGAGGGAGAGAAGGGAAAAAAGGGGGGTTGGTAGCACCCGCGCTCCACCAGCCGCCCATCTGGTCATTGGATAATGATCTTTATAATGTCTGCAGAGGTTCCCCAGGCCACGTAAACCTTGTCCAGGGCTCCCATAGTGAAATGAATTTATCATGAGTGAGCACACACTTTGAAGGCACCGCCTGTAGAGCCTCACAACACCCGGCCCTTGGGTGACCGAGTTCCCACTTTAATAGTGCTTACCTTTAAGAGCTCAGATCAGCGACGCTTTAAAAAAGGAAACTTACCTAATAATCACCCAAGAAATTACTTAATGGGTGATTTCTAGAAAATACAAAGAAAAGAATTGCTGGGAGAACTCCTCGTGAGTGCAGTAGCAAATTACCTACACTTATACTTAAGGGTAAAAAGGCGTCGTGAGGGCGCATATGGCGCTGCTTTTATTTGCATATGTATTCTTGCTTAAAAAGAGGGTTTAACGTCCAGAAACCATTTCACGTAACAGCTCATCAAAGGCTCAGCTGCAATTTCTAGTGGAATGCCCTAGAACCAACAACGGCTCGCCCCCTCATCAGCAATCAACTACAATCCTATGGGTCCCAAAGCAAACTGCCCCCCCACTGGACCTTCTGATGCCCAGAATTAATGCTGCCCAGTGGGAGCCCCCCAGTCCGCCCCACTGTGCTGATATTCTATAGCCATGGTGCAGGGCAGGCGTCAGCACTGGGCCTGCCGGGGGGCCCCTGCATCTTGTGAGGGCCCCCCTCATTCCCTCTACCCTGGGCAGCCCCTATGCAGGACACAGAGCCATGCAGTAACCAGGACTGTCAGTCTGGGGCAGAATGGCCATCGGCAGAATATGTCTGTCCTATGCTTCTTCTTTTCCCTTATGTTTGTTTCTTTCCTTCTATTCTTTGTTTCTTCTTTTTTTTTTCTATTCCTTTCTTCTTTGCTTCTATTCATTGCTTTTTTCCATGCTTTTCACCTTCTTTTTTTCTCCCCTTGCTTTTATTCTTTCCTTCTTTTTTTCTGTCATTCCATCACTATAAATCCCTTTTTTCAGTCATTGCTTTTACTTTCCCTTTGTTTCGGTTATTTGTTCATTCTCTCCCTCTCCAACATTCATTTTATGTATAGATTGTTTTGTTTTTTGTTTTTATGTTTCTTTTTCTATATACCTTTCCATCTATTATCTTTATTCTTATTGTCATGTTCTTCTCTCATTTTTATGTCAATCATTTTATCTCTCTTTCTTACCCCCCCCCCCCCAGCTTTCATTTCTATGCTTTCTTTGTCATTGCTTCATTCTTTATTTCTCTGTCATTCCCTTTATTTTTTATTTCTTCTATACTTTCATCCCTTCAATTATTTTTTTCTCTATATTTTTTGCCAATATTCACCATACTTCCAACTTCACTACCATGTATGGAGTGGCCTACCCATTGGGGCCCATTGAGATGCTATTTTCCAAACCTGGAGCTGGCCCTGGCATGGTGGGGCCGCTGATACAGGGTGGTACAGTAGAAGGCATGTTGTCTCCCAAGATCAAATAGATAACAGGCAGAGTGTAGGCAGACTCCCTCATTTACTATAATGATAAAGCAAAGCACCACCGGGGATTGGTTTTATATTGGACTTTATATGGCCCAACCTTACTTTTCCTTATTATTGATATACTAGTCCTGTTTGTTATTGTGCGGTGCAGCGCCACCTGCTGGCAGCTAAATTCATTTCAGTCTGCTGCATGAAGTAGTGGGCGTGAGGCCTGGGACTTGATGAGCTCCCTATTTGTAATAGCTTCCCTCTTATGAAGAGGCCGGTGCTTTTTGAATTGTCGGACCGGGGTGATAGTTATCCATATAATATACAGGATAGTTTAAGTATGTTGTATTGTGGACCTATGTTGTATTTACCATTTGCTGCTGTAATTATGAACATGTGCTAACTAATTAATGAAATACGCCTGGAGGCGGGCTCTTCAATTGCTGGTGATATTGTGCAAAATGTTATGATTAAGGACCCCTCGCGGTCCGAAACGCGTTGACATGTTTGATCTTTTACTGGGTATTGCCTTTAATGTGATTTTTATTGATTTTTGGAATAAAGTTTTTTGCTGATTTTATGGGAACTTCTGGCTGGAAACCTGTTTGTGATCTGCATAATTGGAGTTGAGTGCTCTTAGCCGTGCCGGTTTTCCCAATACCCTGGGCAGGAGGAAACTATTATAAGGTAGAGCTGACTTTTTTCTTTGCTTTGTCTCTCCAAAGCACCACAGATGCCCCCCAGCAGAGCGCTAGCAGACACCCCAGACCCAATAATTAATATGTAGAAGGGCAGTGGAGCGTAGGACCTTCCCACCAGCAATTATGCTCCGTAATAGTTTTGCGAAGTTTTCTGGCTAAAGGCTAGAAGGAGGAAAATGCTCCTCCTCCCACAGGGGATGGGGAAGTGGAAGACCTGTGAATAAAAATGTCTCCAGGCTAGGCACTTGGTATCTTTCTTCTGGGGGAATCAGTTGCCATGTAGAAAAAGTCCGTGGATCCAGCAGGCTGCCTCTCACATCCCTTTGGCGGCCCTACATCAATCCATAACATCCAATGGCACGAATGTACTGAACTCTTTGCTCATTCTGACTATAACTTACTCACCTGTAACTTTCTCTGCAGACCTTTATATGAATTGGCTTATGTACTTTTTAAAGTATATTACTTAGTTTTGAGCTGCTCTTTTTTACCTTGATCCTGAACTTTCACCCTTGCCTTTTTATTCATAGTATATACTACTGGGTTGGCTTCTGGTCTGATTTTTCCCGCTAATGAATTGGGTATCTAACAGAGATGATGTCAGTTATTACAGCTGGCAAGATTTCGTCCACTGGTGGTAGTGAAAGTGACCCTGCAGCAGGTTATCATCATTAGACTGGAATTAGCGAAAAGACAGTTGACGCCAGCCTGGGTCACGTGATACAGCTTTCCTCAAAGGCTCTTTTTTATGTTCATACTTTAAAAAATCCTGGAAGAACTCTGGGCCCATGCCAATGACGTCAGCCGGGGTCACGTGATACGGCTTTCCTCAAAGGCTCTTTTTTATGTTCATACTTTTAAAAATCCTGGAAGAACTCTGGGTCCATGCCAATGACGCCAGCCGGGGTCACGTGATACGGCTTTCCTCAAAGGCCCTTTTTTATGTCCTGGAAGAACTTTGGGCCCATGCCAATGGCTCTTCGGCACCACCCAAAGCTGGGGGGAGTGTGGGCAATTGGGAATGAGGTATTGAGAAACTATCCATCTGCATGCCAGCAGGTGACTTGCCACTTACTCTACCCTGGGAACTGTTATACCAATTTACAACACCCTCCAAGGTGAAAGTGTTCGGTCCCACTGTCGCCATTGCTAAATGGCTTGGGGGGCATCCTGAACGCTAGAGCCCTCCCCCCCCCCACACATAACTGCCCCAACTGCCTGTAATCCTCACCTTTGCCTCGCTCCAGCAACGAGAATCGAGTGGTACCCAAACCAAATTTTTGTCCAAATTTCAGCCAAATTTACTGACCGTAAACTTATAGGGGTTCGCCCAACACTAAAGATATATGGGATAGAGAGAGAGATGGATATGGGAGAGATACGGGAGAGAGACAGACAAAGATGGATATGGGAGAGATAAGGGAGAGAGAGATGGATATGGGAGTGATATGGGAGAGAGAGAGATGGATATGGGAGAGATACAGAAGAGAGGGACACAGATATGGATATGGGAGAGATATGGGAGAGATACATGGATATGGGAGTGATATGGGAGAGAGAGATGGATATGGGAGAGATACAGGAGAGAGGGACGCAGATTTGGATATGGGAGAGATACGAGAGAGAAACAGACAAAGATGGATATGGTAGCGATACGGGAGAGAGAGATGGATATGGGAGTGATATGGGAGAGAGCGTGATGGATATGGGAGTGATATGGGAGACAGAAACAAAGAGATGGATATGGGAGAGATATGGAATAGAGACAGACAAAGATGAATATGGAAAAGATACGGGAGAGAGAGATGGATATGGGAGTGATATGGGGAGTAACAGAAGAGAGAGAGAGTTGTATATGGAAGAGATACGAGAGACAGAAAGAAAGAGATGGATATGGGAGAGATACGGTAAAGAGACAGACAAAAATGGATATAGGAGAGATACGGGAGAGAGAGATGGATATGGGAGTGATATGGGAGAGAGATGGATATGGGAGAGAAACAGAAGAGAGGGACACCGATATGGATATGGGAGAGATAAGGGAGAGAGACATGGATATGGGAGTGATATGGAAGAGAGAGAGATGGATATGGGAGAGATACAGGAGAGAGGGACACAGATTTGGATATGGGAGAGATACGAGAGAGAAACAGACAAAGATGGATATAGTAGCGATACAGGAGAGAGAGATGGATATGGGAGTGATATGGGAGAGAGCGTGATGGATATGGGAGAGTAACAGAAGAGAGAGAGAGTTGTATATGGAAGAGATATGAGAGACAGAGAGAAAGAGATGGATATGGGAGAGATACGGAAAAGAGGCAGACAAAGATGGATATAGGAGAGATACGGGAGAGAAAGATGGATATGGGAGTGATATGGGAGAGAGCTCGATAGATATGGGAGAGAAATAGAAGAGAGAGAGAGAGTTGTATATGGAAGAGGTACGGGAGACAGAAAGAGATGGATATGGGATAGATACGGAGAGATAAATGGATATGGGAAAGATACAGGGGAGAGAGACAGAGACAGATATTGATGGATAAGAGGAGAAGAGAGTGAAGAGTATGAAAAGATATGAATAACATTGTACTGCTCCTTTAACCTCTCTCACCCTGCAGACTGTATAATCCCCACACCATTCCCCCTCCCATTACACCCATGATTGGAGATATCCAGCGCCTAGATAGTGAAAGTGAGAAGGATAAATGGATAGAGAAAGAGCGTGAGATGGATTGTGCTATATACAGTAGATATTATTGTGGAAAGGCCCATTGATAGCCAATAATGGATTCCGCCTGGCTTAATTTGCTACTTTGCAATCAAAATCACCGGCCTATTTTATTTCAGAGTTTCTTTGTATGTGGTTTAAGCCAGGAATTAATTTGTTTTTCTTTCCCTCCATGAATATTTCTTACAAGTAATATGGAAAGTTGCTGCTGTGATGAAGACTGGATCTTAAGAAAGCTAGAAGTGAAATAATGCTTTAATATAGGGAGATCGCAGATGTTACATCACATTGAGCCTTTATGTAACTTTGGGTGAGTTCCCTTTCTATAACACTTGGCGATGCCGATGCAATAGGCCTATTCCTCTACGTATTATTAGGGAAAGAATAGCTGCCTTTTGAGATATTTGATGTCGTTACGGTGGACACAGTTGGCACTAATTGCAGGTTTCCCAGCCTTTGTGTTCTTGTGCGCTTTGCAGAATGGAACCTTCAGAATTTCCAGCCTTTGGGTAAGCATATCTGTTTTAAGTATTTACATAATTTATTTTTGAATCACACAACCATAATGGAACTTGTTAAAGGGGACCTTCATGTTCATAAAAGTGGACCTAGACCAATTTAGAATTTGTAGGTAGGAACGATTCGAATAGAATTACATTTGGTCCAAATAAAAATGTAGCCATGATGTTACATTGGCCGGGTTACCAGATTCCAAATCCAACCCCACATTTTGGTACAACAGAGCCAAAAATATGGCAATAGTTGTAGAGACAGGCCCCATGATGAAGCTAGTTTGCTACATCGGTCGAGTCGAGTTGAATCACCTCGGGGTCACCAAAATGCAGAGAAATATTGCACACCAGAAATGAAATCTAACAAGAAGGTCTTGATGAGGCCAGCTGGGAGCTTGCATGAGACTCTGTTTTATTGCTTGTGTTTATTATACCTCTATCCACAGGGGCTTACTGGCCATAGGGAGACCCCGGCAAATGCCTGGTGGGCCGCACGGCTTTGGGACAGTCTAGGTTGCTACCTTTACTAGCACTCCCATCCAATCCCAGCCCCTATCGACTTTCACACTCACCCAAGCAACCCCAGCCCATGTCCTCACCCTAATGATATAGTCTCAGTCTTGGAGCACACTGGTTGACTGGCCAGGAAGCAGCAGAGATGCCATTGGCTGGTCATGGGAAGGCCAGGTGCTGGTAAAATCCAGCCTGATTTTGGGCCCCAGTCCGCCACTGTCTATCTACAACCAGCAATTCTGCCACTGTCCGCCACTGTCTATCCACAATCCAGCATTTGATGCAGAGGCTACAGAGGACTATTAGGGCCACAGTGAGGAACAAAAGACCTTATTGACCAACTTTATTGCAAGACTGTTGAGATGACAGTTGACTTAATCTGTACAACAATTTGTAAATATTTTATGACCTGTAGTTGCATCTGCGTAATGTGATTACATCACTCGTGCAAGAGAGACAATAGTACCACAGCTTAAAATGTATTTTTCTGCTAAGAACCATCTTACATCGATGTATCTTATTCGTGTGATGTCCTGACTGATATGGAACTATATTTGCAATGACAGTTATAAAAAAAATCAAAAGATAATTTCAAGCTAATCGAACAAATACGCCATAAGATATAACTTTGAAGGAAAACCAAGTGTGATTAATATGACAAATTAGTATTGAGCAGAGATGTGCTGCTCTGCTCTCAGTCATGGAAATTGAAATAATAATCAGTCACATTTTACAGACAGAACCCATGTGCTAAGCCTTTTTATTTATCAATGCTATTTCATTTTATATGGCTGTGTATTTAATTTTTTAGGAGCATTTTATTCTGGGTTTGTAATGCTTTCCTCTTTGTGCTTTTAGTTCTGCCTCCGTGGGTTTTGAACTGATGCCAAACCTAATCGATTGCCTCCAGTACAGGCCACTAATTGCTTTGAGTCATTGAGTCTAATTAAAACATGACCTTCTGCTATATAAAGAAAAGTGACAACTTTTAACACATGCCAGAAAACAGATGCATGTCTGTTGTGTATGTACAGCAAGGGGTTAACTTAACGTGTGCATGTTGGGTGACAATGATGATCAATACATCCACAAGGCAGAGCGAGAGCTGTTGCTAGAAGTCATTTCATGAAGAGTAACAAGGGGAAAACATTTGTACTGCGGGGTTTGTACAGTTTATTTAATCCAAGTTGTACCACATGGAAAGACTAGCTGTAAGACATCTATCTATGGAGGCGATGCTTGTGTTTGAAGACCACCTTTACAAGTCTTAGGGTCAATAACCATTTACCCAACAGGAATTGAATTAAAGGTGAGTCTCCCATACTTACGTAAAGTGCAAAAAGTTACACTGTATATTGTATCTAGTTTTTCTTCTTGAAGGTTGGAATTTTTTTGGTTTCTGTTGTTAGTTTTATTAACAGATAATTCTGCTTTAAGTGCAATGTGAAAATATTAATCATATTAACTTCCCCTACCCCAACACCCTTAGTTGAGCTTGATGGACATATGTCTTATTTCAACCATATTAACTATATTAATGTTGCTTTGTGTTTTTTTTTTTTTTTGCAGAGTCCAAGCTTGGCCTCAAAGATTGCATCCAAGTTGTTATGACAGTTTACGCACAACCTTGAAGTAAATGTCCCAGGGCTCTTTGACGGTTCAGTTGTGTCAACCCAAAGTTCCTGGTGATTTTTCTTTAGGATGTAGGAGAATATAACCTTTTGTGGATTATTTATCAGATTGGTGGTTGTCCTTGAAGGCTACCTTCCATCACATTATCTGCCTTACAGCTGGCAGCTCGACTGGCAACTTCAGCTCAAGCTGAAGTTCAACGTGAAGTTTTCTGGAAAAGTTCTGTTTCTCTATATTTTCTACAGTTTTTTAGCTACACTAAACTCACGTCTAAGCCAAAGGCTACCCTTTTGGTTTAAAGGACAAGATAGCAATATTTAACTCAGGGCTACGTCTAAGGCTTTTTGTTTAAAGGGATACATAGCGATACTCAACTCACAAAGACGTCAAAGGCTACCCTTTTTGTTTAAAGGGCTAGATAGCTATACTCAACTCCCGTCTACATCAAAGGCTACTCTTTTCTGTTTGAAGAGCTACATAGTGATACTCAACTCACATCTACATCCAAGGCTACCTTTTTTTAAAAGGCATGTAGTTAAATGTTGTCTTTTCTTGATGGTCCGAACTACAAGTTGTATTGCCAGAATCATTTTACCTAAAGCCTAAAATATCAGGCAAAAATTCTCCATTAAGCTAAGGCTAAAGAATTAAATTAAAATGTTGATGACTATATCTGCTCATCCTAGAAGAACACTTTTGTGATGTTATCGGCATCACAAACTTAAAGCTCAAAACTAATTTTTCCTGGAAACAGTGGGAACAAGACACAGGAGACCTTTACAGTTCATAATAGTCAACTGTAAAATTGTAAAGGTTACTGAATACCTTTGTTGCATCTATCAGAAATAAAAAAATATGTTTTTGAAAAATAAAAGTGGCAAAAACAGATTTAGACTGAGCTCCTCTTCCACAAATATTGATCAGCAAGCTCAATATCCTTCAAACAGCAAGAAAGACAACTGCCATAGTAGGATTTCATTTTCAAAAATTTTAAATCAAGTGACCAATAGTGTCCTCAATCCAATACATCAAAAGTCATCTGACAATGAACATGGTAAAGAGACTCTCAAGTGCAGTGCAAAAAGTCTTGACGACATACATAGACCCCAAAATACCACAAAGTGGAAAGAAGATGCTATTAGCAAACACTGTTATGAGACAAATGCCTGTGGAGTTAGGACTGTTGAGTCTTTAAAAGAAATATCCATGTCCAAAACTAAAAATCTATTGGGATCTGACCCTAATTTTTTCCAAGGAAGCTTAACCTCCAGTCGAGGAGTAACTAGAAGCTTGTGCAAGTTGGATGAGACTTTTGAAAATAATGACTATTTATTGTATGGCCGAACATTTATAACAGAGGATCCAAATATGGTAAGTATTATTTTTCCATAAGTTTCTTTACATAAATCATTTTTACATTTTTCCATAATTTACATAGATAAGGATTCAGTGGGCTTCCAGCTTTCCCGGTAAGATATTGTTCGATTCAAACAAATGGTCGTTTGGGACTAATTTTGGATTCGACTCTCGCACTCTAGTTTCTCCTATTTCAAGCCCCTTCTAAGTTCCAAAAAGCATCTCGTTTTGGGGAGCTTGGTTGTTATCTGTTAAAATAAAAAATTCAAAATGAATCCCAAAGTTTTGGATTAACTCTGACATTTCAGGCAAGTCGGATTGGGTCTGATTATCACTGAACCATCAGTTACCATCAGTTACCATAACTTAGACCAGACTTAAAGCGGACCTTCACCCTGAATACAACATATCTTATATGTTTCCCACGCCCTGTACAGATTGCTCACATTAAAAACCATCCTACCTGCATCTACTGTATGAGCCTTTAAACATCCAAGATGGTGGCTCATGGAGCATCAGGCAGCCTGCAAACAGGAAGTGTCTTCTGACTGTGTCGTTCTGCATTCTAGGATTGCTGTCTTTTCCCTGACTGTCTGTGCAAAGCATAGCTATAATCCCCACCCCCTGTACTTTATCCCGCTATACTCTCCTCAGTATGTGTGATGCTTCTGGGTCAAGATGACGTTGCCTGTATCCTAGAGTCCTGAACAGAGTTGCAGTCCGTTGGGGGAAAGGATAATAAGTAAGCGTCTAAAAGCTTAAAATATATTAATTTTCGATGCTGCGGAATAGTTTTTTAAGAGTTTGGGCTTTTCATTAAATCATGCTGAAGGTCCAGTTTAAGTCTAGACCAGGGGCCCCTAACATGTTTCCATCAAGTACCACCCCAGGGTGGTAGTTTGTAGCTGTCAGTCATCTAAAACTATGTTAAAACATTAAAAATAACAACCATTTAATGTGGGCTCATAAATATTTGTTATCATCTTAAATATTTATTAGAGCCCAGCTTTGTCCACATCACTGCCTTTGGTTTATATGTCTTTGAATTTGTCTATGTACCTTTGTTATAAGGAAAAAACAAGGAAAAAACAAATTGGGTATGCACAGCTATATTTAACCAATGTAAATAGGGTAAAGGTGCTGGCAAATGAGGACAATATATATGAATTACTACAAACAAGGGCCCTAGATGTGGCCTAAATGTCCTACATAAAGATTGCCGCACACTAAGACAATATGTATGATAAAATACTGAATTTCTTAAATCATTTTTAGATTATGACAAACAACAACATAGAAGATTCAATTAAAAAACATATATACATATAAGACATGCTGGAGATAATATTCCTGTTATTGGCTCTTTACTAAAATATGAAGAAATATCTAAGTCACATCATTTAAACATATATGCCAAAATCGCTTAGATATGATGGGACTATTGTACCTGTATGGTGGCGTTTTGAAAAAGAATATATGATAATTGTGCTAAAAAAATTTATATTTATAAAAAAAGTTCCTATAAATTATTAGTGCAGTGAACTACCCACTATAAAGTGCATTAGTGCATTAAATCAGTGCAGAAAAAGTGCTCAAAAGAATATCAAATAAATTGTGCAAAAGAGCAATGTGCAAATATAGCTGTGCAGAGTTTTATAAAGAAATCACCATCATACAGTCAAGTCAATTAATTAAAGAATTAGTGAATTACATCACCACATCTAATGAGCCCAGGATCTCCAGACCACAACCTTCCACCGACGCGTTGCGTGGCCCATTGCCACTTCGCCAGGGTAGTAATTCATATGTACCTTTGTTAGTGACAGTTTTAAACTTGTACAAAAAAATCTGAAATAACTTTTAACATATCAGGTGTGGGTGGCAAAGGTCGCCCCTCAGACTTCTTATGTTGTAGATACACCCCTTGTGCCAGCACCACCCACTATTATCGTTGTTCTTACTTATTCGGCAGTGTGTTTCCTTCCTAACTTACAGGATCTCGATGGGACGAGCAAATTCAGGATCGAATTTAGCTTCGACCTAGATCCGTAGCCCATTATCCTTTTTAGTTCTTCTCAACTAGTGCTTCATTGTGGAGTAGACCCTAAGGTCTATGAGTAGATGTGAAGAAGCTACAGAGAGGATGGATGGAATGTGTAATGCAAAAATTAGTTGAATGTTGCTTTTCCTATTTGCTCCCCATTAAGAAACCGGGACAACAAATTATTAGATCTCTACCTGCTTGTGTAAACAATACATTTTATTATATATTTTTAGACACGTCTACTTTTAGAATGATTAATAGTAGTAGTGATGCTGGCTTTCTAGTTTTTATGGAATACATCTATGATCAGCAAGACTGGGCCAATTATTGAGCACAGCTTATAGTCCCAGCTGCCACCTCCACTTAATTTGCTGCTCTCAGTAGTTTCCTACTTGCCACCGGGCAGCTTTATTTTCCCACAATGGCAACGATTGCTCCAACCTGCTTGGATTTATACGACATATGGCAGTCATAGGAGGCCTATATTAATGTCATGATTTCTCACAACTGTAAATCTTTCCCATGAAGAATTTTTTTTAACTTTTTTATTTAATTTTTTTCTTTTTTTTTTTTTTTTACCTTCCCAGCGTTAATTCCATGGACTGCTTCTGTTTCTCTTATCTGTACAAGAATCAGAATTTACCTGCCAGAAGGCTTTAGGTAGCAATATTTTCTACAACTTAAGAAATAACTACCCCCCTATGAGATATGTTTTGAGCCCGGTGACATAAACCCATAATTACTCCCCTATTTTAGTGAATTACACCCTAAGCATCTAAATGCTTTCTATCTAGCCATATATCTATCATGCCCAAATGAACTATTATGGCTAGCCAAAATGTCCAAACCACCCCCTAAACTTGACATGAAACCAAGACTTACCCTTAGAACTAATCCTTAGAACACCCAACCTTGTCCCTAAATCTAGCAATGATATCCAACCTAACTTTCATTCTAGCAAGTATACCTAATACAACTTTAGACCGAGCTATAATGACCATCCTTGCCATTTAACCCAAACTAATCCCTCTTTCTACCCAGGACTCCCAATTTGACCCTCTATCAAGCCATGACACCCAATCTAGCACCTCTATATAGTCATGACAGTCAATCTAGCCACACTATATAGTCATGACAGTCAATCTAGCCACTCTATATAGTCATGACAGTCAATCTAGCCACACTATATAGTCATGACAGTCAATCTAGCCACTCTATATAGTCATGACAGTCAATATAGCCACTCTATATAGTCATGACAGTCAATATAACCACTCTATATAGTCATGACACCCAATCTAGCACCTCTATATAGTCATGACAGTCAATCTAGCCACACTATATAGTCATGACAGTCAATCTAGCCACTCTATATAGTCATGACAGTCAATCTAGCCACTCTATATAGTCATGACAGTCAATCTAGCCACTCTATATAGTCATGACAGTTAATATAGCCCCTCTAATAGGCTCATGACTGCTTTGGAAAAGATCACAGTTGATTACAATAGAAACAGTTAGGATAAATGAATTGCTATGCCAAATTGCTATTTGGCTTAAATAATGCAACACAATGAACCTCTCAGCAGGTAGCTAGGATGCCTTTCTAAATGACTTATTGGCCTTGATTGATCAAAAGTTGAAAAAAATTCTCATGGTAGTAAAAAATTAATTTCGGGAGAAAAAAGCCTGAGAATGTCACTCACCCTTCCATGGTCCTACGGCGCATGCACAGCCCTCTCGTCCAATCAGCATGCTGGTGGCCGCATCCCCTGCTACCCTCTAAAGGGATAGCAGGGATGTGGCCACAGCTTGCGCATGCGCCGTTGGACTGGTAAAGAAGGCAAGTTTCTGGGCGACCTGGGGTTTCACACAGCACGGCATCCCGATTCTGGATGCCTGGGGGGGATTCAGGGGCCCTGGAATCTTATAGATTTCAGGGCCATTGGAGCTTGGGTTTCGAGCCACTTTAACAAGACTGCAGGGTGACTCATGAACCAAGTCATAGTCTCTATGAATTTGCCGCATAACCCAAAGTGCAGTGAGCGCAGTACCTGGGTTTTTGCAGGAGCAGGAAGTAGCAGAGGTATGAGATCCAGGAACAGGTACTGGATGCTGTAACTAGTAGAGGATACCCAAAAAGGGACTGGATACATCAACGGGTGAGTAGAGAAGTCTGTAGATTAAAGCAGACAAAAAACCCACCAAACTTGTGAATATATTTGGCCATAGCCCCTGCAGATATTCCCTTCCTAGGGTGTAGAACTAGAAATTGATATTTTCATTTTTTCGAAGTGTCCTGGAACCCTGTTTTTTTATGTCCCTTTCTGTGAGATGCAGGAGATTAGTCACTGCATAGGCGTGGCAATAACATCATTGCCACATACAACCAGGGGGGGCCCACTGACAGGGTCGGCCTTTGGGGTGTGCGGCAACACTTAACCAGCGGTGGACTGGGAGGGCCTCCCACAGCTGGTGCCCACATCTCCTCGAATGGCGGAGGTTCCACACAATGGGGCATCTCGATTTAGATTCCAGGGGAGGAAGTGCTGGGTTATGTTTTGCTTTTAGATGGCCCACCCCAGCTGATTTCCTATCCCTGGAGCATCTCAATCTGTGATACCCTACTGTGTGACACCCCCTGGGATCACTGGCATTCCCACTGTGCAAGCAATTCCACCCCTGAGTTTTGGTCTGCTTTACAGAGGCATCTCAATTTGGGATGCCCCTGTTTGGGAAAGAACCCCCCTGGTTTGGCTGTTAACTCAAACTGGCGATCCCACAGCGCATTCACCAGTTTGAGGAAAGTAATAAACTAAGGGGGGTCACACACATCCAAAATCAGGAGAATCTAGATTCATTTAGACTCCAAAGTCAGGTTTAAAAGGGTTTCGTGCGCTTCAAAGTTGGCCAAACTAGAGTTTTGGTCCAAATAGCCTGATCCTTAGGGGGCATCCAGATTTGGGACGTCCCTCTGTGATGTGACGCGACTCTTCACCACAAAGGGGCCCCCTGAGACCATGCCGCCCAAGGGCCCACATAAACCTGGAGCTGGCAATGCATACAACGATGTCAATGAATGGAGGAGGCGCCGCCATTATCTGGGATTAGATTGAAGCGGGAGCTATTGTCAAAATGTGCTCTTCATGGGGGGAGCAATTGAGGGGATGCTAGTTAAAAATGTGGGTATTGGTCCGCTTTAAGCTGGGGTAGAAGGCTCACAAGCACAACTTCCGATCAAGTGTTAAAGAGGAACATCAGAGGAACATCAGACTTTTTCTGATGTTCCTCTCTAAACACCCCTTCCTCACTGCCTTTTGGACGCTGACACCCGGTAGCATTCCTGGCCCCTTTGCACCCCCCCCCCCTTAGCTGTACTCAACGCCATCTTCGCCGTCCCTCTTCAAATGTCCCGTGCCGCTCTTCAGATCTTGCAAGATTTGCGCTGAATGTCATTGCAGCCTATGCAGTGACACTGCACATGCGCAAGCTCTGAGGGGCGGCGCAGAGCATGATGGGATGGCAAGATGGCGAAGTGCAATGCTGACGGACAGGTAAGTATATGATTTTAAATTGTTAAACTGGAGGGGCACGGGAGCGAGCAAGTCAGGTTTGGGTAGTTTTTATTAACTCCCCAGTACCTGCAATCAGGGGCATAGCTAATGGGGAGCAGGAGGGGGGCACTTGCCCTGGGTGCAGCAGGACAGGGGGGGCACCAAAGAGAGTCTGAGCACAGGTGGGGGGTGCCATTTTGAATCTTTGCCCTGGGTGCCAGAAAGCCTAGCTACTCCTCTGCCTGCAATGTTCCCCAGACAGCATTGGTTTATAATGAGGATTAAGCCAAGGGTCAAGCTAAGGAAATCAGCCCAAAGATTGGTCAGGGTAAAGCTAGGCCACAACAGGTAGACATAAATTCACAAAATGCCCTGGAGCACATGAGAACCTACCTCCCAGGTGTCCATGATTTAGAGGGACTGTCCATCTTTTGAGCCCATTTCCCCCCTGTCCCTCATTGTTCTCATTTCTCCCTCTTAGAGGTGTAACATGCAGATCTGCAGCAAATAAAGATTCATTTGGCTATTCAAAGTGTTTCTATTGTTGTAACTGTTGCATCCTATCTCCTACCCATCTCTCAATGAGGGGGCGTGGCTTAGTAACAATTGTCCCTTTTCCAATCCGGAAAAGTTGGAAGGTATGCATGAGAATCAGGAAGGGCTGAAAATCAGGTGCATGTGAGAAGTTACGTGAGCAGGCTGACTGGTGGAAAGGGATCCAGGAATCCGCACGGATGTGTGCAGGCGTCCAGGGGGTAAGCTGGCATCTTGGCCTCTGTGCTGATGCCCACATGCTAGAAGTCCCGGAAGCAGGCTGCCTGTTGGAGTGGGATCTAGGCTTCTGCATGGATGTTCACATGTGATAGGTCCCGGAAGCAGGCTGCCTGTTGGAGTGGGATCTAGGCTTCTGCATGGATGTTCACATGTGATAGGTCCCGGAAGCAGGCTGCCTGTTGGAGTGGGATCTAGGCTTCTGCATGGATGTTCACATGTGATAGGTCCCGGAAGCAGGCTGCCTGTCTGTGAGTCTGAAATCATCTATGGCAGTTAAATTATAGCAGTTTGAAAAATTCCACTATTTATTTCTATGGGAGTTTTTTTTAACTCCAGTTTACAATCCACTTTAAAGTGGACCAAAACCCAGGATTTTGACTATCCTGGGTTTTGGTCCTTTCTCTGGGGGCACCCCGCTGTGTGAAACCCCCCCAGATCGCGCCCGCCAACTCACCTCTTCCCGGTCCCACGGTGCGTCTGAGAGCAGCGGCTCTGACCGCCGCAACCTCCGCCTCCCTCTAGCAGTGCATTTGTGAATGGCCGGCGCGCTCCCTGTTTGAGGGAAGCGGGGGATGCGGCCATTAGAGCTAGGGATGAGCGAATCAATCCGGACGAACCCGGATTCGTTCCGAATTTCATGAAAAATTCGATTCTGAACGAACCCGAATTTCCCGGCGATTTGTTCGATCGAAGTTTTCCTTTAAACTCAATGACAGGCATTCTAAGATGGTGGACGGACATGTTCAGACATGTCCCCAGGGGCAAGTGACGATGGGACAGTCACATGCAGCCTATCAGCAGCCAGGAAGCCCGGTGACGTCACCGTGCTATATAAAGCGGCGGCCATCTTGCTTGTGAGCATTTCAGACTTGCATTCGTGAGACAGCGGTGGTTGCTGGCTGCAGACAGGGACAGACAGTTAGTCATAGTTAGGTGAGAGTTAGCGATAGCTAGAGACAGTTACAGATAGGTAAAGAGAGAGACAGATAGTTAGGGAGATTTAGAGTGGTAGACAGAGCTAGGGAAAGATAGGTTTAAAACCAGAACAATCCAGCAGCATACAAGTCACATTGACAGGGTGCCTAGTGCTGCCTATGATTCATATTTCATAATTACTGGGTTACTGTTAATATATTTGGTTTGGTTTAAATACAGCTGCACACTGTGCATGCAATGCACATATTATTTAACCCTTTCTGCTATTTAGGCCTGAACGCTATTTTAACCCTATCTGTTAAACAAAAGCATTTCTCATACTTGGATTAGTGTTAAAAGTTTCTGCTCAGCTTAAAATACATTACGCCACACTGGCATCCCAAGGCACATGCTATTTAACCTTATCTGTTAAACAAAAGCATTTCTCATACTTGGATTAGTGTCAAATGTTTCTGCTCAGCTTAAAATACATTACGTCACACTGGCATCCCAAGGCACATGCTATTTAACCCTATCTGTTAAACAAAAGCATTTCTCATACTTGGATTAGTGTTAAAAGTTTCTGCTCAGCTTAAAATACATTACGCCACACTGGCATCCCAAGGCACATGCTATTTAACCCTATCTGTTAAACAAAAGCATTTCTCATACTTGGATTAGTGTCAAAAGTTTCTGCTCAGCTTAAAATACATTACGCCACACTGGCATAACAAGGCACATGCTATTTAACCCTATCTGTTAAACAAAAGCATTTCTCATGCTTGGATTAGTGTCAAAAGTTTCTGCTAAGCTTAAAATACATTACGCCACACTGGCATTCCAAGGCACATGCTATTTAACCCTATCTGTTAAACAAAAGCATTTCTCATACTTGGATTAGAGTTAAAAGTTTCTGTTCAGCTTAAAATACATTACGCCACACTGGCATCCCAAGGCACATGCTATTTAACCCTATCTGTTAAACAAAAGCATTTCTCATACTTGGATTATTGCTAATACTTTTTGTTCAGCTTAAAATACATTATGCCACACTGGCATCCCAAGGCACATGCTATTTAACCCTATCTGTTAAACAAAAGCATTTCTCATACTTGGATTATTGTTAATACTTTTTGTTCAGCTTAAAATACATTACACCACACTGGTATCCCAAGGCACATGCTATTTAACCTGATCTGTTAAACAAAAGCATTTCTCATACTTGGATTAGTGTTAAAAGTTTCTGCTCAGCTTAAAATACTTTACGCCACACTGGCATCCCAAGGCACATGCTATTTAACCCTATCTGTTAAACAAAAGCATTTCTCATACTTGGATTAGTGTTAAAAATTTCTGCTCAGCTTAAAATACATTACGCCACACTGGCATCCCAAGGCACATGCTATTTAACCCTATCTGTTAAACAAAAGCATTTCTCATACTTGGATTAGTGTCAAAAGTTTCTGCTAAGCTTAAAATACATTACGCCACACTGGCATCCCAAGGCACATGCTATTTAACCCTATCTGTTAAACAAAAGCATTTCTCATACTTGGATTAGTGTTAAAAATTTCTGCTCAGCTTAAAATACATTATGCCACACTGGCATCCCAAGGCACATGCTATTTAACCCTATCTGTTAAACAAAAGCATTTCTCATACTTGGATTATTGTTAATACTTTTTGTTCAGCTTAAAATACATTACACCACACTGGTATCCCAAGGCACATGCTATTTAACCTGATCTGTTAAACAAAAGCATTTCTCATACTTGGATTAGTGTTAAAAGTTTCTGCTCAGCTTAAAATACTTTACGCCACACTGGCATCCCAAGGCACATGCTATTTAACCCTATCTGTTAAACAAAAGCATTTCTCATACTTGGATTAGTGTTAAAAATTTCTGCTCAGCTTAAAATACATTACGCCACACTGGCATCCCAAGGCACATGCTATTTAACCCTATCTGTTAAACAAAAGCATTTCTCATACTTGGATTAGTGTTAATAGTTTTTGTTCAGCTTAAAATACATTACGCCACACTGGCATCCCAAGGCACATGCTATTTTAAGCCTATCTGTTATACAACATAAGCGTTGATCAGCATCAGCTTCATGAAGCTACTTTAGTTTGCACTTGTTTTTGACTGCTTTCAATAAACCAGGCCGCAGGGCACCCCAAAGCTGCACCTTGCACCCTATCTCTTATACAACATAAGCGTTGTTCAGCATCAGCTTCATTAAGCTACTTCAGTTTGCACTTCCTTTCTGACTGCTTTCAATAAACCAGGCCGCAGGGCACCCCAAAGCTGCACCTTGCACCCTATCTGTATATACTAAATAAGCAAATACATAAAAATGTCAGGCAGACAAGAGCCAGGATGTTCAAAGAGGAGTGGCAGAGGCCAAGATTCAGCAGGCAGAGGTCGCAGCAGATTAGGGGCGAGTGGCAGCAGGAGTCACGGTGAGAGACCTGATCTGCCAGTATCTGCTAGCGGTCGTGTCTCCACCAGTAACGCATCTGCCGTGGTAGATTGGTTAACGCGTTCATCAACATCATCACAAGTTACGTCTGAGACCCCCAGTCTAGGGTCGGTAGGTTCCTCTGACACAACCCTGAGTTGGCATGTCCCGAGAGCAGTCCCTGTCCTCCCATTGCCTCTGTCCTATGCCGTTCCCTCCCCCAACGACGTATCCTATGCTTTGGGTTCAGCTCCACCCTTTAGTGAGGAGGACGATCAGATAGAGGACAGTCAGCAGCTACTGCCCAGCCATGAAATGGAGGTGGCTTCTTTAGCTCGGCAGACAAATATTGATGTGGACAGTGTCGTGGGTGTTGCGAGATTTCCAGCTTCTGCGCCAGACACTGGTGAGGAAACCGAGAACATCAGTGACGTACAACTCGGTGATGATGATGATGATGATGATGATGATAATGATGATGATGATGATGATGATGAAGCACTTGGGAGCCGGGTGACGAAGGGGCTTCATCGTCATCATCAGGAGAAGAGGGGCGCAGGTTGCCTCGGAGTCAGCAGCTCAGGCAGCAAGGTGTTAGCAGCATGGTTGGCAGTCAGCATGGGGGCACAATTGTAAAGCCTGGAGCCAAACGGGGCCGGGGCCGGGGTAGAGCACCTGCTGCGCGGCAGGCTTATCGAGAGGTAGTGGAGCAGGGGTTCCTGGAGTTTGCGACAATAGCAGCGAGGCAGTGAGGCCTGTTGGTGGGAAAAGTAGCTACTCAGCAGTGTGGCAGTTATTCCTGAAGCATCGGCAGGAGGTTAACATGGCCACATGCAAGATATGTAGGCAGAAGGCGAAGCGTGGCCAGGGCCCAAATGTTGGCACCACGGCCCTGCGTCAACATATGATGCGTCACCATAAAGCGACCCGGGAGAACCGAGGCTCCCAAGGGGTGGTCCAGTCTGTTTCCTCAACAAGTGGCACGCCGCTCCCAGCCAAGGCTCCAGCACCTCAGCCGAAGGCAGCTGTGCGTCATACCCATCCTCTGTCGCTCCTGCTCCTCCTCCTCCAAGTCATGCATCCCACCAGCAATCCATCAGCGAAGCCATGTCCAAGAGACCGCAGTATGCGCCCATTCATCCAACGGCGCAGAAGCTGAATGTGCTCCTGTCCAAGTTGCTGGTGCTGCAGTCGCTCCCTTTTTAGGTGGTGGACTCTGCACCTTTCAGAGAACTGATGGCTTGTGCCGAGCCGAGGTGGAGAGTCCCAAGCCGTCATTTCTTTGCCAAGAAGGCAGTACCAGCGCTGCACACTTTTGTTGAACAGAAGGGGGGCCAGTCCTTGAGCCTGTCGGTGTGTAGCAAAGTGCATGGCAGCGCCGACGTCTGGAGCTGTAACTACGGTCAGGGACAGTACATGTCGTTTACGGCCCACTGTGTGAATGTGGTCCCTTTGCAGCAGCAGCAGCAACTTGGACAGGTCACGCCGCTTCGGCCTCCGCGCTCCCTGCCCGTTGGGCCTGTGACACTGTACGATTCAGCCTCCTCATCCTCGGCCATCTCCTCACCCTCCACTGTAGGCTCAAGTCTCAGTGCCCCTCCAGTCTACCATGTGTGCAGGGCACGGAGGTGTCACACAGTGCTTCACATGGTTTGTCTTGGCGAACGGAGTCACACAGGGGAGGAACTGCTTAAATTTATTCATCAGGAAATCCAAACATGGCTTACTCCAAGAAAACTTAAAATGGGAATCATGGTTACCGACAATGGGAAGAACATTTTGTCTGCGCTGCGCCAAGGAAGGCTGACCCATGCCCCCTGCATGGCTCACGTCTTCAATCTGGTTGTCAAGCGGTTTCTGAAGTGTTCCCCCCATATGCAAGACATCCTAACAACTTCAAGGAAACTTTGCATGCACTTCAGCCACTCATACACCGCCAAACACACACTTCTTGAGCTACAGCATCAGAACGGTATCCCCCAACATAGTCTGATTTGCGATGTTTCCACCCGTTGGAATTCCACCCTTCACATGTTGGACCGATTATATGAACAGAGAAAAGCCATCACGGATTTCCTGATGATCCAAGTGGATAGGGGGACTCCCCTGTGTAACTTCAATGTCAACCAGTGGCAGCTCATACTTGACACCTGCCGTTTGCTCAGGCCCTTTGAGGAAGCCACTTTATTTGTCAGTCGGCAGGATTACGGGATGAACGACGTGATTCCACTGCTTCATGTACTACAGCACATGTTGGAAACCATGGCTGGTCAGGGCACTGGAGACATGGCGTCTACATCTTACGGCCACATGAACCCCGTTGGAGCTGAACTGGAGGAGGAGGAGGAAGAGGAGGAGGAGTTGCCCAGCGAAACACAGTTTAGGCTTGGCGAAATGGCTGGTGTATCTAGTCAGCGGACAGGAGAGGAGGAGCAGGAGCAGCCAGAGGAGCTAGAGGTTTTTGAGGAAGGCGAGACAGAGGACCCGGACACACCGTGGCAGTATGCAGTGGAGATGGAGACAGGTAGTCCATCCGAGTCACTTGCGCAAATGGCAGGAAGCATGCTCACGTGCTTGCGTAGTGATCCCAGAATTGCTTCCATTTGTCGGCGGGATGACTTCTGGCTGTCCACCTTATTGGACCCTTGCTTCCGGCACAAAATGGGGGCATTTTTTAAACCCGCCGAGAGGGAGGACAAACTGAACTACTATAAAGACATTCTACGTAGTCAGTTGGCCGATGCCTATCTGCGCCATGGTCCATACTCTCGCAGGTCTGACTCGAGGGGACCTCTGCGCTCACCTTCCACTGCCATGGCTGCTGGGGGGGTTGGCAGGAGCAGCAGCAGCAGCTCCATCAGCAGCAGCAGCCTCAGTCTTCAGTCGCTAATGAGTAGCTTTCTACACCCGCATAGTGAGGCTACTCATGAGCAGCAGGAAGACCTGGAGCAGGACCTCAACCAGGAGGTCATGTCATACCTTGACATGACCATGCCAACACACCTTGAGGATCCGCTGGACTTCTGGGCAGCCAAACTTGTTTTGTGGCTGCAACTAGCAGAGTTTGCCCTGGAAAAGCTGTCCTGCCCGGCAAGTAGCGTGCCATCTGAGCGGGTGTTTAGTGCGGCGGGGGCCATAGTTACGGCGAGGAGAACTCGTCTGTCAACTAAAAATGTGGAGAGACTCACCTTTGTCAAAATGAATCAGGGATGGATCAGCCAGGATTTCCACCCATCAATGCCTGATGCATGCGACTAGATTCAGCATGGTGCCACGTTTTACACTTTCCAAATGGTGCAAAACATATTTATGTCTTTAGGCCAATTTTTGGGCTCCTGCTGATGCCAACTTCAGGGTGTGCCTTCCAACCAATTTTTGGCCTCCTGCTGATGCCAACTTTAGGGCGTGCCTTTCAGCCAATTTTTGGCCTCCTGCTGCTGCTGCTTGCAACTCCAGGGTGTGATTCATCCAATTTCTGGGCTCCTGAAGCCAACTCCAGTGTGTCTTTCAAGCTATGTTTGGGCTCCTGCTGCTTGCAACTCCAGGGTGTGATTCGTCCAATTTTTGGGCTCCTGCTGCCAACTCCAGTGTCTCTTTCAGCCAATGTTTGGGCTCCTGCTGCTGCTGCTGCTGCTTGCAACTCCAGGGTGTGATTCATCCAATTTTTGGGCTCCTGAAGCCAACTCCAGTGTGTCTTTCAAGCTATGTTTGGGCTCCTGCTGCTTGCAACTCCAGGGTGTGATTCATCCAATTTTTGGGCTCCTGAAGCCAATTCCAGTGTCTCTTTCAGCCAATGTTGAGCTCCTGCTGCTGCTTGCAACTCCAGGGTGTGATTCATCCAATTTTTGGGCTCCTGAAGCCAACTCCAGTGTGTCTTTCAAGCTATGTTTGGGCTCCTGCTGCTTGCAACTCCAGGGTGTGATTCATCCAATTTTTGGGCTCCTGCTGCCAACTCCAGTGTCTCTTTCAGCCAATGTTTGGGCTCCTGCTGCTGCTGCTTGCAACTCCAGGGTGTGATTCATCCAATTTTTGGGCTCCTGCTGCCAACTCCAGTGTCTCTTTAAAGTAGTGTGTCTTTCAAGCTATGTTTGGGCTCCTGCTGCTTGCAACTCCAGGGTGTGATTCATCCAATTTTTGGGCTCCTGCTGCCAACTCCAGTGTCTCTTTCAGCCAATGTTTGGGCTCCTGCTGCTGCTGCTGCTGCTGCTTGCAACTCCAGGGTGTTATTCATCCAATTTTTGGGCTCCTGAAGCCAACTCCAGTGTGTCTTTCAAGCTATGTTTGGGCTCCTGCTGCTTGCAACTCTAGGGTGTGATTCATCCAATTTTTGGGCTCCTGCTGTCAACTCCAGTGTCTCTTTCAGCCAATGTTGGGCTCCTGCTGCTGCTTGCAACTCCAGGGTGTGATTCATCCAATTTTTGGGCTCCTGCTGCCAACTCCAGTGTCTCTTTCAGCCAATGTTTGGGCTCCTGCTGCTGCTGCTTGCAACTCCAGGGTGTGATTCATCCAATTTTTGGGCTCCTGCTGCCAACTCCAGTGTCTCTTTAAAGTAATGTTCGGGCTCCTGCTGCTGCTTGCAACTCCAGGGTGTGATTCATCCAATTTTTGGGCTCCTGCTGCCAACTCCAGTGTCTCTCGCAGCCAATTTTTGGCCTCCTGCTGTCTTTCAAGCAATGTTTGGGCTCCTGCTTATGCTGCTGCCAACTCCAGGGTGTGCCTTCCAGCTAATGTATGTGCTCCTGCTGCTGCCAACTTCAGGGTGCCTTCCAGCCAATTTCTAGGTTCCTGCTGCTGCTGCTGCCAACTTCAGGGTGCCTTCCAGCTAATGTATGTGCTCCTACTGCTGCCAACTTCAGGGTGCTGCCAACTTCAGGGTGCCTTCCAGCCAATTTCTAGGTTCCTGCTGCTGCTGCTGCCAACTCCAGGGTGTGTCAGTCAATTTTTGGGCTCCTGCTGCTGCCAACTCAAGTGTCTCTTTAAAGCAATGTTTGGGCTGCTGCTGCTGCTGCTTGCAACTCCAGGGTGTGATTCATCCAATTTTTGGGCTCCTGCTGCCAACTCCAGTGTCTCTTTCAGCCAATGTTGGGCTCCTGCTGCTGCTTGCAACTCCAGGGTGTGATTCATCCAATTTTTGGGCTCCTGCTGCCAACTCCAGTGTCTCTTTCAGCCAATGTTTGGGCTCCTGCTGCTGCTGCTTGCAACTCCAGGGTGTGATTCAGCCAATTTTTGGGCTCCTGCTGCCAACTCCAGTGTCTCTTTAAAGTAATGTTTGGGCTCCTGCTGCTGCTTGCAACTCCGGGGTGTGATTCATCCAATTTTTGGGCTCCTGCTGCCAACTCCAGTGTCTCTTTCAAGCTATGTTTGGGTTCCTGCTGCTGCTGCTTGCAACTCCAGGGTGTCATTCAGCCATTTTTTGGGCTCCTGCTGCCAACTCCAGGATGTGTTTCAGCCAATATTTGGGCTCCTGCTGCTGCCAGCTCCAGGGTGTGTTTTTCAGGCAACATAGGGGCCCCTCATAGTGATGCCACCTCAACTCTCTGAAATTGTGCCGCTCTGCGATTCTAATAGCGATGCCTCTAATCTGCATGTCCTAATTATTTACAGTATTATTTCAGTAACCCAGCACGCATCCTATGCGTGTTACAGCAAGGCAGAATGGTTTACAACCCTATTGAGGCTCTAGGCACTCAGAAATAGCCATTTTTAATAGCGTTTCGTCGCGAATAAATTCGGGTCGAAACGATTTTTGTCGGAAAATTTGGCGAATCAGTCGAATCGAATTTTTCAAAAGTTCGCTCATCTCTAATTAGAGCCGCTGCTCTTAGACGCGCCGTAGGACCAGAAACATGTGAGTCCGTTCGGGCGTTCTGGGGGGTTTCACACAGCGGGGCACCCCCGATGGGGTTGCCCCCAGGGAAAGGACCAGAACACAGGATAGTCAAACTGTTGACTATCCTGGGTTTTGGTCCACTTTAAATTGAACCTAAAGTGACCAGGGGTGATTTTTTTTTTTTTTACATGGGCTGTTGTTTGTGAGCTGTCTGTGAGTCTGGGTGGTTGTTAGACTCTGCAATCATCGATAGAAGTTAAATTATGACTGTTTAAAACATTCCAACATTCATTTCTATGAGAGTTTTCTTTTCTTTTAGTTTACAATCTATTTTAAAGTGGACCTATTTTTTTTTTGTTTTTTACATGTGCTGTTGTTTGTATGCTCTGTCCATGAGTCTGGGTGGTTGTTAGACTTTAAAGTGGACCTAAAGTGATCATGGGTTCTCTTTTTCTTCTTAAACATAAATTTTTGGAAACCGACAAATCCGGTGGACTCCAAAAAAAGGAAGAGGAAGAAACGTCATCGGATCGGATTACAGAATATTACTTTCCTATACACTATAACAGAGATACTCAACTGGCCTGCCCAGACAGCCCTGCACTCAGTTGCTTCTGTGTTGCTGTGCTCAGAGCTGCCCCTTGATCGGTGATGTGGTGCTTAGTCTCCCTGCAGTGTCATGGCTCCTTGACACCTAATATTACAATATGAAGTACTGCAAGGGTGGAACGTGGCATTGCAAGGTGCACACAGACTTTGTTTCTCTGTCTCTTTGCCCCATCCAATCATTTCTCCCCGCCCCAGCTCAGTCTCACCTATCCATGTCCCACCATCTTGTTCCCCCCAGCTCTGCCCCATCCATTCCTGTCCACCCAGCTCTGCCCCATCCATTCCTGTCCCCCCAGCTCTGCCCCATCCATCCCTGTCCCCTCAGCTCTGCCCCATCCAATCCCTGCCCCATCAGCTCTGCCCCATCCATCCATGTCCCAACATCTTGTCCCCCCAGCTCTACCCCATCCATCCCTGCCCCCCCAGCTCTGCCCATCCATCCCTGCCCCCCTGCTCTGCCCCATCCATCCCTCCCTCCCCAGCTCTGCCCCATCCATCCCTGCCCCCCAGCTCTGCCCCATCCATCCCTGCCCCCTCAGCTCTGCCCCATCCATCCATGTCCCACCATCTTGTCCCCCCAGCTTTGCCCCATCCATCCCTGTCCCCCCAGCTTTGCCCCATACATCCCTGTCCCCCCAGCTCTGCCCCATCCATCCCTGTCCCCCCGGCTCGGCCCCATCCATCCCTGTCCCCTCAGCTCTGCCCCATCCATTCCTGTCCCCTCAGCTCTGCCCCATCCATTCCTGTCCCCCCAGCTCTGCCCCATCCATTCCTGTCCCCCCAGCTCTGCCCCATCCATTCCTGTCCTCCCAGTTTTGCCCATCTAATCCATGAGCTCCCAGCTTTGCCCATCCATTACTCTTTTTTCCAGCTCTGGCCATCTACCCCCCCCCCCCCCCCTCCAGCTCTTTCCATCTCTCCCTGCCCTTCCTGTTCTGTCTATGCATCCCTCTTCCTTACAGCTCCCCTCCCATTTATCCCTCTCCCCCGAGCCCTATCTATCCATCCTAGTTACCAGACCTTATTACCAGAAACATTTTGGACCCTAGTTCACCCCTGTGCACAAGTAATGTGCCGCGGGTCAGAGCAGTAGGTTCTGTGGGACCAAAGAAAAAGCTCCTAATGACATCACAAGGGGAGGGGCAAGCAGCCTTTTTTAGTTTTGCCTGGGGAATCTATAGCCCCTCCCCCAGCATGCTGATTTCTAAGTTTCCATCCCCCCCCCCCCAGCAACAGACCTCCGCCCGGACCCTCACCTCTCACCAGATGCCTTTAAATGGACCTTTACAAGAAGTGGTTGAGTGCCCCTGCATTATAATATAATATAAATATAAAAAACATAAATATAAAAAAAAAAAAAATATATATAAAATAATATTGTTGTATTATAATCAGTGGAGGGGTGATTGTATCTGTTGTCTGTCGAAGTAGTTGGGGTGTGGAGGTAGCTGCTTCCGTCCTGCATCCTGCTTGGGGCCTTATTCATGAAGGGATAGCGCCAGGTAGCGTCAGGTGAACACCGGACACGGCAGCAATTACACATTTATGAAGCCAAATCTGATGAGCGGCTAGAACAACGCCATGTAGCGTCCGATTCATCATTATCCCAGGCTCAGCGTACAGCGCCAGCGTTCAGCCTTGCAGAGCCGCCACGTCTTACTTCTCGCTACCTGCCGCTCTCCCATACATTTCTATGGACGATCCTTAAATCCCTTTCCTGATCCCAATTTTTTTTTTTATAAAATCTCAAAACTATCTGACATGTATCCTGGGCAAGAAAATTACATTTTTGAAAACTTTTTGGATTAATAATATTCATAGTATTCATAGTATAATAACATACTATGCAGAATTGTCCTTACATGTCTGGTATTAAAGTGTTCATGTGACAATGTAATAACAATGTAATTCCATATGTTTTCGCTTTGTTACTAGTGGATACATGTTCAAAAACAGACTTTAATCACACAGCCTCTGGCGCTATGAGCTACAACTACATGAATTTGAGCGCCGACACTGTTTGAGGCCTAGTAGCCATAGCTGGTAATGTTATTACATGTAAGGAGGGCATCCCGGCCACTATAGATCTCCTTCCAGTGGTCTAGTAGCCATAGCTGGTAATGTTATTACATGCAAGGAGGGCATCCCGGCCACTATAGATCTCCTTCCAGTGGTCTAGTAGCCATAGCTGGTGATGTTATTACATGCAAGGATGGCATCCAGGCCACTATAGATCCCCTTCCAGTGGTCTAGTAGCCATAGTTGTTGATGTTATTACATGCAAGGAAGGCATCCCGGCCACTATAGATCTCCTTCCAGTGGTCTAGTAGCCATAGCTGGTAATGTTATTACATGCAAGGAGGGCATCCCGGCCACTATAGATCTCCTTCCAGTGGTCTAGTAGCCATAGCTGGTAATGTTATTACATGCAAAGAGGGCATCTCGGCCACTATAGATCCCCTTCCAGTGGTCTAGTAGCCATAGCTGGCAATGTTATTACATGCAAAGAGGGTATCTCGGCCACTATAGATCTCCTTCCAGTGGTCTAGTAGCCATAGCTGGCAATGTTATTACATGCAAAGAGGGCATCTCGGCCACTATAGATCTCCTTCCAGTGGTCTAGTAGCCATAGCTGGTAATGTTATTACATGCAAAGAGGGCATCTCGGCCACTATAGATCCCCTTCCAGTGGTCTAGACGCCATAGCTGGCAATGTTATTACATGCAAAGAGGGTATCTCGGCCACTATAGATCTCCTTCCAGTGGTCTAGTAGCCATAGCTGGCAATGTTATTACATGCAAAGAGGGCATCTCGGCCACTATAGATCTCCTTCCAGTGGTCTAGTAGCCATAGCTGGTAATGTTATTACATGCAAAGAGGGCATCTCGGCCACTATAGATCCCCTTCCAGTGGTCTAGACGCCATAGCTGGCAATGTTATTACATGCAAAGAGGGTATCTCGGCCACTATAGATCTCCTTCCAGTGGTCTAGTAGCCATAGCTGGCAATGTTATTACATGCAAAGAGGGCATCTCGGCCACTATAGATCTCCTTCCATTGGTCTAGTAGCCATAGCTGGAAATGTTATTACATGCATGGAGGGCATCCCGGCCACTATAGATCTCCTTCCAGTGGTCTAGTAGCCATAGCTGGTAATGTTATTACATGCAAGGAGGGCATCCCGGCCACTATAGATCTCCTTCCAGTGGTCTAGTAGCCATAGCTGGTAATGTTATTACATGCAAGGAGGGCATCCCGGCCACTATAGATCTCCTTCCAGTGGTCTAGTAGCCATAGCTGATAATGTTATTACATGCAAGGAGGGCATCCCAGCCACTATAGATCTCCTTCCAGTGGTCTAGTAGCCATAGCTGGTAATGTTATTACATGCAAGGAGGGCATCCCGGCCACTATAGATCTCCTTCCAGTGGTCTAGTAGCCATAGCTGGTAATGTTATTACATGCATGGAGGGCATCCCGGCCACTATAGATCTCCTTCCAGTGGTCTAGTAGCCATAGCTGGTAATGTTATTACATGCAAGGAGGGCATCCCGGCCGCTATAGATCTCCTTTCAGTGGTCTAGTAGCCATAGCTGGTAATGTTATTACATGCAAGGAGGGCATCCCGGCCACTATAGATCTCCTTCCAGTGGTCTAGTAGCCATAGCTGGTAATGTTATTACATGCACGGAGGGCATTTCGGCCACTATAGATCTCCCTCCAGTGGTCTAGTAGCCATAGCCGGAAATGTTATTACATGCAAGGATGGCATCCCGGCCACTATAGATCTCCTTCCAGTGGTCTAGTAGCCATAGCTGGAAATGTTATTACATGCAAGGAGGGCATCCAGGCCACTTTTGAACGTTTTTACTGTATCCATCATTACTACCTCCTCTGGCAGCGAGTTCCATAGTCCTGTCCTCCAGTTTACAATCCACTTATAATTGAACCTGAATTGGCCAGAGGTCATTTTTGTTTGTTTACTTGGGCTGTTGTTTGTGTGCTCTGTCTGTGAGTCTGGGTGGTTGTTAGACTCTGCAATCATCGATAGAGGTTAAATTATAACTTATGTTTGAAACATTCCAACATTCATTTCTATGGGAATTTATTTTTCTTTTAGTTTACAATCTACTTTAAAGTAGAACTAAAGTGGTGTGATTTTTGTTTTTTTACATGGGCTGTTGTTGTTTGTGTGCTCTGTCCGTGAGTCTGGGTGGTTGTTAGACTTTAATGTGGACCTAAAGTGATCATGGGTTGACATGGTTTTTTTTTTTTTTCTTTTTAAACGTTTCTTTTGGAAACTGACAAATCTGATGGACTCCAAAAAATAGGAAGAAGAAGAAACATTGGAATCAGATTACAGAATATTACTTTTCTATACACTATAGCGGAGATACTTAACTGGGGGGGCGATTGTGGACCTCGGCGCAGATTTCCGGACCCCTGCCCTGACAGCCCTGCGCTAAGTTGCTTCTGTGTTGCTGTGCTCAGAGTTGCCCCCTCGATCAATGATGTAGTGCTTAGTCTCCCAGTGTCATGGCTCCCTGGCATTGCAATATGAAGTACTGCACGGGCGGGAAGTGGCATTGCAAGGTACATACAAACTTCTTTGTTTCTTGGTCTCTTTGCCCCATTCAATCCTTCCCCCACCCCCCTGCCCCAGCTCAGCCTCATCTATCCATGTCCCCTCAGCTCTGCCCCATCCATCCCTGTCCCCCAGCACAGCCCCATCCATCCCTGTCCCCTCAGCACTGCCCCATCAGCTCTGCCCCATCCAATCCCTACCCCATCAGCTCTGCCCCATCCATTCCTGTCCCCTCAGCTCTGTCCCATCCATCCCTGTCCCCCAGCACAGCCCCATCCATCCCTGTCCCACCATCTCTGCCCCATCCAATCCCTGCCCCACCAGCTCTGCCCCATCCATCCCTGTCCCCTCAGCTCTGCCCCATCCATCCCTGTCCCATCAGCTCTGCCCCATCCATCCCTGTCCCCTCAGCTCTGCCCTATCCATCCCTGTCCCCTCACCTCTGCCCCATCCATCCCTGTCCTGCCATCTCTGCCCCATCCATCCCTGTCCCACCATCTCTGCCCCATCCATCCCTGTCCCACCATCTCTGCCCCATCCATCCCTGTCCCACCATCTCTGCCCCATCCATCCCTGTCCCCTCACCTCTGCCCCATCCATCCCTGTCCCGCCATCTCTGCCCCATCCAATCCCTGCCCCACCAGCTCTGCCCCATCCATCCCTGTCCCCTCAGCACTGCCCCATCAGCTCTGCCCCATCCAATCCCTACCCCATCAGCTCTGCCCCATCCAATCCCTACCCCATCAGCTCTGCCCCATCCATTCCTGTCCCCTCAGCTCTGTCCCATCCATCCCTGTCCCCCCAGCTCTGCCCCATCCAATCCCTACCCCATCAGCTCTGCCCCATCCAATCCCTACCCCATCAGCTCTGTCCCATCCATTCCTGTCCCCTCAGCTCTGCCCCATCCATCCCTGTCCCATCAGCTCTGCCCCATCCATCCCTGTCCCCCAGCACAGCCCCATCCATCCCTGTCCCCTCAGCTCTGCCCCATCCATCCCTGTCCCCTCAGCTCTGCCCCATCCATCCCTGTCCCCCAGCTCTGCCCCATCCATCCCTGTCCCCTCAGCTCTGCCCCATCCATTCCTGTCCCATCAGCTCTGCCCCATCCATCCCTGTCCCCTCAGCTCTGCCCCATCCATCCCTGTCCCATCAGCTCTGCCCCATCCAATCCCTGCCCCACCAGCTCTGCCCCATCCATCCCTGTCCCCTCAGCTCTGCCCCATCCATCCCTGTCCCCTCAGCACTGCCCCATCAGCTTTGCCCCATCCAATCCCTACCCCATCAGCTCTGCCCCATCCATTCCTGTCCCCTCAGCTCTGTCCCATCCATCCCTGTCCCCCCAGCTCTGCCCCATCCATCCCTGTCCCCCCAGCTCTGCCCCATCCATCCCTGTCCCATCAGCTCTGCCCCATCCATCCCTGTCCCATCAGCTCTGCCCCATCCAATCCCTACCCCATCAGCTCTGCCCCATCCATCCCTGTCCCCTCAGCTCTGTCCCATCCATCCCTGTCCCCCCAGCTCTGCCCCATCCATCCCTGTCCCCCCAGCTCTGCCCCATCCATCCCTGTCCCATCAGCTCTGCCCCATCCATCCCTGTCCCATCAGCTCTGCCCCATCCAATCCCTACCCCATCAGCTCTGCCCCATCCATCCCTGTCCCCTCAGCTCTGTCCCATCCATCCCTGTCCCCCCAGCTCTGCCCCATCCATCCCTGTCCCCCCAGCTCTGCCCCATCCATTCCTGTCCCCTCAGCTCTGTCCCATCCATCTCTGTCCCCTCAGCTCTGCCCCATCCAATCCTGTCCCCTCAGCTCTGCCCCATCGATTCCTGTCCCCTCAGCTCTGCCCCATCCATTCCTGTCCCCTCAGCTCTGCCCCATCCATTCCTGCCCCCTCAGCTCTGCCCCATCCAATCCAGTCTCTCTGCCCCATCCATCTCTGTCCCCTCAGCTCTGCCCCATCCATCCCTGCCCCCTCACCTCTGCCCCATCCATCCTTGTCCCCTCAGCTCTGTCCCATCCATCCTTGTCCCCTCAGCTCTGTCCCATCCATCCCTGTCCCCTCACCTCTGCCCCATCCATCCCTGTCCCCTCAGCTCTGCCCCATCCATCCCTGTCCCCTCAGCTCTGCCCCATCCACCCCTGTCCCCCCAGCTCTGCCCCATCCATCCCTGTCCCCTCAGCTCTGCCCCATCCATCCCTACCCCATCAGCTCTGTCCCATCCATCCCTGTCCCCTCAGCTCTGCCCCATCCAATCCCTGCCCCATCAGCTCTGCCCCATCCATCCCTGTCCCCTCAGCTCTGCCCCATCCATCCCTGCCCCATCAGCTCTGCCCCATCCATCCCTGTCCCCTCAGCTCTGTCCCATCCATCCCTGTCCCCCCAGCTCTGCCCCATCCATCCCTGTCCCCTCAGCTCTGCCCCATCCATCCCTACCCCATCAGCTCTGTCCCATCCATCCCTGTCCCCTCAGCTCTGCCCCATCCAATCCCTGCCCCATCAGCTCTGCCCCATCCATCCCTGTCCCCTCAGCTCTGCCCCATCCATCCCTGCCCCATCAGCTCTGTCCCATCCATCCCTGTCCCCCCAGCTCTGCCCCATCCATCCCTGTCCCCTCAGCTCTGCCCCATCTATCCCTACCCCCTCAGCTCTGCCCCATCCATCCCTGTCCCCCCAGCTCTGCCCCATCCATTCCTGTCCCCTCAGCTCTGTCCCATCCATCTCTGTCCCCTCAGCTCTGCCCCATCCAATCCTGTCCCCTCAGCTCTGCCCCATCCATTCCTGTCCCCTCAGCTCTGCCCCATCCATTCCTGCCCCCTCAGCTCTGCCCCATCCAATCCAGTCTCTCTGCCCCATCCAATCCAGTCTCTCTGCCCCATCCATCTCTGTCCCCTCAGCTCTGCCCCATCCATCCCTGCCCCCTCACCTCTGCCCCATCCATCCCTGTCCCCTCAGCTCTGTCCCATCCATCCCTGTCCCCTCAGCTCTGCCCCATCCATCCCAGTCCCCTCAGCTCTGCCCCATCCATCCCTTTCCCCTCAGCTCTGCCCCATGCATTCCTGTCCTCCCAGCTTTGTCCATCCATTACTTATTCTTCCAGCTTTGGCCATCCCCCCCCCCCCCAGAGCTCTGCCCATTGATTCCTGTCCTTCTAGTTCTGCCCATCCATCCCTTCTCCCAGCTCTCTCTCTCCATCCCTCTTCCTTACAGCTCCTCTCCTATTCATCCTTCTCCCCCGAGCCCTATCAATCCTTCCTCGTTACCAGACCTTATTGCCAGTAACATTTTGGGCTCTAGTCCCCCCCTGTACACAAGTAATGTGCCGCGGGCCAGAGCAGTAGGTTCTGTGAGACCAAAAAAAAAAAAAAACTCCTAATGACATCACGGGGGGAGGGGCAAGCAGCCTTTTTTAGTTTTGCCTGGGGAATCTATAGCCCCTCCCCCAGCGTGCTGATTTCTAATTATTCACCCCCCACCTGGACCTTCACCTCTCACCGGATGCCTTTAAATGAAACTTTACAAGAAGTGGTTGAGTACCCCAGCACTATAATATAATATAAATATAAAAAAATGATAAAATATAAAATAATGTTGTATTAGAATCATTGGAGGGGTGATTGTATCTGTTGTCTGTCGAAGTAATTGGGGGGTGGAGGTAGCTGCTTCCGTCCTGCACCCTGCTTGGGGCCTTATTCATGAAGCTCTAGCGCCAGGTAGTGCCTGTACAGCGCCAGGTAGCGGCAGGTGAACGCCGTAGACGGCAGCAATTACACATTTATGAAGCCGAATCTGTAGGGCGACTAGAACAACGCCATGTAGCGTCCGATTCATCATTATCCCAGGCTCCGCGTACAGCGCCGGCGTTCAGCCTTGCAGAGGGCGCCACGTCTTACCTCTCACTACCTGACGCTCTCCCATACATTTCTATGGACGATCCTTAAATCCGTTTCCTGATCCCAATTTTATTTTTTTTTTATAAAATCTCAAAACTTTCTGACATGTATCCTGGGCAAGAAAATGACATTTTTTGGATTAATAATATTTTTATTGTCCTTATATGTCTGGTATTAAAGTTTTCATGTTACAATGTAATAACAATGTAATTCAATGTTTTCGCTTTGTTACTAGTGATACATGTTCAAAAATAGACTTGAATCACACAGCCTCTGGCGCTATGGGCTACAACTGCATGATTTTGAGCGCCGACACTGTTTGAGGCTGTTTTTTTTTAATGAATGTGGTGTGAGTCAGTCGCACTGAGCTGGCACTACCGTTCGCTCCCATACAGCGTAGTACTGCGACTCACACGTCATATTCATCAATGCCGGCCAGCGACTGAGGCGCTCTGGAACAAAGAACCATGGCCGAGCACAGCGACTACTAGCGGTCGCTCTGAAATCTGCGCTACAGACGCTCATCTGTCGCTATTTGGCGTTAGTAACGAATCAGCCTGCCCGTTTACTTGTGCCACAGCAGTTGCCCCAGAATCCCCGTCAGGCTCTACCGGGGAGACTACTTTAATTTAAATAATACATCAATGCACAGCAAGCTAGAATATGACTTGGCAAAACATAGATAAATCATATGACTTGTATAAAGCTTTTACAGGAATTCCAATTTTTTCACTGCCAGAACAACATTAACTGCGGCCACGCTCTGCCCCCACTGCAAATGTCATACCTGGAAATGTTCTTTGTATAGTCGGCCCTGAACAATAATTCAGGACCAGATTCAATTTACTGGGATGACCAAGACATGGCGCTAAAGGTCGTAATAAGCCGCCAGTCTGCCTTAGGCTCATAGGGGCCGTACATAATGGCTGGTCACCTGAGCGTTCTGTTCTATCATTATATAGACCTGGGGCACACAACCACTTCTTGTAAAGGTCCATTTAAAGGCATCGGTTGAGAAGTGTAGGTCCGGCGGAGGGCTGTCGCGGGAGGGGGGGGAGGATAGATAGAAATCAGCACGCTGGGGGAGGGGCTATAGATTCCCCAGGTAAAACTATAAAAGGCTGCTTGCCCCATCCCCTGTGATGTCATTAGGATGGAAAAAAAGAGGAGTTTTTTTGGGGGGGGGCCCACAGAACTTACTGCTCTGGCCCGCGGCACATTACTTGTGTACGGGGTGGACTACTGCCCAAAATGTTACTGGCAATAAGATCTGGTAACAAGGATGGATAGGTAAGGCTCAGAGGAGAGGGATGAATGGGAGAGAAGCTGTAAGGAAGAGGGATGTAAGGAAGGAATGGATGAGCAAAACTAGAAGGACAGGAATGAATGGCCTGGAAGAATGACTAATGGATTGGCAGAGCTGGGAGGTCAAGGATAGGATGGGCAAGGCTGGAAGGACAGGAATGAATGGGGCAGAGAGTCTGGACTGGATGGGGCAGAGCTGATGGGACAGGGTTTGGATGGGGAAAGCTGGAAGGGCAGGAATGGATGGGGCAGAGCTGGACTGGATGGGGCAGAGCTGGGGGGCAGGGATGGATGGGGCAGAGAGACTGGGCTGGATGGGGCAGAAAGACTCGGCTGGATGGGGCAGAGCTGAGGGGACAGGGATTGGATGGGGAAAGCTGGAAGGGCAGGAATGGATGGGGCAGAGCTGGACTGGATGGGGCAGAGCTGGGGGGCAGGGATGGATGGGGCAGAAAGACTCGGCTGGATGGGGCAGAGCTGAGGGGACAGGGATTGGATGGGGAAAGCTGGAAGGACAGGGATGGATGGGGCAGAGAGTCTGGACTGGATGGAGCAGAGCTGAGGGGATAGGGATTGGATGGGGAAAGCTGGGAGGGCAGGAATGGATGGGGCAGAGCTGGGGGGGGGCAGGGATGGATGGGGCAGAGAGTCTGGACTGGATGGGGCAGAGCTGGGGGGGCAGGGATGGATGGGGCAAAGCTGGGGGGGCAGGGATGGATGGGGCAAAGCTGAGAGGACAGGAATGGATGGGGCAAAGCTGAGAGGACAGGGATGGATGGGGCAGAGCTGAGGGGACAGGGATGGATGGGGCAGAGAGACTGGGCTGGATGGGGCAGAAAGACTCGGCTGGATGGGGCAGAGCTGGGAGGACAGGGATGGATGGGGCAGAGAGACTGGGCTGGATGGGGCAGAAAGACTCGGCTGGATGGGGCAGAGCTGGGGGCAGAGATGGATGGAGCAGAGCTAGGGGGGAACAGGGATGGATGGGGCAGAGAGTCTGGACTGGATGGAGCAGAGCTGAAGGGACAGGGATGGATGGGGCAGAGCTGGGGGGGGGGGCAAGATGGTGGGACATGGATAGATAGGGCTCAGCTAGGGCAGAGGGAGAGGATTGGATGAGGCAAGAGGCCGAGAAACAAAGTTTGTGTGCACCCTGCAATGCCACTTCCCACCCGTGCAGTACTTCATATTGCAATGCCAGGTGCCAGGGAGCCATGACACTGGCAGGGAGACTAAACACCACATCACCGATTGAGGGGGCAGTGCTGAGCACAGCAACACAGAAGCAACTGAATGCAGAGCTGTCAGGGCAGGGGGCCGGAAATCTGGCGCCGAGCTCCGCCAGTTTAGTATCGCTTGTATAGGACCATGACCTCATTTCCTCTCCCGTTTCAGTGACACGCGTTGCTTAAATGGGGGGAAAAGTGGATGACATTTTACTTTCAATCTTGTCATCGAAACACTGTTGCAATAAAGTAACAGAAAATAAAATGATGGCTTTGGTCACACATGCCCAACCTATGAGCTTTCCTACTGGCCGCTGCACAGGAAATGTCTCTGGAGTTGGTGAGCCCTTGTGCTTCCATTGTATGGACTCTTGTGTGGTCTCAGGATCGTGGTGGTGGAGCCAGGTTTCATTACCCAGAACAATTCCAGTATAGAAGTCTCCTGGATTCTCTCAAAGCAGCTCTAAATCCTCTTGGCCAAAGGTCTTGATCGAAGAGAGCCGAGTGACAGTGAGCCGTTCACTCGCTCTCGTTCGAGTTTGCGCCGTGGGAGCGGAAGGAAGGTGAGTGAAATGGGGCGACCTGGGGGGTACACACAGCGGGGCATCGCAATTGAGGATGCGGCCGCAGAGAGGAACAACACACAGGAAAGTCAAATCCATGTGTGTTGTTGGCCCAAATATTACTTGATCGTAGGAAGGAGCAGCATTGCCACATATGGGGGATGATCATCCATCATGGAGGATCACATGACAGGAGATCGGTCTGGACAGTGCTGGGGGGGGGGGGGGCTCAAACGCATGGATCTAGTGAGTTGCTGAGCCCTGGCCCTTAAATGGCACCTTATTTTAAAGTGGAACAAAACCCGGGATATTCGCTATCATGGGTTTAGGGCCTTGTCCCTGAAGCTTTCTTATTTGGGGTGACCCTCTGGGTGACACCACTGGAGTAACCCTCAAACTTACCATACCATTTTTGGGAGCACGCCTCAGCCCCAGAGGTTTTGGGGATGCGGCTGCAGCCCACAAACATGGTGTGGAACTCCTGGGAAACTGAGGGTGTGCTAGGGTTCCCAAGAGGTTCCAGGGTATCTGGATTGGGATGCCAGGGGCAGTAAATCGTCTTAAGGGAATTAATCGTCCGGCCAGTGCTGGTGTTTTAAAGCAGCTCAGAATCCAGGCTGCTAGTGAAATCGGGATGCCCCGCTGTGTGAAACCCCAGGAGGGGGCATCCCAGCTTCCCTGTAGCTGAGATAAGCTGCTTTCAGGTCTACATTGAAGCCGGGGATTAGGCCAGCATACTGGGTCACGTCAGATGGAAGTCTTCAGATTAGCCAATCAGCTTTCTCAAAAATGTCAGGTGGGTGTGGCCTCGAGCATCCTCCACTGAAGTACTTGGGTGAGGAGGGAGGAAGGGTGGGTTTTTGTGCTGCTTTAAGGTGCTTGGTTCCTTTAGCTCATGCCTTATTCTCCTTATTTTCAAAGCATATCTTAAGACAAGTCAAGGCTTTCAAGTTAAAACCATTGGTCCCTATGAAAAGAGGAAAATCAGTTTACGGGACATAGGGTGGTCACATGATATATATCCAAATCCCCCCCCAACAAAAAGGGATGCCTACAGGGGTGAACCTAGCCTCTCTGCTGCCTAAGATGACCTACAGCTCCCCCCAATGCTCCACTCCCCCGCCTGGCTCCTTTCTATAATGGGAACAGTACCAACAGGGGGTGTGTAGGGTGTAGTTGTCAGTCTCACATGGCCTCATTATAGGTGTGCCCTGGATGGATGGCTAGATATATGAGGAGTATATAGCTGGCTAGAACTACTGTAGGAGGAGCGAATGGATAGGCAGCACTGAAAGGAGAGGGATGGATGGATACTAGCGATGAATGGGATGAGCTGGGAAGAGAGAGGGAGGGATGAATGGATGGGAGCAGCAGGAGGGAGAGATGGATAGATGGATGAATGGATGGATGGATGGCTAGAGCAATGAGCAGATCGATGGGCAGAACTGAGGGCAGAGGAATGGATGGGAAGAGTGGAGCAAGGATGGATAAATAGATTGATGGCTGGGTGGATAGATGGGAGAAGCTGGAATGGAGGGATGGCTAGAGCTAGGAGGAGTGCATAGATGCGCAGAACTGAGGGGAGAAGGATGGATGGGATGAGCTGGGAGAAGAGGGGGAGGGATGAACGGATGCGAGCAGCAGGAGGGAGAGATGGATAGATGGATGGATGGCTAGAGCTATGAGGAGCAGATAGATGGGCAGAACTGAGAGAGAGAGGGATGGATGGGATGAGCCAGGAAGAGTGGGGCAGGGATGGATGGATAGATCGATGGCTGGACGGACTGATTGGAGAAGCTGGGAGGGAGGGATGGCTAGAGCTAGGAGAGTGCATAGGTGCGCAGAACTGAGGGGAAAAGGATGGATCGGATTAGCTGGGAGGAGAGGGGGGGGATGGATGAATGGGAGGAGCAGGATGGATGGATGGCTAGATTTATGAGGAGAATATAGGTGGCTAGAAATACTGTAGGAGAAGCAAACGGATAGGCAGCCCTGAAAGGAGATGGATGGATGGATACGAGGGATGAATAGGAAGAGCTGCAAAGAGAGAGGGGAGGGGTGAATGAATGGGAGCAGCAGGAGGGAGAGATGGATAAATGGATGGATGTTTAGCTAGAGTTATGAGGAACAGATAGATGGACAGAAATGAGGGGAGGGGGGTGGATGGGATGTGCCAGGAAGAGTGGGGCAGGGATGGATGGATAGATTGATGGCTGGATGGATTGATGGGAGAAGCTGGGAGGGAGGGATGGCTAGAGCTAGGAGGAGTGCATAGGTGCACAGAAGTGAGGGGAGAAGGATGAATGGGATTAGCTGGGCGGAGAGGTGGAGGGAGGGATGGATGGATGGGAGGAGCAGGATGGATGGATGGATGGCTAGAGCTATGAAGTGTGGATAGATTGGCAGAATTGAGGGGATAAGGATGAATGGGATTAGCTGGAAGGAGAGGGATGGATGAATGGGAGGAGCAGGATGGATGGATGGGTGGCTAAAGCTATGAGGCGTGGCTAGGTTGGCAGAACTGAGGGGAGAGGGATGGATGGGATTTGCTGGGAGGAGAGGGGGAGGGATGGATAGATGGGAAAAGCTGGGAGGGATGGATGGCTGGAGTTAGGAGGAGTGTATAAGTGTGCAGAACTGAGGGGAAAAGGATATATGGGATTAGCTGGGAGGAGATGGGGAGGGATGGATGGGAGGAGCAGGATAGATGGATGGCTAGAACTACTGTAGGAGGAGCAAATAGATAGGCAGCGCTGAAAGGAGAGAGATGGATGGATACGAGCGATGAATGGGATGAGCAGGGAAGAGAGAGGGGAAGGATGAATGGATGCGAGCAGCAGGAGGGAAAGATAGATGGATGGATGGATGGCTAGAACTATGAGGAGTGCATAGATGCGCAGAACTGAGGAGAGAAGAATGGGTGGGATCAGCTGGGGTAAGAGGGGGTGGGATGGATGGATGGGAGAAACTGACAGGGATGGATGGCTAGAGCTATGTGGAGCAAATCGATGGGCAGAACTGAGGGGAGAGGGATGGTTGGAGTTAACTGGGAGGAGAGGGGGAAGGATGGATAGATGAGAGAAGCTGGGAGGGATGGATGGCTAGAGCTATGTGGAGCGCATAGATGGGTAGAACTGAGGGGAGAGGTATGGATGGGATTAACTGGGAGGAGAGGGGGCGGGATTAATAGATGGGAGAAGCTGGGAGGGATGGACGGCTAGAGCTATGCGGAGAAGATAGATGGGCAGATCTGAGGGGAGAGGAAAGGTTGGGATTAGCTGGGAGGAGAGGGGGAAGGATGGATAGATGAGAGAAGCTGGGATGGATGGATGGCTAGAGCTATGCGGAGCAGATAGATGGGCAGATCTGAGGGGAGAGGGAAGGATGGGATTAGCTGGGAGGAGAGGGGGAGGGATGAATAGATGGGAGAAGCTGGGAGGGATGGACGGCTAGAGCTATGCGGAGAAGATAGATGGGCAGATCTGAGGGGAGAGGAAAGGTTGGGATTAGCTGGGAGGAGAGGGGAGGGATGGATAAATGAGAGAAGCTGGGATGGATGGATGGCTAGAGCTATGCGGAGCAGATAGATGGGCAGATCTGAGGGGAGAGGGAAGGATGGGATTAGCTGGGAGGAGAGGGGAGGGATGGATAGATGGGAGAAGCTGGGATGGATGGATGGATGGCTAAAGCTATGCAGAGCAGATAGATGGGCAGACCTGAGGGCAGAGGGATGTATGGGATTAGAGGGGGAGGGATGGATGGATGGATAGATGGGAGAAGCTGGGAGGGATGGATGCATACCCAGAGCAAAAGGTAGCAGGTTGATCGATAGGAATATTAGGATTGATCTAAGGTTGATCCAGATTTGCCCATACTGCTCTGTGAGTTATTTAATCTGTATCTTACTTTTGGGATGCCCTGCAGTGCAATACTAACCTCCAAACTGCTCCAACTTTGAATAACAGAATTAATTTATCGATGCAGATCTGCAGGTTACACCCCAAAAGAGGGACACATGAGACCAACAAGGGACATGGGGAGCATGAACTCAAAAGAGTGACAGTCCCTCCTAATCCGGGACAGCTGGGAGGTATGCATTTATAATACAAAGGTTTCTCATTATAAAAAATAAACTGTTAGATAAATACTTTAATCATCTTTGCAGGCAAGACCTGTTACTTCTTCTTCCCTTGCGCTCTGTCTCTCTCTCTCTCTCTCGTTCCCCTTTTTCTTTTTTTTTTTACACTCCGTCTTTGCTCTACAACTGAGTCATTCGTCTGCTTTTGGCTCTCGGGTATACATGGTCTCTGCAGTGTGGCGGCTCTGCTGCTGTGGCGTGCGGCGGTCGCAACGCTCTTCTCTGCAGATGCAGATGTGATTCCAGGCGCTGAGCTTAAGGAGGGAAAGAAAAAAAAAAAAAAAAAAAAGAAAGAAGAAGCATCAATAAGGCTGGAGCTATGCATACATCTCACGACTGAAGCCCCCCTCTCGCCACCATTCATATGAACCTCCTCTTTTATTTCTTCTAGGCCTCCTCCTCCTCCACCGCAGACATGGAGAAAATCAGGTAAGTGCTCTTTATATTTACCTATCGGGGGAGATGATGCCAGATCCCGGCACTTGTTAATCCCAGCAAAGCCATTTTTTTTTCCTTGAAGGGGAGTCTTGGATGGGAGCTGGGAGCTTACTGCATTCATTCCATTCATGGCGTGAGCTGCCTCTATGGACATGCCGAGACAATATCCCTGATTATTTCCCCAAAAGCTACCAGGGATTCTCCTTCCCTCCCCTTTATTGCATTTCCCTTTATACCCCAAAAGCTACCAGGGATTCTCCCTCCCCTCTATTGCCCTTTCCTTTATAGAGTATCCCCTAATGCCTGCCTGATGCCTGCACCTTGCTCTTTCATGGAATAAACCTGATCAAAGTGCCCAGTTATTAGTAGCCAATCAGTAAGATGATTTCCGATTGGCTGCCGGGGGTCAGAGCACTTTGCAGTTTGTTGGCAAAGATTCAATTAATGATTGTTCTGTTGCGCTGCAAAACTCTCTGTAATCCCCTGATGTACTGCCAGCATCCCCGAGCATGCTCCTCGCAATCATAGGAGCATTTTGTTTTATTAATATACGATTATTTTATTTATTTAAATTATTGATTGATAGGAATATTATTAGACTGTGTTGTCATTATAACCCTTTAATGTATGTTAGCTTAACCCTTAAAGTCTAACCAGGCAAAGTACTGTACTGTAAGCTATACTGCTAGCCAATCAAAATCCATACTGAAATTCCTTAGATTATAATGTGCTCTCATTGGCTGCAGGGTGTTAGTTGACTTTGCTTTGCAGTGCAACAATGTGTGCCAGTAATTCATGTTTTTGTTTTCCAGTATATTTAAATTATATTGTGCAGCATTATTTTGTGCATATATGGCCATTGTATTATTTAATTAAGCATTAATCAAATGTAAAATTGTATTATATAATTGTGAATTATTCAAATATAAAATATATATATGACCACTGTATTATTTTATTGAGCATTCATAAAATATAACACTGAATTATTTATTAAGTAATATATATATATATATATATATATATATATGTATATATATATATATATATATATATATATGAGAGAGAGAGAGATATAAAAATAAATAAATATATATATATATATATTTAATTCAGCATTAAAACTATATATATATATATATATATATATATATATATATATATATATATATTATATATATATATATATATTATATATATATATATTAAATTCAGCATTAAAACAATAAAAAAAACTACTATATTTTAAATAATATTATGTATTTAAATTATTATTATTCATACAATTATTAATGTTGCTGTTTTATTATTACGGTATTTTATCACAATTATATATATATATATATATTTATGTTGCTAGTAATTATAATATAGCTGTTGCTGCCAGTTATATTATTTTTTCTTATTCCAATTATTATTATTATTTTTATTAGTTAATAATAAAAAATGTTTTTTAGTTACACATTCAAGTTTAACACTAATAAGGAATCTTAACTGGTAACCAATTTGAATTCATTAATAAAGTTAATTCAGTGTTTGATGCATTCTGATTGGTTCCAACCAGGAGTCAGTAAGCCAAAGCCCAACTTTTATCAGGCCCCCGACTACGACTCCTTTATAAATGGGCAGTAATAATTAGTAAAAAAACATTCCTGTAGTAAATGGTAGCTTCTGGCTTTTTCTCACGACTATATAAGCGATATGGCTCCTTAATACTATACATAAAGCATATTTCCTTTGTTGTCTATTAGAATACAATTTCTGAAGAAATAACTTAAAGTGGGCCAAAACCCACCCTAGAGTGCCCCCAGGCCAAAGACAAAAACCCAGGATTGTCAAAATCATGGGTTTTGGTCCACTTTAAAGCAGCAAAGTTAGAAGAGCAAGGGTCATATTAGCGATTTAGAATAGTTGCGGGACACAATTATTAAAAGGTTCGAAATTTCAAATTTTTCATTTTAAATATCATAACAAAAATTTTCTACACCACTCAGGAAACCCACTGTCTCCACAAACCCCACAGATTGTTTAACCCTTGCCTGGAATGTTCCTTTTAATTTCCAGTCCAAGCAATAACAAAAAGTCTATACTCACCTTTTTCCCCCACAGCTCTTCCGTGCAGCGCTGGCAACTTTATAATTGCCAATGATTGAGAACGAGCAACTCCATCCTCCATCGATGGGCAGACCCCTACCACTCCTACTCCATTTATTGCAATGGAGGAGGCGTGCCAAGTCAGGAGTGCTGAACTCTTTGGGATGACCCCTCCATTGCAATGAATGCAGTAGACTTGTGGGGTGGTAAGCAAGGCTTCATGGGAGGCCGCCAACAATGGAAGATAAAAACAATGGCTCACCACCATTGGTAAGTTTAAAGATGCCGGCACTGCATGGAGGAGCTGCGGGAGAACACCGGACCTGCAAGGAGGAGCTGTCTTGGCGCAGCATGAAGACACCGAGTATAAGGGACATGGGCGATTGGAGAAGTCATTATCTATCAGTACAAGAACACCCGGCTGCTGCTGCTTATCGCTGATTGTTATATACCTAAACTACATTTATGATTAATGTTTTAAAACTACCTATGAAGGTTACATCATTATACAGTATTAGGAAGAGAGTTTATCTTATACTGGAGTCGTAATCGGTTCCTTTTTTCTGACTCCATCCAAAACTAGCTCTGACCTTAACTCTGCGACTCCAACTCCACAGCCCTGGTTGCAACAGGTCAGTTGCTGGCATTGTTTGTTGCACTGCAAACTGTTTTCTATTCTTTAGTGTTTTTCCAGCCTAATTTTATTGTATGATTTATTGTTATATTAGATGTTGCTATTGTTATTATTATTGTACATCCAATCATTATTAATATATATATATATTTATTTATTATTATTATTATTATTTTACCAATATTTTTATTAGTTGAAGGATTAGTCTGGGCAGGTTACATGCAAAATGTAATATCAGTTGCCCATCTATCATCATAGAATGGCCCCTAATCGGATGCTTGGGTTACAGTAGTGCACCCTTCAGGTTGCTGGCAGCATCTCTTGAACCAAACCTGTAATGAAAAAATACTGCCGTTACTGAACGCACTTTGAAAAATGTCTCCTTGCCTGGCTGTCATGCTGCTTCTCCTAAATTGTAATGATCAGAACCACATCAAGTGTGTGGTCAACACACTCATAAAAAGTCAGAGCTCTGTTATAGGTTAGTACCTTACCAATAGTGTTGGGCGAACACCTAGAAGTTCGGCAAGTTCGGCTAAACTTTAAACAAAAGTTCTGTTTGGGTACCTGAACTTGAGCCGAACCCCATTGAAATCAATGGGGACCCAAACTTTTGGGAGTGATTCTTCCTCTGGGGGCCCCTTGACAGGCAGACCCACCTCCATCCCCCAGGCAAAGTGGGGCTCGTCTGTCAAGGGATCCCCAGAAGCTCAATCGGACTGGGACTGTTAGAAAAAAAATTGCGGTGGCAGGCAGGTGGTGGCGCCGGATGACGGGTGCCTTTAAACTAATGCAGAGTGTGCAGCTGGCTATTTGCTGCTAGTGTCCTCACTCACGAAGGCGGCCATATTATTGAAGCCCCGGCCATGGACATTTTGTGAAAGGAAAGAACGCTGTGTAAGTGTACAGCCACTTCCTGTGTGCTGCACAATCTGCGTCAGTTTAGCAATGAAGTCCGGGCAGAAGTCATGTTCGAGTTGGTTGAAAAAGGGGTTGATGCAAAGTTCACCCAACACCACTTGAAAGTTGAAAAGACCCTTCAAAACAGAAAATGTTGGGAGTAAGAGAGTTTCATAGCAGCCACGCAACTAGGTTTTAGAAGCTCCGGTGTATCTTCAATGACAGGTTTGCTTTAAATCCCTATTGGCTGATATGTTCCACTGCTGCTATGATCATGTTTATTCCCTGAGGAACAATGTGTCAAGTGAGGGAACCCTTCATCAGTTTTTGTTTTATGGAAATTGTAAGATGGCATGTGTTGGTTTCAATGGGTTGGTCGATCTTGATAATTGTTGTTTGTTATAATATTATTGATTAGGTTCAAGGCTAACTCCAACTTTATGAAGGGTCACTTCTCCCAGTATGTCAAAAAAGCATGTGTCTTACTCTCTAGGGTCAAAGGGGTCATGTGACCACCCTGTAGGGCGCTACTTTTTATTTTTTTTTACAAATAAATTGGTGGCCCTGTGTCACAAGCTATACCATTGCTGCCCATTCATGTCCATGTAGCCCAATGTTCCCCAACCCTCTCCTCCACCAACGGGTCATATTTTTAAAGAATTTTTACATAGCTGCCTCTCTAGCTCTATCTGAGTATTAATTATCTCACCTGAGATCTGCAAAACCTGACCTGTTGGTGGCTCTCGAGGAGAGGGTTGGGGAACACTGATGTAGCCCATTGGAAAACGGTGTGGTTGCAACTTCTCAACAAGTCCTGTGATGTCTACAGAGACAACCAAGACCTCCTGCAAGCAGAGCTTCTTGTTCTTTAGTAGCACAAACTAAAGGGGTAGTCATGTGGTTTTGATGCCACCTACCTTGCTAGTGTGTCCAATTTACCTAGGTGTCACATCCAGGCAAACTAAGTGGCTGGACCTTCGGGAGGGTTTTTGAAAGTCTTGGTTTGGGAATAGGAGTGTGTGAGACTGCAGCAGCCACCAGTCAAGTGGTTAAGGCCTCTCTAGAGACTGACATGACTAAGGTAGCGCTACCAGTCGAAAGAGTAGTGGTACTGAACTGTAAACCAGTGCACACACAGACAAGGCAGACTGAGGGCTGGTAGAACAGAAAAGGATAGAAAACAGATGCACACAGCAATAAAGCTTGAAGGGGATTAGCCAAGACAGACAGGGACCAGAAACTGGTGCACACATAGGCAAGACTGGAAGCAAATTAGCAAAGATAAGCATGGACTAGAAACAGGTGCACACAAAGACAAGGCTGAAAGCAGATTGGCAGAGAGAAGCATGAACTAAAAACAGCAGACTGACCTTGTTTTTTATAGAAGCCCTTTTTCTTGTTTTGTAGAAGACCTCTTTCCTCTATTGCAGAAGACCTATTCCTTCTATTGCAAAGAGGTAGTCTTTTTCTATCACAGACTTTTTTTTTTTGTAGAAAACCTATTGTTTTGTAGAAGACCTCTTTCTTCTATTGCAGAAGACCTCTTTTCCTTATTGTGATAGGTTGTCTTTTTCTTTCATAGAAGACCTTCTTTTTTTAGAAGACTTCTTTCTTGTTTTGTAGAAGATCTCTTTCTGGTCTTTTGCAGAAGACCTATTTCTTCTATTGTGGAAGGTAGTCTTTTTCTTTCATAGAAGACCTCCTTTTTTGTAGAAAACTTCTTTCTTCTATTGTGGACGGTAGTCTTTTTCTTTCACAGAAGACCTTCTTCTTTTTTAGAAGACCTATTTTGTGTTTTGTATAAAACCTCTTTCTTCTATTGCAGAAGACCTCTTTCCTTTATTGTGGTAGGTAGTCTTTTTCTTTCACAGAAGACCTTCTTCTTTTTTAGAAGACCTATTTTGTGTTTTGTATAAAACCTCTTTCTTCTATTGCAGAAGACCTCTTTCCTTTATTGTGGTAGGTAGTCTTTTTCTTTCACAGAAGACTTCCTTTTTTGTAGAATGCATCTTTCTTGTTTGGCAGAAGACCTCTTTCTTTCATTGCAGAAGACTTATTTCTCGTCTATTGCAGAATACCTTTTTCTTTTATTGCAGAAGACCCATTTTTTTGTTTATTGTAGAGGACCTTTTTCTTCTATTGCAGAAGACCCATTTTTTTGTTTATTGTAGACGACCTCTTTCTTCTATTGCAGAAGACCCATTTTTTGTTTATTGTAGAGGACCTCTTTCTTCTATTGTGGAAGGTAGTCCATTTTCTTTCACAGACCTTCTTCATTTTTGTAGAAGACCACTTTATTGTTTTGTAGACCTCTTTTTTCTATTGCAGAAGACCTTTATTGTGGTAGGTAGTCTTTTTCTTTCTTAGAAGACCTCCTTTTTTGTAGAAGACTTATTTCTTCTATTGTGGAAGGTAGTCTTTTTCTTTCATAGAAGACCTTCTTCATTTTTAGAAGACCTATTTCGTGTTTTGTAGAAGACCTATTTCTTCTATTCCAGAAAACAGTTTAGGACAGTGCCAAAAGTAACCCATCTCTATGGTCTAACAATTGATTTTGCCTTCTGTATGCCTTTAATATACTAAGCAGAATAAGAGGAGAGGTAAATATTAGAAACAGGCGTCAGAGACTGGGAGCTCAGTTTGAAACAGACTTAGAACACGGACTGAGAACAAGAGTGGACACACAGAGTCTGGTTGTCTGTGCCACCAGACAGGCAAGGGATCAACCACTATAGACACAGACATTTTGGTACTCTAAGGTGGACCCAATACCTTGTCTCTTTTAAAACATGTACTGGTCAGATGCAAACAGGGAAAAGAGAAACAAAAGGCTAACATATTATAAGACAACGGGGCAGCAGGAAACTGGCTAATCTGAAGTAAAATATAGACTTGCAGAAAACAGGAGGTCAGCAACCCAATACGAGGATCAGAAGTCTAGGTCCAACAATTCTGTCAGAAGGCCTAAGTTGAAACACAGGAGCCAGAAAGCCTAGAACCTCCAACAGGTGAAGAAGCAGCTGTCACCTACCTTGTTGGAAATCAGGTCTATGTAGACAACCACCAGCAGTTCCACCTTTCCTAGTTAATGAGTATTATGGAAACACAACAGAAGAGAAGGCCATGTCAGGTATAGATGCCTTGGAGGACTTGATGAGCAGAGTAGAGATTCAGGGCATTTAGGACCCGAAAGATAGGAAGGGGTTAACATAGTCTGTACCTGGAGGGAGCTAGCAATGGCAACTGGTGGAGTGCTACACATGCAGCGGTTCTGGAAGGCTAAGTCTACCAGCAAGTTCGGTTTTCCCCAGGGCCTCCCGCAAGGGAGGACAGACTCTGCTGCAAACAAACCGGGGTCCCATAACTGTTACCAGTGACCACCAATTAGTTACCAATGACCAGTGAGCCCAGAGTTCAGTATGGGAAAAGCCCAATTCAGATAATGAGGAGGGCTGCTGACACAGAGCCCGGAATTCCAGAGCCAAGGTAGTTTGTAATCCAAAAGCCAAAGCTCAAAGAGCCAAAATAGGTAGTCATCCAAAGCCAGGGGTCAGGAGCCAAAGTGGGGCTGTCATCCAAAGCCAGGGTTCAGGAGCCAAAGTGGGGCTGTGATCCAAAGCCAGGGGTCAGAAGCCAAAATGGGGCTGTCATCCAAAGCCAGGGGTCAGAAGCCAAAGTGGGTCTGTCATCCAAAGCCAGGGGTCAGAAGCCAAAGTGGGGCTCTCATTCAAAGCCAGAGGTCAGGAGCCAAAGTGGGGCTGTCATCCAAAGCCAGGGGTCAGAAGCCAAAGTGGGGCTGTCATCCAAAGCCAGGGGTCAGAAGCCAAAGTGGGGCTGTCATCCAAAGCCAGGGGTCAGGAGCCAGAGCAAAGTTGTCAACCAAAGCCAGGGGTCAGGAGTCAGAGCACGGTTGTGATCCAAAGCCAGGGGCCAGGAGTCAGAGCAGGGTTGTGATCCAAAGCCAGGGGTCAGAAGTCAGAGCAGGGTTGTGATCCAAAGCCAGGGGTCAGGAGTCAGAGCAGGGTTGTCATCCAAAGCCAGGGGTCAGGAGCCAGGGCAAGGTTGTTAACCAAAGCCATAGGTCAGGAGTCAGTGTAAAGATCCAAAGCCAGGGGTCAGGAGTCAGAGCAAGGATAGCAACCAAAGCCAGGGGTCAGGGGTCAGAGCAGGGCCGTGATCCAAAGCCAGGGTCAGAAGCCAGGGCAGGATTTTCATCCAAGCAGTAGTCAGAGCCAAAGTAGGTATTCTTTCAGATACAGGAGTAGGTGGCAGGGATCACCTCTATGAAGATCTGCAGACATTCTCATTGCACCCTGGGCCTCCTTTTAAAGACCTTTTGGCACTAGGACACATGCGTCCACCAAATATGGCAGTCACACCTGCATACAAGGCCGAACAAGATCCCTGAGCCCAGACTGTGCATGCGCTGACTGTTATACCATATATCTCCTGGGTGACCATGTGCACACCTAGGCATGTACCCACCAAACAAGAATACTAAGAGGGCGCGACTGTGCACGAGGTTACGAGCGTGCAAACACCAACACATGTTCATGTGAGCTGAACCACTTCCATGACAACAGCAAAGATATTGGACAAATAAAGAGTACCACTTGTTTCTTTTAGTCCAAATTTACAGGCTAGTACCAAGGGCCTGAGTCATTTTTATGGCACCAGTTGGAGAGGGTGCAGTTGCATCTGCTAAGTGAGGACTGTAGCACCTACAGGACAAAGGCTGTCACATTTCCATCTGCCTTTGGACAGGTCTCATGACCACCCTTTTGGCATTGAGGAATTATCTAAAAACACATGAGTTTTTGGCATTATGGGGAGAAAACTGTATGGAGCAGTCTGAACTGGATTGGGAGGTTTTCTTCGCACCACACCTGGTTGGCCTGATCTATTTCAAATGAAACTAGAGCAAACTTTGTCCAGCGCTACGCTTGCTTTTTTTGTTGTGTGTTCTGCTTTTCGTTCTTTGGCAAAGCGTTGTACATGTGTTTTGCGTTGTAGCGTGTAGCATTTTCCCCCTCTGTGTTTTAGATTGAAAAAAATTGATGCTCAGCAAGTACGCGGTTCTGGGTTGTCATAGCATTGCTGTGTGAAGCTGCTGAGATGCCAGCAAAGCCTGTCCAGCTAATTGCCTCATCTGCAGGCCTTTGCCTTTGTATACAGTAAATAAATGAACACAAATTACCTGTCTCACATCTTACAATATATTGATGGACACTTATCTCCGCGGCTTTCATGACCTGACGAGCTTCAAATGCGTTTGTGCAAATTGGCTTGTTCATCAAAGAGAAGAGCGGGTCTCGATTTTGGGGTCAGACAGATTTTCTTTCACTGAGATGGGCATTAAAAAGTGCTGTTGTTTCCATGCCACAAATTGTGGTGGTGTTGGGAGGGTTGGATAGGGACTTCGAACTTGATCAACACGGCTATATCCAAAATACAAAGTAATTAGGTAGTAATGTGTAGGAACAAGGTGTAGGAGCTTTACCCACTTAGAACCGTGCCGGCGTCTGCAATGGGCTTAGCAGGACAGGTGCCAGGGCCCCTGCGCTTTGGTCGGGCCAACCTCATATGGTGGTCATGTGACACACTTCTTCTCAATGGTGAGCAGGTCATTCCTTCTTCCAAGGCAGCCCTCAGTAACCAGGACTGGGAATCAGCCAGGGGCAGATTCCCAGTCCTGCCCCTGCTTCCTTCCTTACTTCCTTTCTTTCTTTCTTTCTTTCCTTCCTTCTGTCATTTCTATATTTCTTCTCCCTTTCTTTATTTTTCTTTGTCATTATTTCTTACTTTGTCATTCATTACTTCTATTCTTTCTGTCATTTATTTTATTCTTTTATTCCTTCTATTCTTTCTGTCATTGCTTTTATTATTTCCTTCTGTGTTTTTCCTTCTTTTAGGGCTTTCTGTCATTCATTCATCCATTTCATTCCTTCTTTTCTTTATTTCTGTCATGAATTTATTTTCTTCTTTCTGCCATCTCTTCTATTCTTTCTCTCGTTCTCCCTATTCTTTCTCTCACTATCATCTGTGGAGGATAAAAGGTGTGTATAGCATTTTTGTATAGCATTGCCTGTACAATGATTTTATAGTGCAGTACTGAAGCTTAGTCTTGTAGGTGCCAACACCGTGGCAGGGAAGGTAATGGGCTCCTACAGCCTGATGCTGAGATGATAGCTCTGCAGGGGCAAAACATGGGCTGGGGAATGCAGTGGGACTGGGGGGGGGGGGGGGGAATTGAAGGAGGTGTTATAAGATAAATGAGTGGATTCCAGCACAGGTCCAGCCAGCACCAAAGAAGTATGGCTCACTCGGAGTTTCCTCCATGCCCCTATGGCCAGTCTGCCCCTGGTCATACCTGTTAAAGTGGACCTAGAGCAAAAAATGACCAGTGGGGCAGTTCTATCCCTCAACCCTCCTAGGCTTCCAGTTTGGCATACCCCTGAAACAGACGCATGCAATGCCTTAAATAACTGGTGGTGTAATAAGTTCGGTCCCTTGTTTTAACTTTTAACAAGGACTATTTGGCCATGCAGATATAATCTCAGCTATGATGATTCAAGGAACTATTATTGGGCCGAAACCAAAAATCAATGAGTGGATTTAATTAAAATAGAGCCGGTTACATTACAGAAAAAGTAATAATATAAATGATGTAAATATGATGTAAAGTTGCAATATCCGGGATGTAAGTGGTGTCCATACAAAAAAAAAACAGCAATCTCTCTCAAGCAAATTCAACCAGGGCCTTTTGTTCTCTGCCAGCCCCCACCATACTGCCTGCATGGCAGCTCTTCATGTCTCCTCCATTCTGAGACCAAGCAACCCCCTTTCCTCCTTAAATGTTATTACTCTGGTCAAACTTTAATTTCTCCCCCCCTAACTCTTCCTGTTACAAAGAAGCAGTCATGTAAAACTATCTCCTTAGCCTAAACACAAAACAGATTATTTCAGTTAAATAGTTGAAAGTCCACATCAAGTAATTACTGAGATAGAACCCAGACATACCCAAACATTACTTGAGTCTGCATATGTATATAATGAATATTGATACAATTCACCGAAGTAAACCTTATATTATATTTATATGTGTATGATTTCCCTTGAATCAGCCATCCCCGGATCAGGATCATAATAAATGGCAGGCAAACATTCACAAATTCCACATTCATCCAAGTTACCTATATACATCAATAATATTAGTGATTTAATAATGATTCATTAATGATTTAGATCATAAACATTTTATTCCTCTGGAACCTTCTTACAGGTGGCAATGATAGGCTTGGTGGAACCAGCATGCACACGCTATGCACGGCACTACTCAAGCCCAGCTGCTGTAGTCCATTGGCCACTGGCTGTCATGTGGGACACATGGCACAGGGATTTGTAATTTAGATTTCAGGCATTTCTAGTGGAATGATCGCAGACGGGCGAGCCTAGTGAGCTCCGGTATATATGACTTACACAGGTCCCCAACCAACCATCACAGGTCCATCATTAAAGAGCTGTCAGACCACCACCACTCATCTCAACGCTACAAAATGTCTACAAGAAGATGTAGGCTTGTAAATGCAAGCTGTTGGATAGCTTTAGGAATAGACTTACCCTGGGGTCACAATGGCAAAATTGTTCAGCTGGTAATCCTGTGGGCCAGTCCAGGCCTGCCCCCCTGTAATGCCACCACCAGCCTGGTATGGATGAGGCCTTCTTTCCAGTATTAGGGGTTATCCTATTAAGGTACCCATCCAAGACACCCTTGTAACCCTGCTTGCCTGGTGTCCAGAGTTACCCCCTTTATCTCTTTCAATGCTGACATCTCCTGACCCGATGTATGATAAGCCCTGGTCCCTCAGCTGTTTGATTGCAGGTAGATGCGTATGTTGCTGCACAAAGCACCCCCCCTTCTATGTGGGTGTCCACCCCGAGCCCCAAGGAGGCTCCCCTTTAGTACCCCCAGAAAGTGGTGGACTGGGGCCAAAAATCAGCCCTGGATTTTACCAGCCCCTGGCCAGCCTGAGGCATCTCTGCTGAGGTCCCCCCAACTATGATGCCGGGGCTAAACATTGAGGGCTGAGGTTCCCTGGCCTGTGGGTACAGTGGGACTGGGTACAGGGGCTTGAGAGGGAGACTAAGGGGCAGGAATTGAATATGGATGTTAAAAGCAGCAACCCAACTGGCCCCAAAGCAGTGCGGCCCACCGGGCATTGTCCTGGGTCTCTCTGCCCCCAGGCCCCTGTCCAGCTGCTTCAGTGGACACCTCCTTGATTAACCAATACTGCCTTACTTTCTTTTTGATCTATCCAGCCTTTCTTACCCCACTATCCCCACTTCTGATTTTTTTACCCCCTCTTTTTAGTCCTCATCTATCCCTCCCTTAAACTCTGCTTTTTTTCATTCTCACCTTCATCTGTCTCTTCCTCACTATGCTCATTCATTACTCTCTCTCCATTTTCCCTTTCTCTTCTTCCTTCCTTCCCTTGCTTCCCTGTCTCTCCCATCCCTCCCTTTTCCCCCCCAATCCAAAATTACCCCCCTCCCCTTCCCTTCAATCCCTTCTTTTCTCTCACATCTATTCCTTCTCTCCTAAATGATCTCTTTCACTTTGTTCTTTCTCTGTTCTTGCCCCTTTTCCTTCCCCTCCAATTCTTGCCCTTTCTTCCCATCCTATCCCTTACATCTCTTCCTTTTCCACCTTTCACATTCCTTAGTCCCTCTGTTTCCCTCCCATGATTTGTCCATTATTTTGCACTCTTGGTAGTGTATCTATCTTCTCCTCTTTTTTACTATCCCTATCCTCATCTTTAGCCTTCCTTCTTTCCCTTCCTTTGGTTTTCCATATCTACTTTTCCTTCCCACTCATCCCTCCCTTTCCTTTAATTTCTGCCCTTCCTCCTTCCCTTTCTTTTTACAGTAGTTTATCTTTTTCCTTAGTAGTAGTTTTCCCTTCCCTTGTCTCTGCATTATCTCTTAATTTCCCTCCAATCCCTTTCACTTCCCTCCGATTCCTTTTCTTTTTTCCCATCACTTGCTTTTCCTACCCACCCCATCATTTCCCCTTTCTATATATCTCTTCCCTTTCCTGCTATTCATTTGCTTCTTCTCCAGTCCCTTCCTTCCGTTTCAATCCATCCCATGTCCTTCCTCCCTATTCCTCCGCCTAATTCCTTTACCTTTAGTTTCATTCCTTTTCTTTCTATCTCTTTCACTTTGTTCTTTCTTTGTTCTTGTCTCTCCACCATCTCTTCCTTCCCTTCCAATCCTTTCCCTTTATTCCCATTCCCTCCCTTACACGGCATCTCTCCCTTTTCCACCTTTCACATTCAATAGTCCCTCTCTTTCCCTCCCATGATTTCCCCTTCTTTTGCACTCTTGGTATTATATACCCCCACTAACTGATGCCAAATGCCCTGTGAAAAACATTAACTGGCCATTTTAATTGGCGGAAAGTTTTGTTTGCAACCGCTTTGAGCATTGTCTTAGACATGACCCAGCGAGACGCTTCCATGGCTTTCCAGGCCTCATCTCACCCATATAGAGTGATTAAACATTTAAACTGTTCTTTAATAATAGATGAGAGAGATTACCTTTAGGATTTAGTTAAGGAAAGAATGGGAAATGTATTAAATGAGCTCAGTGAGCCGCTGCCAACCTATGGGCTGCCCTCCAGCTTCTGCTCCACCATTGGCAGAGCACTCTGAGACTAATGTAGTGGTTGGGCTAAAGTAGAGCTCTTCCTAAAATTAGGGGGCATGGGGAATCCATAGAGATATCTGACTTCAGTGTTGGTCTGGGGCCAAAAATCAGCCCTGGATTTTACCAGGCCAGCTCGAGACATCCTTACTGAGACTCCCCAACCATGATTCTGGGGCCAGGGCTGGCATCAGCACCCAGCAAGGTAGGGCATATGCTGGGGGCCCCCACCCTCCGGGGAGACCCACTGACAGGGCTGGCTTTTGGGGTCTACGGCGCTTGACTGGCGGCAGACTGGGAGTTCACGGCCACAGCTGGTGCCCACATCTCCTCGAATGGCAGGTTCCACACAATGGGGCATCTCGATTTAGATTCCAGGGGAGGAAGTGCAGGGTTATGTTCTGCTTATAAGTTGCCCACCCCAGCTGATTACCCATCCCTGGAGCATCTCAATGTGTGATACCCTACTGTGTGACACCCCCTGGGATCTCTGGCATACCCACTATGCAAGCAATTCCACCCCTGAGTTTTGGCCCACTTTACAGAGTCATCTCAATTTGGGGTGCCCCTGTTTGTGAAAGAACCCCCCTGGTTTGGCCATTAACTCAAACTGCCGATCCCACAGTGCATTCACCAGTTCCAGGAAAGTAATGAACAAAGGGGGGGTCACACACAGGGGCATCCAAAATCAGGAGGATCTAGATTCATTTAGACTCTGAGGTCAGGTTGCACTTCAAAGTAGACCAAAACTAGAGTTTTGGTCCAAATAGCGTGATCCTTAGGGGGCATCCAGATTTAGTACGCCCCTCGGTGATGTGATGCGACTCTTCACCACAAAGGGGTCCACTGAGACCATGCCGCCCAAGGGCCCACATAAACCTGGATCCGGCCCTGTCTGGGGCTATAGCACTGGGGGCTGGGGTCCCTTGGCTTGTGGGTAAAGTGGGGCTGAGAGGGAGGGTAAGAGGACAGGAATTGAATGAAGAAACATAGAAGGTTGACGGCAGAAGGAGACCATACGGTCCATCTAGTCTGCCCTTATGTGTATATTGTATGTTCTCTTTATCTTAGGATAGATGTGTGCTTAGCCCAGGCATGTTTAAATTCAGTGACTGTTGATTTTTCAACTACCTCTGCTGGAAGTTTGTTCCAAGCATCTACTACTCCTTCCGTAAATTAATATTTTCTAACATTGCTCCTGAGTCCTGATCTTCCCTCCGACTAGCTTCAGGTTGGGCCCCTTGTTCAATCATTAAGCTTCTTCTCAAAAACACTTCCCTCCTGAACCTAATTCAATCCTTTCACATATATAAAGGTCTCCGTCATGTCCTCTCCCTTCTTTCCTCCAGACTGTACAAATTAAGTTCTTTAAGTCTCTCCTGATAAGTTTTAAGTTTAAGTCCTTCCACCATTTTTGTTGCCGGCCTTTGGACCCGTTCTATTTGAATAATGTCTTTTTGCAGGGGAGGTCTCCAGAACTGCACACAGTATTCTAGCTGTGGCCTCACCAGGGCTCTATACAGCGGCATCACAACCTCCCTCTTCCTACTGGTGATGCCTCGAGCTATGCAGCCGAGCATCCTGCTTGCTTTTCCCACTGCCTGGCTACACTGTCCAATCATCTTGCAGCTTTCAGTAATCAGTTTCCCTAAATCTCTCTCCTCCGAGGTCCTGGTAACACAGTGCTGCCCATACGGTGCTCAGAGCAGGGATTCCTTCTACCCAAGTGCAGGATTTTACATTTAGAGACATTATGTGGGTGTTAAAACAGAAGCCTGACTGACCCCAAAGCAGTATGGCCCTCCGGACATTGTCCTGGGTCTCCCTATGGCATACCTCCCAACTTTTTGGTGTTTAAATTAAATTAAGCCACTGCCCTCACTGAGGAATGAATAGGAAATATTCATAATCTGGATGCCCTGAGGGGCGCGAGTATGCCTGCCCTGGAGTCTCATAGATGCCAAGGTGGGTTTTGGTCCACTTTAATAAGCTTCAGATATTATACCTGTGCTAGTTATTGGTATGACACATCCCCAGGGGCAGACTGGGCCAAAAACCAACCTTGGATTTAGCTGCTGAGATCTGCCCCTGATGTGCTTCACAGCCGGTCACTGAGCGTATTTGTCAGCTGAGGCTAAAGCATTGCAGGGACTGGGGGTGGGTATGGTCAACATTTTCAAAATCCTGTGCTTTGTTCCTCCTGTCGAGATGCCCCAATGTGGTAAGATCACCAATTGACGCACCTTTCCCGCGACTCCGCGGCACATGTGCAGGCCGCTGGCCAATCAGCAGCTTGCATTTAATTCAACTTTTGCTATGCTGCTCTGAGCTCATAGCCAGGGCCAGTTATGAGAGGGGTGCAAGGGACGCGAGCCCCGGGGGCCTCCACTGCTTTCCCTGCAAAGGGGGCCTCTACCAAACTTTGGGTTATGGTCTGGTCCAGGAGGCTCTTCAGTCTTTGGTCTGACGGGAGCGGGGCCAGGACAAAGCTATCGGCGGCAGTGGGGGCGCGGCTGGGCAAGACCTTTCTAGAGTCTAGAGCAGCAAAGCCGCCGTCGGCACCGCTCCAGTGATGGGTGCAGAGCTGTCACTGCACATAAGCCACCAAGCACAGCCGCTGGCAGCTCAATGCAGGGAACTGTTTTCTGCTGGACCAGCCGGGCGACTACACTACCCCCCACCCAGAATGGCAAAGCAGGAGTTCCCGAGCAGCACGCACCCGCACAAGGGGGGCACAAGGGACTCCATCTGACCTTCCAGTAAGTAGGGGGGTGCCAGACAACCACCAATCAGTTACTTGGCTGGACTATTATTTTATACTGTATCTGGGGCCTCCACCAGATTTAGTGCCCAGGGGCCTCCACCAGACTTAATGCGGCCCTGCTCATAGCAACTGCTTCTTTTGCGTACCCGCACCATCCGTTGAAAAATACCTGCCGCAGGTATACCGGGGATGCAGCTGCGGCACAAGCATGCACCATGGGATTTCTGGAAAGGTTTTCACTGGGGCATGGCAGAATCATGATGCCCAACAAAGTGGGTGTCTTAGCCGGCGATTGCTCCTCTTTAAAGTGGACCAAAACCCAGGATTTTGACTATCCTGGGCTTTGGTCCTTGCCCCCGGGGCACCCCGATCCGGGATGCCATGCTGTGTGAAACCCCCCCATGCCGCTCAATCGCACTCACCCTTCCTCGGCCCTACGGCCCATGCACAGCCTCTCGTCCTATCTGCGCACTCGGATCTAAGGCGAGTGGATATGAGCGCGCTGGTGGCCGCATACCCTGCTACCCCGGCCGTTCCCGAGCTAGCCATTCACAAATGCCTGGCGTGGGCACATGCTAGAGGGATAGCAGGGATGCGGCCGTTGGACCGGGAAAGAAGGTGAGTTTATGGGCAACCTGGGGGGGTTTCACACAGCCAGGCATCCCAATTTTGGATGCCCCGGGGGGAGGGAATCAATCGGCCAAGGAATCTTATAGATCTCCGTGGGTTTTGATCCACTTTAAAGCAATGATATTGAAGCTGTAGAGTTGTAGAGACAGATATTGCAGTGGGGTTGGTATGGTCCCTCAGTGTCATGATGCTGGGCATTGCAGGACACGATCTGGGCTGGGTTGTCTTCACTGCGGGGGTTGGGTATAGTTGAAGTGGTTCTGGCACAGGATCTGGGTGAGCTTCCATAGGTTAAACCTTTTCAGCTTCTCTCAATCTGTCCACTTAAAAGCCTTGGGGTTGGCCAGTTTTATATTCCAGTTTGATAGAGGCAAACCTTTTTGGATATTTTTTATTCTGCAATTATGAATTAGTCCCAGCCCAGACCCAAGAACTTCCTAGCAACTTCGTGCCAGGGAGGATCCTGGTCTAGAGGGACAGTAAACTTACCTAAACCCCCCCCCCCCTTCCTGCCATTAACATAGGTTCACCCTTAACAGGGCTCCACCCAACAAGGGACTGGTCCCCCTGTTTTATGGAGCTTCATAAGGAAAATTTAGGGCTCACAGGCTGCTGTAGTAGGCGGGTTGGGGTCCATGCTGAGTTGGCAGGGAGGGGTTTAGATCAGTTTTATTAGGTCCGTCTGATTTGTTATTTATTATGGCCCTTATTTAACAAGGGATAGCGACAGGTAGCGACTGGTGAGCGGCCGGTAATGACGGGCCCCGCCACGAGAACGCCGGCTCCCCACCACAATCACACATTTATCAAGCCGATCCTGCTTAGCGACTGAGATAGCGCCAGATAGCGACTCATTCATCATTATTCCAGCCTCAGCCCACAGCGCCAGCGTCCGACCTTGAACGGCGACAGGTATGACCTCTCGCTAGCTGGCGCTCTCCAATGCATTTCAATGGAACAATCTTTAAATATTCATAATTAATTGTTATTAATTTTTTTTTTTTTTTTTTTTTTTTAAATGTGAAAAATTCTGTGACCACTTCTGCCATTTTAGATTTTTTTAAGGTAAAAAAAAAAAAAAAATTGTACAGAATTGATATTACAGGTCTGATATTAATGTATTCATATTACTAAATTATTTAAAAAACTTGTTTTTTTTTGGTTTCCAAAAATATGGTTGTTTGGGGGTTAAAAAACTACTTTTAATCCATCGCCGCCAGCGCTCTGGGGTTTAAACATGCATTTCACAGCGCAAGAATTTTTTGAGCGTGATTTGTTAATGAATATGGTGGGAGCCGGTCGCTATGGCCAGTCGCTATCATGCGCTCCCATACAGCGCGGAACCTGTCAAATAGCGACTCCTCACCCAATATTCAACATTACGGCAAACCGACTGAGTCGCTATCAACTACCGAACAACGGCCAAGCACAGCGACTACTAGCGGGCGCTCTGAAAATGCCGCTACAGTCGCTCAACTGTCGCTACCTGCCGCTGTTAATGAATCGGCCTCCCCATATATTATTCGAGACATGCAACATAGCAGGTTCAGAGGGATGAAGAGTTTTACCGATTACTCTTTATTTTGCATCAGGGGCATAGCTAGGGGGGAGCAATGGGGGGCACTTACCCCGGGTGCAGCAGGTCAGGTGGGTGCCAAAGAGGGGCCTGAGAACAGGTGGGGGCGCCAATTCGAATCTGTGCCAGAAAGTCTAGCTACGCCTCTGTTTTGGATGGTCAGAAAATTAAAGTGGACCAACAAATATTTTATACATAATAGGTGTTATCCAAACCTGTACTTAGCTTACCGGATTAAGTTTGGCAGGGTTATAGCTGTGCTTTGCATAGACAGAGCAAAGCTGGGGTCAGGGAAAGGACAGCAATCCCAGAATGCAGAGCAGCACAGTCAGAAGACGCTTCCTCCACAGGCCGCCATCTTGGATGTTTAAAGGCTCAGAAAATACAGTAGATGCAGGTAGGGTGATTTTTAAAGTGGGCAATTTGTAAGTACAGGGGAGGAAAACATATAAGATAGACTCTTATTCAGGGTGAAGGTCCGGATTAATGTGAGCAATCTGTATGTACAGGGTGGGGGAAACATATAAGATAAGACTCTTATTCAGGGCGAGGGTCCGGATTAATGTGGGCAATCTGTATGTACAGGGGGGAAACATATAAGATAGGCTCTTATTCAGGGTGAAGGTCCGGATTAATGTGGGCAATCTGTATGTACAGGGTGGGGGAAAAATATAAGATAGGCTCTTATTCAGGGTGAAGGTTCAGATTAATGTGGGCAATCTATATGAAAAGGGGGGGAAACATACAAGATAGACTCTTATTCAGGGTGAAGGTCCGGATTAATGTGGGGAATCTGTATGTACAGGGTGGGGGAAACATATAAGATAGGCTTTTATTCAGGGCAAAGGTCCGGACGGATTAATGTGGGCAATCTGTATGTACAGGGTGGGGGAAACATATAAGATAGGCTCTTATTCAGGGTGAAGGTCCAGATTAATGTGGGCAATCTGTATGTACGGGGGGGGGGGGGAAACATATAAGATAGGCTCTTATTCAGGGTAAAGGTCCGGTTTAAAGGTAATAAAATGTAACAGGGGATGACTCCCTTTAAATAAACAAATAAGCAAAAAAAAAATTATATAGCAATTCGAGTGAGTCTTACAATTTGACGCCTCAACAGGAAGTCAGGAAAACATGTTTATGGTGGTGCAATTGCAGGCAAAACTTCCTTAATGGGTAATAGGGAGCATGTGAGTGAGCGTGTGTGCTCCATCGCCATGGAGATAACTGTCACGAAGCTGCCTGTTTATGCTGCAAGGATACATCGCTGTTCCAGAGTGCATGATGGGATTTTCCTGACAGGGAATCGCTGCTAATGGCTGAAAATATGGCTCTAATATACCAGTTGCATTTCAACCAGATTACTTACCCTGGATGTGAACAATCTCCAGTCTGGTGGGCTATCTTTTTTTTTTCTTCTTTACTGCAGTGTTGTCTTGGTCCAGTGTCATCCCCTTTTATGCCTCGGTCTCTGCCCCCTTCACCCTCCCTCCTCCCAGACACAGGCACTCCTCCCAGACACTATATAATTCTTTTGAAGCCCTATATGCTATCACACCTCCCCAGCTAAGAAGGATAATGGCCCCTCGCTGTCTGACCAGGGTGTTTGATGTGAGATAACTATCTCCAGGGGGGTCACCTCTGCTTTAGACTCAGCGGGGCCTTCCCGGCCCAAAGGTGTGAGAGTATCAGAATGGAGTCTGTGATCTGCGCTTGGCTCAACTCACAGATGCTAATTATCCTTCCTGGGGGGAGATTAGGTCTGGTGCGTGGACCAAAACCCAGCTCGATCAGCCCGGGAATCTATAAGATGGATGCCAAAAGCCTGGCCCAGGAGCATCCCCCTTTATTCCTCTGTCTCTGCCCCTTCACCCTCCCTCCTCCCAGACACAGGTCCTGTATAATTCTTTTTAAGCCCTATATGCTATCACACCTCCCCAGCTAAGATGGATCCTTGTCCCTCACTGTCTGACTGAGGTGTTTTATGTGAGGGGTGTCCATGGGGTCACCTCTGCTTCAGACTCAGCGGGGCCTCCCCGGCCCAGAGGCTAGAAAGCCTTAATGCAACAGGGGGAAATAAAGGGTGACTTTTTTTTTCTTTACTGCAGTGTTGTCTGGACTCCAAACTATAGGTCTACTTTAAAGTTGACCAAAACCCAGCTTGATCGGCCCGGGAATCTATAAGATGGATGCCAAAAGCCTGGCCCAGGGTCAGCCCCCTTTATGCCTCGGTCTCTGCCCCTTCACCCTACCTCCTCCCAGACACAGGTCCTGTATAATTCTTTTGAAGCCCTATATGCCATCACACCTCCCCAGCTAAGAAGGATCCTGGCCCCTCGCTTTCTGACCAAGGTGTTTGATGCGAGGGAACTATCTCCAGGGGGTCACCTCTGCTTCAGACTCAGAAGGGCCTTCCTGGCCCAGAGGTGTGAGGGAATCAGCAGGGAGTCTGTGATCTGTGCCAGGGCTCAACTCACAGATGCTAATTCTCCTTCCTGAGGGGAGATTAGGTCCGGTACATGTTTATGGCTAGAAAGCCTTAATGCTACAGGGGGAAATATAGGGTGACATTTTTTTTCTTTACTGCAGTGTTGTCTGGATGCTGAACTATAGGTCTACTTTAAAGTCAGTCGACCAAAACCCAGCTCGATCAGCCTGGGAATCTATAAGGATGCCAAAAGCCTGGTCCAGGGTCATCCCCCTTTATGTCTCGGTCTCCGCTCCCTCACCCTACCTCCTCCAAAACACAGGTCCTGGGGGAATTCTTTTGAAGCCCTATATGCTATCACACCTCCCCAGCTAAGAAGAATCCTAGCCCCTCGCTGTCTGACCAAGGTGTTTGATGTAAGGGAACTATCTCCAGGGGGTCAACTCTGCTTTAGACTCAGCGGGGCCTTCCTGGTCCAGAAGTGTGAGGGAATCAGCAGTGATCTGCGCTTGGCTCAACTCACAGATGCTAATTCTCCTTCCTGGGGGAGATTAGGTCCGGTGCGGGATGCTACAGTCCGGTGCAGCCTTAATGCTACAGAGGGAAATAAAGGGTGACAAGTCAGGCTTCAGAGCCACAGTGGATAGCCAGACAAAGCCAGGGGTCCGAGCCACAGTGGATAGCCAGACGAAGCCAGGGGTCAGAGCCACAGTGGATAACAAGACAAAGCCAGGGGTCAGAGTCACAGTGGATAGCCAGACGAAGCCAGGGGTCAGAGCCAGGATGGATACCTAGACGAAGCCAGGGGTCAGAGCCACAGCGGATAGCCAGACGAAGCCAAGGCTCAGAGCCACAGTGGATAGCCAGACGAAGCCAGGGGTCAGAGACACAGTGGATAGCCAGAGGAAGCCAGGGGTCAGAGCCACAGTGGCTAGGCAGACGAAGCCAGGGGTCAGAGCCACAGTGGATAGCCAGACGAAGCCAGGGGTCAGAGCCACAGTGGATAGCCAGACGAAGCCAGGGGTCAGAGCCACAGTGGCTAGCCAGACAAAGCCAGGGGTCAGAGCCACAGTGGATATCCAGAGGAAGCCAGGGGTCAGAGACACAGTGGATTGCCAGATGAAGCCAGGGGTCAGAGCCACAGTGGATAGCCAGACGAAGCCAGGGGTCAGAGCCACAGTGGATAGCCAGACGAAGCCAAGGCTCAGAGCCACAGTGGATAGCCAGACAAAGCCAAGGCTCAGAGCCACAGTGGATAGCCAGACGAAGCCAAGGCTCAGAGCCACAGTGGATAGCTAGAGGAAGCCAGGGGTCAGAGCCACAGTGGATAGCCAGACGAAGCCAGGGGTCAGAGCCACAGTGGATAGCCAGACGAAGCCAGGGGTCAGAGCCACAGTGGCTAGCCAGACAAAGCCAGGGGTCAGAGCCACAGTGGATTGCCAGAGGAAGCCAGGGGTCAGAGACACAGTGGATTGCCAGATGAAGCCAGGGGTCAGAGCCACAGTGGAACTATCTCCAGGGGGTCAACTCTGCTTTAGACTCAGCGGGGCCTTCCTGGCCCAGAAGTGTGAGGGAATCAGCAGTGATCTGCGCTTGGCTCAACTCACAGATGCTAATTCTCCTTCCTGGGGGAGATTAGGTCCGGTGCGGGATGCTACAGTCCGGTGCAGCCTTAATGCTACAGAGGGAAATAAAGGGTGACAAGTCAGGCTTCAGAGCCACAGTGGATAGCCAGACAAAGCCAGGGGTCCGAGCCACAGTGGATAGCCAGACGAAGCCAGGGGTCAGAGCCACAGTGGATAACAAGACAAAGCCAGGGGTCAGAGTCACAGTGGATAGCCAGACGAAGCCAGGGGTCAGAGCCAGGATGGATACCTAGACGAAGCCAGGGGTCAGAGCCACAGCGGATAGCCAGACGAAGCCAAGGCTCAGAGCCACAGTGGATAGCCAGACGAAGCCAGGGGTCAGAGACACAGTGGATAGCCAGAGGAAGCCAGGGGTCAGAGCCACAGTGGCTAGGCAGACGAAGCCAGGGGTCAGAGCCACAGTGGATAGCCAGACGAAGCCAGGGGTCAGAGCCACAGTGGATAGCCAGACGAAGCCAGGGGTCAGAGCCACAGTGGCTAGCCAGACAAAGCCAGGGGTCAGAGCCACAGTGGATATCCAGAGGAAGCCAGGGGTCAGAGACACAGTGGATAGCCAGACGAAGCCAGGGGTCAGAGCCACAGTGGATAGCCAGACGAAGCCAAGGCTCAGAGCCACAGTGGATAGCCAGACAAAGCCAAGGCTCAGAGCCACAGTGGATAGCCAGACGAAGCCAAGGCTCAGAGCCACAGTGGATAGCCAGAGGAAGCCAGGGGTCAGAGCCACAGTGGATAGCCAGACGAAGCCAGGGGTCAGAGCCACAGTGGATAGCCAGACGAAGCCAAGGCTCAGAGCCACAGTGGATAGCCAGACAAAGCCAAGGCTCAGAGCCACAGTGGATAGCCAGACGAAGCCAAGGCTCAGAGCCACAGTGGATAGCCAGAGGAAGCCAGGGGTCAGAGCCACAGTGGATAGCCAGACGAAGCCAGGGGTCAGAGCCACAGTGGATAGCCAGGCGAAGCCAGGGGTCAGAGCCACAGTGGATAGCCAGACGAAGCCAGGGGTCAGAGCCACAGTGGATAGCCAGAGGAAGCCAGGGGTCAGAGCCACAGTGGATAGCCAGACGAAGCCAGTGGTCAGAGCCACAGTGGATAGCCAGACGAAGCCAGTGGTCAGAGCCACAGTGGATAGCCAGACGAAGCCAGTGGTCAGAGCCACAGTGGATAGCCAGAGGAAGCCAGGGGTCAGAGCCACAGTGGATTGCCAGAGGAAGCCAGGGGTCAGAGACACAGTGGATTGCCAGATGAAGCCAGGGGTCAGAGCCACAGTGGATAGCCAGACGAAGCCAAGGCTCAGAGCCACAGTGGATAGCCAGACGAATCCAAGGCTCAGAGCCACAGTGGATAGCCAGACGAAGCCAAGATGAAGCCAAGGCTCAGAGCCACAGTGGATAGCCAGACGAAGCCAAGGCTCAGAGCCACAGTGGATAGCCAGACGAAGCCAAGGCTCAGAGCCACAGTGGATAGCCAGAGGAAGCCAGGGGTCAGAGCCACAGTGGATAGCCAGACGAAGCCAGGGGTCAGAGCCACAGTGGATACCCAGATGAAGTCAAGGGTTAAAAGCCAGAACTGGTAGCCAGACTAAGCCAGGGGTCAGAGCCAGAGTGGATACCCAGAGAAAGCCAGGGGTCAGAGCCGCAGTGGATAGCCAGACGAAGTCAAGGGTTAAAAGCCAGAGCAGGTAGCTAGAGGTTAAAGCCACAGTTTGTAATTAGATGAAGCCAAGGGTCAAAGCCACAGTGGGAAGCCAAACAAGTGAACAGCATGCACGCCTATTCATGTACTGAGGTTGAGGAACAACAATAATGGGACCTGACCTTCTTGGCCCCAGTGTGGTCACATCCCCAATAGTTACACCCTTGGCAATATTCACCATATATAGAACTTTGTCACCATGTATACATCATTCCATTATATATATATATATATATATATATATATATATATATATAGTTATTATATAATAAAATCACACCACACTGCAAGGGCCCGCATAAACCTGGAGCCGACCCTGGCTGTACCTCTGTGTTTTTTATCCTTATTATTCCATAAAGTCGCTCTGTCTTCTGTAACTTTCTGGTGCATCATTCCATAACATATATATATATATATATATATATATATATATATATATATATATATATAATATCACACCCACTTTGAACAAATGGTTTCCGAAACGCCTCTGAACAATGACCCGGCTGTCTATGTAAAACAAAATACACAAATTATTATACCTTCCAAATTTTTAGGGTGGGAAAGAGGGACAATTGTTAAATGAAATCCCACCCCCTCATCAGAGAAGTAGCTATGCTTTCTGGCACCCAGGGCAAAGATTCAAAATGGTGCCCCCCTCCTGTTCTCAGGCCTCTCTTTGGCGCCCCCCTGAAGTGCCCTCCTGCTCCCTCCTAGCTAAGCCCCTGCCCCTCATTGAGGGATGGATAGGAGATACATTGTAACAGTTACATCAATAGAAACACTTTGAATAGGCAAATGAATCATTTATTGATGCAGATCTGCATGTTAAACCTCAAAGAGGGACAAATGAGAACAACGAGGGACAGGAGGACATGGACTCAAAAGAGGGACAGCCCCTCCAAAGCAGGGACACTTGGGAGGTATGGAATTATTGTGTAGCGACTCGGAATGCTGAGCGCATCATTTTAAGAGTTTGCGTGAATCCAATGCGTAAGCACATCAGAAGCTCATATGATTTATCTTCTAAAACATTAAATAAAATGACAAGCAGATGACCCGCCAAGACGTTCCGGGGAGGCTCGACATTCCGGAACACGGTGCACTACTTGCTTTCTCAAGGGGAAATAAATTGTTTTGCTGCTTGTCCTACCGTAGAGAAATCAAAACAATAAGTAATTTGGTGGAGCGCAGGCGGGGGAGCGACTGTCCTAGGCCGAGATACTTCTGCGTCTCTTTCCGTGATGGTAAAAATAGCAAACGCGACCAATTTCCATAATGGGCTCTAAATACGCATTCAATATTTGCGCTCAAATCACAAAGGGCTTTTAAAGTGGACCAAAACCTTGGATTTTGACTGTCTTGGGTTTTGGCCCCTGCCCCTGGGCACTCCAGTTCCCCGCTGTGTGGTCACCCAGTAAAACTCAACTTTCCCAGGTCCTTCGGCACATGCTCAGGCTCTCGTCCAATCAGCACACTTGTCACCCAGTAAAACTCACCTTTCCCATGCCCTACGGCACATGCTCGGACTCAACGTGGTTGGCTGTGGCCGGCAATTTCGGCTAAGGGCTAGCCAAAAGCAGAGTGATGCTGCTCCACCGCCTGGACCCGCTGGTGTACAGCTTCCAGAAACCCAGCGCACCAGCGGTCCCCTTTGGTCAAAGATGGCAGCTATGAATGCGTCGGGCTTACGCACCATTCACTGCAATAGAGGGGCCGATCTTGCGCCAGGGTGTTTGCTGTGGGGTCTGAACCCAACACATTCATGGTCGCCATCTTGGAATGGAGAGGACCTCTGGGATGTTTTACACCAACAGGTTAGTGCGGTGGAGCTGCGCTCAATAAAAGATGAGTAGCGCCTTTTTTTTATTTTTGCCTGGACCAAAAGAAAACCCAATGGGGCCAGCCCTGGAATCTAAGAGATCCCAAATCGGGATGCCCCTCTGTGTGAACCCTCTCTCTTGGGGCACCGGTAAACTCACCTTTTTCCTGGCTGGAAATATCGGGTGGGCACATCCCCAGCTGGGGATGGGAGCATACCCGGAGACCTGGGGGGTTTCACACAGAGCAGCACCCTGATCGGGAGCAAGGACCAAGACGCAGGATAGCCCCAACGGCCCTGGAGTCTATAACTCCCTGTTCCCTCGGGGCATCCAGAATCAGAATGCCCGCTCTGTGAAACCCCCCAGGTCGCCCAGAAACTCACCTTCTTTGTCGGTCCAATGGCGCATGCGCGAGCAGCGACCGCATCCCCGCCCTCCCTTTAGCAGCGCCTGTCATTTGTGAATGGCCAGCACGGCACAGTCCCTGTTAGAGAGTAGCGGGAGAGGAGGCTGCCGGCACGCTCGGATCCGCTCGCCTTAGACAAGCTCTTACATAAAGCAAAGGGAGAGGATGCGAGCGTGCTGATTGGACAAGAGACCACGCATGTGACGTAGGACCAGGTAAAGGTGGGTTAGACTGGGCAACCTGGGGGGGGTTTCACACAGCGGGGCATCCCCGATCAGGGGTTTTGGTTCACTTTAAAGGAAAGAAGGTGCTGACCAGCAGCATGGGTGAGATTAAGGGGTTTATTCATGAAGGGATAGCGACAGGTAGCGCCTCATAGAGGCAGGCAGCGTCTGGTGAACGCCGGGCGCTGTACGCAAAACCACATTTATGAAAGCGAATCTTGTGAGCGACTAACAGCGCCATGTAGCGTACAATTCATCATTACAGGCAGCTTAGCGTATATAGCTCCGGAGCTCTAGCTTCCAGAGCGCCAGGTATTACCTGTCGCTACCTGTCGCTCTCCCATACATTTCAATGGACGTTCCTTTTCTTCTGTTTAAACAGTTTTGTTTTTTCTGTCAAATAATTGTGTGACCTCTCTTGGCCTAGAAAAAGTCATTTTTGAAAATTTTTTTGATTTTTTATATTTTTATGCAGAATTGTCATTACAGGTCTGGCACTAAAGTGTTAATGTCACAGTGTTACAACAATGTCATTCCATGTGTTTTCGCTTTGTTACTGGTGGATATGTGTTCAAAAACAGACTTTAATCACAAAGCGTCTGGCGCTCTATGCTATAGCGAAGTCTTAAAGGAGCCACAGCACTCAACCCTGTTAGCTTGCAGGCCAGCCTATAATCTGTCTCTAAACTTGGGCCCATATTTAACAAGGGATAGCGCCAGGTAGCGAATGGTGAGCGAACGGTAATGACGCTCACCGCCACGAGAACGCCGGCTCCCCTCCGCAATCACACATTTATCAAGCCAATCCTGCTTAGCGACTGACAGAGCGCCAGATAGCGAATCATTCATCATTATTCCAGCCTCAGCCCACAGCGCCAGCGAGCGACCTTGAACAGCGACAGGTATGACCTCTCGCTACCTGGCGCTCTCCAATGCATTTCAATGGAGCAATTTTTAAATATTCATAATTAATTGCTATTATTTTTTTTTTTTGTTTTTAATGTCAAAAATTCTGTGACCACTTCTGCAATGTTAGATATTTTTTTAAGCTAAGAAAAAAAAAAATTGTGCAGAATTGCTATTACAGGTCTGATATTAATGTATTCATATTACAAAATGTTTTGAAAAACGTGTTTTTTTTTTTTCTAAAAATATGGTTGTTTGGGGGTTAAAAAACTACTTTTAACCCATCGCCGCCAGCGCTCTGTGGTTTAATTTCACAGCGCGAGAATTTTTGGAGCGTGATTTGTTAATGAATATGGTGGGAGCCGTTCGCTATGGCCATTCGCTGTCATGCGCTCACATACAGCGCGGAACCTGTCAAACAGCGACTCATAACCCCGTATTCAACATTACCGCACACCGGCTGAGTCGCTGTCAACAGCCGAACAACGGCCAAGCACAGCGAATACTAGCGGGCGCTGTGAAAATAACGCTACTGTCGCTCATCTGTCGCTACCTGGCGCTATTAATGAATCAGCCTGCCCGTTAAAAACAGAGGACTCGGTCACACACATCTGCAGAAGTCTGCTTAAGCTGCACCACTACGCCAAAGTGCCTCTGTGGGGTGCAGTCCTAACTCTAATCTCTGAGAGCCCGATTTGGGACATACAGTGCAATATGCTCTATGCTATAGCGCCCAAATCCAGAGCGCCAACTGCTGTGTGAGTCTGTTTTTTTGTTGAATATGGTGTGGAGCGCCAAGAGTCAGTCGCAATGAGCTGGCGCTATCCTTCGCTCCCTGGTGTTTCGAACGCCCCCAAAATACATCTCATTCATCAATGCCGGGTTACTACAGCGGCTGAGGCGCTCGATAGCCGATCACAGCGTATACTCGCGGTCGCTCTGTACAGACGCTCATCTGCCGATACCTGGCGCTAGTAATGGATCAGCCTGCTCATGTTGATTGGATGCCTTTCTCCCTGTAAAATGGCATCTTCACTTATAATTCACAGAATTCTTTCGCAGTTGAACCCCAGGAATGAATGCGCTGATCATTGCCGGGGTCAAGAAGGGATTATGGCGTCACCCGCTGTGAGCACAAATTGCCAGTTGCTGCACCGGGGGCTTCCTTTAGCCTTCTTCTCCATCATCGGTAATAGAGTGGGATTAAAGCAGAGATAGGTGGAAATTGGTGGATCTTTTGAAGCCTTAATTATTACGTCGTGTTGTTAGATAGATAACCGGCGCACAATAGAGTTGCGGCGTTGTTTCATTTGCATAAATTTCATCACAGTATGGCGGATTTAACATTTATTTGAAGAGCACATGGGACTGATTCATCTTGAATGGCTGTACTGCGTGAGATGACACGGCGACGGCGTCCTTATCAGTATGCGCTGTGCGTTGTGTAGAGTGGAATGGTCACAGTCACAATAAGCTTCTTTCTTAAATGTAATTGCTGGAGGTTTTCCTGGAGCTTGAAAACACAGTGACTCATACGAGCAAGAGGTTGAGGCTTTCCCACAACACAAAGTGAGCTAATATGTCTTGTGTCTCATCGTTGCCATTATAGTTGCTATAAGCCAAATGACCGCGACCGGCACAGGTGAGTGTATGGGCAGGGGCCGGCGTCAGCATCTGGCAAGGCGGGGCAGCTGCCAGGGGCCACCACTCTCTAGGGGGCCCACTTACAGGTCCGGCCTTTGGGGTGTGCGACGGTGCTTGACTAGCGGCAGGCTGGGAGGCACCCAGCTTCTCGAATGGCGGGGTTCTACACAACGGGGCATCTCGATTTAGATTCCAGGGGAGGAAGTGCTGGGTTTTGTTCTGCTTTTAAGTTGCCCACCCCAGCTGATTACCCATCCCTGGAGCATCCCAATCTGTGATACCCTACTGTGTGACACCCCCTGGGATCGCTGGCATACCCCCTATGCAAGCAATTCCACCCCTGAGTTTTGGTACGTTTTACAGGGGCATCTCAATTTGGGATGCCCCTGTTTGTGAAAGAACCCTCCTGGTTTGGCCGGTAACTCAAACTGATGATCCCACAGCGCATTCACCAGTTCCAGGTAAGTAATGAACAATCGGGGAGGTCACACACAGGGATATCCAAAATCAGGAGGATCTAGATTCGTTTAGACTCCAAGGTCAGGTTTAAAGGGGTTTGGTGCGCTTCAAAGTAGACCAAAACTAGAGTTTTGGACCAAATAGCCTGGTCTTTAGGGGGCATCCAGATTTGGGACGTCTCTCGGTGATGTGATGCGACTCTTCACCACAAAGGGTCCCACTGAGACCATGCCGCCCAAGGGCCCACATAAACCTGGAGCCGGCCTTGTGTATGGGCATAATACACAAATTCGGTCTGCTGCATACAAAATTGCAGGCTTATGGGCCTAGAGGAGGTGACTTAAAGTGGACCAAAACCCAGCTGGATCGGCCCAGGAATCTATAAGATCCCCGGGCCGATCCATTCCCTCCCCGCGGGGCTTCCAAAATCAGGATGCCCCGCTGTGTGAAACCTCCCAGGTCGCTGCACTTACCCCAATCCCGGTCCAATGGCGCATGCGCGGGCCGCGGTCACATCCCCGCTATCCCTCTAGCAGGGCGCATGCCCGCACCGGCCATTTGTGAATCTGACTAGCTTCAGGTTGGGCCCCTTGTTCTATCATTAAGTTTCTTCTTAAAAACACTTCCCTCCTGAACCTTATTCAATCCTTTCACATATATAAAGGTCTCCATCATGTCCCCTCTCTCCCTTCTTTCCTCCAGACTGTACAGATTAAGTTCTTTAAAGTGGACCAACACCCAGGATTTTCACTGTCCTGGGTTGTGGTCCACTTCCGCAGGGCATCCCCGATCGCCCTAAATAACTCACCTCACCCGCTCCTACACGAGAGCTCGTCCAATCAGAGCGCTCAGAGCCGCTGTGGTATGTACGGACAAGCGACGGACAACCACAGCGGCTCTGAGCGCTGGAGGACGCGTCTCGCGCTTCCTTCTAACAGGGAGCGCGCCCACGCCGGCCATTCACAAACGGGCGGCGCGGGTGTGCGCCCTAAAGCGCCAGATGCGGGCGCAGATCGCGCATGCGCCATTGGAACGGGGATAAGGTAATGTTTCTGGGCGCCTTGCTAGAGGGAAGCTTGAGATGCGGCTGCGGATAGCGCATGTGCCGTTGGAACGGGGATAAGGTAAGGTTTCTGGGCTTCCTGGGGGGTTTCACTCCGCGGGACATCCCGATTTCAGATGCCCCGCGGGGAGGGATCTGATCGGCCCGGGATCTTATAGATCCCCGGGCCGATCCCCCCTGGGTGTTGGTCTTTCCTAATAGGTTTTAAGTCCTTCTAATTTTGTTGCTGACCTTTAGACCCGTACCGTGCTGCATGATTTTACATTTAGAGACATTAAACTCTAGTTTCCACAGTTTTGACCATCTATCCAGTAAAGCTAAATCATTTTCCATGTTGCAGACACCTCCAGGAATATTCACCCTATTACTAACCTTTATATCATCAGCAAACAGACAAACTGCACCTACCAAGCCTTCTCCTATGTCACTTACCTTCTAAGGGGGTTATTCATGAAGGGATAGCGCCAGGTAGCGCCTTGTAGCGGCAGGCAGCGTCTGGTGAACGCCGGGCGCTGTTAACAAAACCACATTTATGAAAGTGAATCTGCTGAGCGCCTCTAACAGCGCCATGTAGCGTCACATGTATCATTACAGGCGGCTCAGTGTATAGCGCCGGAGCTCTAGCCTCCAGAACGCTCTCCCATACATTTCAATGGCCGTTCATTTGCTTGTGTTTAAACAGCGTGTTTGGCATTTATTTTGCTCCAATCATTGTGTGACGTCTCCTGGCTGCAAACAAACACTTTTACAAACTTTTTGGACTTTTTATATTTTTATGCAGAATTGTCATTACAGGTCTGGCGCTAAAGTGTTAATGTCGCAGTGTTATAACAATGTCATTCCATGTGTTTTCGTTTTGTTACTGGTGGATATGTGTCCAAATACACACCTTAAAGTGGACCAACACCCAGGATTTTGACTATCCTGGGTTTTGGTCCACTTCGGTGGGGCACCCCGATCGGGGGTGCCCCGCTGTGTGAAACCCCCCAGAACGCCCCAAAAACTCACCTCTCCCCGCTCCCACGTGACCGCTGCAGCCAATCACAGCAGCTTGGACGCGCATAGCAGCTCAGCGGCTCTGAGCGCTGGAGGCCGCGTCTCGCGCTTCTCTCTAACAGGGAGCGCGCCTGCGCCGGCCATTCACAAACGGCCGGCGCGGGTGCGCGCCCTGCCCGATGGAACGGGGCTGAGGTAAGGTTTGTGGGCCTCCTGGGGGGTTCCTCCCTGCGGGACATCCCGATTTCGGATGCCCCGCGGGGAGGGATCTGATCGGTCCGGGAATCTTATAGATTTCCGGGCCGATCCCCCCTGGGTGTTGGTCCACTTTAATCACACAGCATCTGGCGCTCTCTGCTACAGCACCCAGCTTTAGAGCGCCGGCGTTCTGTGTGTGTCCTTTTTTGATAAGTATGGTGTGGCGTGCCGAGAGTCGTTGCACTGAGCTGGCGTTACCTCTCGCTCACTGCAGCGCAGTACTGGTGTTACAGCCCAACATACATCGCATTTATCAATGCCAGCCAGGTTACTACAGCGCCCAACACGCATCACATTCATCAATGCGGCTAGGTTACTACAGAGAGTGATGCACTATGATACAGCGCCCGATACCCGCTTACAGTGTCTACTATCGGTCGCTCTAAACACCACTATACAGACGCTCATCTGCCGATACCTGGTGTTAGTAACGAATCAGCCTCTACGTCATGGTACAAATTTATTGAGTCAAAAATGTATTGATTTCTTAAATTTTGTTACATTTTTTTATATTTTCTAAACAGAATCTGTTATTGAACAGGGTGATACATTATAGGTATAATCTCCATCTTTCACAGACTATCAGTATTATGTATTACATTGTATTACATTGAGCCTATTACATTGTGCCTATTACATTGTGCCTATTACATTGTATTACATTGTGCCTATTACATTGTATTACATTGTGCCTATTACATTGTATTACATTGTGCCTATTACACTGTATTACATTGTGCCTATTACATTGTATTACATTGTGCCTATTACATTGTATTACATTGAGCCTATTACATTGTATTACATTGTGCCTATTACATTGTATTACATTGTGCCTATTACATTGTATTACATTGTGCCTATTACATTGTATTACATTGAGCCTATTACATTGTATTACATTGTGCCTATTACACTGTATTACATTGTGCCTATTACATTGTATTACATTGTGCCTATTACATTGTATTACATTGTGCCTATTGCACTGTATTACATTGTGCCTATTACATTGTATTACATTGTGCCTATTACATTGTATTACATTGAGCCTATTACATTGTATTACATTGTGCCTATTACATTGTATTACATTGTGCCTATTACATTGTATTACATTGTGCCTATTACATTGTATTACATTGAGCCTATTATATTGTATTACATTGTGCCTATTACATTGTATTACATTGAGCCTATTATATTGTATTACATTGAGCCTATTACATTGTATTACATTGAGCCTATTACATTGTATTACATTGAGCCTATTACATTGTATTACATTGAGCCTATTACATTGTATTACATTGTGCCTATTACATTGTATTACATTGTGCCTATTACATTGTATTACACTGAGCCTATTTAAACAAGAAGGGGTATAAAATGAAGAGAAACAGCCATACATATATGATTACAAGTATAAGTGATTATATATTCTAAGCACGGCTCTCCTAGCGCCTGAGAAGTGAGTGACTCATACAAGACAGAGATGAGGCTTTCCCACCACAGCTAATCCCATTCCCTCGCTGCAGCCACATGACTAGTGCAGATATATTTCCATGGCACTGCATGAGAAATTAGCTGCTTAGGGCCCCAGAGCATTAGATTGTCCCGGGACCTAATACAAACCATGGAAAAAGCCTAAGGCCCTTATTTATGAAGGAATAGCGACAGGTAGCGACTGGTGAGCGGCTGGTAATGACGGGCCCCGCCACGAGAACGCCGGCTCCCCACCACAATCACACATTTATCAAGCCAATCCTGCTTAGCGACTGAGATAGCGCCATATAGCGACTCATTCATCATTATTCCAGCCTCAGCCCACAGCGCCAGCGTCCGACCTTGAACAGCGACAGGTATGACCTCTCGCTACCTGGCGCTCTCCAATGCATTTCAATGGAACAATCTTTAAATATTAATAATTAATTGTTAGCAATGTTTTTTTTTTTTTTTTTTTTTTTTTAAATGTGAAAAATTCTGTGACCACTTCTGCCATTTTAGATAATTTTTTTAAGGTAAAAAAAAAAAAAAATGTACAGAATTGATATTACAGGTCTGATATTAATGTATTCATATTACAAAATTATTTTAAAAACTTTTTTTTTTTTGGTTTCCAAAAATATGGTGGTTTGGGGGTTAAAAAACTACTTTTAACCCATCGCCGCCAGCGCTCTGGGGTTTAAACATGCATTTCACAGCGCGAGAATTTTTTGAGCGTGATTTTTTGATGAATATGGTGGAAGCCGGTCGCTCTGACCAGTCGCTATCATGCGCTCCCATACAGCGCGGAACCTGTCAAATAGCGACTCGTAACCTTGTATTCAACATTATGCCACACCGACTGAGTCGCTATCAACTACCGAACAACGGCCAAGCACAGCGACTACTAGCGGGCGCTCTGAAAATGCCGCTACAGTCGCTCAACTGTCGCTACCTGCCGCTATTAATGAATCGGCCTCCCCAAGGCTGATTCATTACTAGCGCCGGGTATCGGCAGATGAGCGTCTGTATAGCGGCGCTTAGAGCGACCACTGGTAGACGCTTTTAGCGGGTGTCGGCCTCAGTCACTCTAGTAACCTGGCCGGCATTGATGAATGTGATGTATGTTGGGCAATGTAACACCAGTACAGTGCTGCAGCGAGCAAGAGGTAGCGCCAGCTCAGTGCGTCCGGCACTCGGCGCTCCACACCATATTTAACAAAACACTACACCGGCGCTCTAAAGCTGGGCGCTGTGTAATTAAAGTCTGTTTTTGGACACATATCCACCAGTAACAAAGCAAAAACACATGTAATGACATTGTAACATTGTGACATTAACACTTTAGTGCCAGACCTGTAATGACAATTCTGCATAAAAATATAAAAAGTCCCAAAAAGTTTATAAAAGTGTTTGTGTGTGCAGCCAGGAGACGTCACACAATGATTGGAGCAACAACCAAAAAAAAAAAATTTAAATCGCCAAACACGCTATTTATACACAACTAGTGAAGCCCCATTGAAATGTATGGGAGCGCGACACTGACCGAAAGGTAATACCTGGCGCTCTGGAAGCTAGAGCTCCGGCGCTATACACTGAGCCACCTGTAATAATACATGTGACGCTACATGGCGCTGTTAGAGGCGCTCACCAGATTCGCTTTCATAAATGTGGTTTTGCGTACAGTGCTCGGCGTTCACCAGGTGGCTACCTGGCGCTACAAGGCGCTACCTGGCGCTATCCCGTCTTAAATAACCCCCCTAGTGTTTTTGCCTGGCGCCACAGTGCCTGATGGGATGCAAGATGGCACATCTGGAGGTCACCCGGAATCCGAGAGGATGGCTACCCTGGCGAGGTAAGTAAAAATTGTCTATTGGTAAAACAGAGGGGGGGGGGGGGGGCAGTGGTCCGATGACGTTTGGGGGAGGTTTTAACCTCCCCCAATGTTCCTCTTTAATTAGATTTGCTCCAAGAGTGTGCAGGAGGCCAATCTATGTGTTAACAGGGAAACCACCAGAAGCCCTATATACTAGTGGTGTGTATAGGCAAGAATCACCCTGAATAAGAGCCTATCTTATATGTTTCCCCCACCCTGTACATACAGATTGCCCACATTAATCCAGACCTTCACTCTGAATAAGAGTCTATCTTATATGTTTCCCACACCCTGTACATACAGATTGCTCACATTAATCCTGACCTTCACCCTGAATAAGAGCCTATCTTATATGTTTCCCACACCCTGTACATACAGGTTGCTCACATTAATCTGGAGCCTCACCCTGAATAAGAGCCTATCTTGTATGTTTCCCCCCTGTACATACAGATTGCCCACATTAACCCGGACCTTCACCCTGAATAAGAGCCTCCTTTTATATGTTTCCCCCCTGTACATACAGATTGCCCACATTAATCCGGACCTTCACCTAGAATAAGAGCCTATCTTATATGTTTTCCCCCTGTACATACTGATTGCCTACATTAATCCGGACCTTCACCTAGAATAAGAGCCTATCTTATATGTTTTCCCCCTGTACATACAGATTGCCCACATTAATCCGGACCTTCACCCTGAATAAGAGCCTATCTTATATGTTTCCCACACCCTGTACATACAGATTGCCCACATTAAAAATCATCCTACCTGCATCTACTGCATTTTCTGAGAGTTTAAACATCCAAGATGGAAACAGGAAGTGTCTTCTGACTGTGCCGCCCTGTATTCTGGGACTGCTGACCTTTTCCTGACCCCAGCTCTGCTCTGTCTGTGCAAAGCACAGCTATAATCCCGCCCCCTGCACTTTTGACCCCTCTCCTCAATATGTGATGCTACTGAGCCAATATGGCGGCACCCTTTTCTAGAGTCCTGAACAGAGTTGCAGCCCAGTGGGGGGAAAGAATAAAAAGTGACTAAAAACATTAAATATATTAATTTTAGATGCTGGGGAATCGTTTATTAAGGGGTTGGACTTTTCATTAAGTGATACTGAAGGTCTGGTTTAAGCCTTTTCTGTGCTGCTTATAAGTGAGAGGCGTCAGAAGGGCCATTCCGGGGGCTTTGTTCCCCTAATTGCAATTATGGCTTTAGAAAAGGCTCAGTGCTGAATAAATGAATCACTTTCTGGTTGGTTGAGCACTTAATTCCATCAGGCTCTGGAGGATGAACATCTCAGTGTGCAGAGCTCTTAAAAGCCATTAAAAAAAACAAAAGCAATCCATCATAAAACAAAACTGTGGCTTTTAGGGGCATGCTCACCCCTAGGATGATGGCTTTATAGGAAATTAATGGGGGGCCCTATATATCCCTGAAATCTAAAAGCCAGCTCGTCCTTTAAACGTGGAGGCTGATTCATTACTAACGCCAGGTATCGGCAGATGAGCGTCTGTATAGTGGCGCCAGTAGACGCTATAAGCGGGTGTCGGGCGCTGTAACCTAGCGTAGCGGTCACTGTAGTAACCTGGCCAGCATTGATGAATCTGATGTGTGTTGGGCACTCTAACAACATTATAGCACTGCAGCGAGCGAGAGGTAGCGCCAGGTCAGTGCGCCCGGCTCTCGGCGCTCCACACCATATTTAACAAAACACTACACACACACAGCGTCGGCGCGCTAAAGCTGGGCGCTGCAGCATAGAGCGCCAGACGCTGTGTGATTAAAGTCTGTTTTTGAACACATATCCACCAGTAACAAAGCGAAAACACATGGAATGACTTTGTTATATATAATATAATGTTATATTATTATATATTATATAGAGGCTGATTCATATATATATTATATAATATATATATATATATATATATATATATATATATATATATATCACTGTGACATTAATGACCTGTAATGACAATTCTGCATAAAAATATAAAAAGTCAAAAAAATTTATAAAAGTGTTTGTTTGCAGCCAGGAGACGTCACACGATGATTGGAGCAAAAAAAAAAAATTTAAAATGTCACGCTGTTTAAACACAAGCAAATGAACGGCCATTGAAATGTATAGGAGAGCGCTACAGAGCGACAGGTACTATATGGCACTCCTGAGCCTAGAACGCCGGAGCTATACCCTGAGCCGCCAGTAATGATACATGTGATGCTACATGGCGCTGTTAGAGTCGCTCACCAGATTCGCTTTCATAAATGTGGTTTTGCGTACAGCGCCCGGCGTTCACCAGAAGCTGCCTGCCGCTACGAGGCGCTACCTGGCGCTATCGCTTCTTAAATAACCCCCATAATGTAATCCTTAAAGAGGAACATTAGAGGTTAAAACCTCCCCCAAACCTCCCCAATCTGCTGCCTCCTGTCCGGTTTTAACTTTGGGCGCTAAATACTCACCTCACTGGGGGGGGGGATCCATCTTCTGGGTCCCTCGGATTCCAGGCGACCTCCCGACGGACGGCACCATCTTGCATCTCATCGGCCAAACCAAATTGATAAGGGTCATAAGAAAGGGGCACAACTCCACAAATACCATAAAATAATAATAAGTGTTACACTATAGCAAAAATAAAAACACACATGCAACACAAAATCAATTCATCCGCTATTCCTGTGATGCTAAAATACTTCGCAATTCATATTATAGAAGAATAGCGGATGAATTGATTTTAACAGTGTCTTAGAGGCCGATTCATTAATAGCGGCAGGTAGCGACAGTTGAGCGACTGTAGCGGCATTTTCAGAGCGCCCGCTAGTAGTCGCTGTGCTTGGCCGTTGTTCGGTAGTTGATAGCGACTCAGTCGGTGTGCCGTAATGTTGAATATTGGGTGAGGAGTCGCTATTTGACAGGTTCCGCGCTGTATGGGAGCGCATGATAGCGACTGGCCCTAGCGACCGGTTCCCACCATATTCATTAAAAAATCACGCTCAAAAAATTCTCGCGCTGTGAAATGCATGTTTAAACCCCAGAGCGCTGGCGGCGATGGGTTAAAAGTAGTTTTTTAACCCCCAAACAACCATATTTTTGGAAACCAAAAAAAAACAAGTTTTTTAAATAATTTAGTAATATGAATACATTAATATCAGACCTGTAATATCAATTCTGTACAATTTTTTTTCCCCTTAAAATGGCAGAAGTGGTCACAGAATTTTTCACATTTAAAAAAAAAAACAAAAAAAAAAACATTAATAACAATTAATTATGAATATTTAAAGATTGTTCCATTGAAATGCATTGGAGAGCGCCAGGTAGCGAGAGGTCATACCTGTCGCTGTTCAAGGTCGGACGCTGGCGCTGTGGGCTGAGGCTGGAATAATGATGAATGAGTCGCTATATGGCGCTATCTCAGAGGCCAATTCATTAATAGCGCCAGGTAGCGACAGATGAGCGCCAGTAGCGTGATTTTCACAGCGCCAGCTGGTATTCGCTGTGCTTGGCCGGGGTTTGCTTGTTGACAGCGACTCAGTCGGTGTGCGGTAATGTTGAATACGGGGTTAGGGGTCGCTGTTTCACAGGTTCCGCGCTGTATGGGAGCGCCTGACAGCGAATGGCCAGAGCGAACGGCTTGCTGCAGATTCATTAAAAAATCACGCTCAAAAATTTCTCGCGCTGTGAATTCCTTGTTTAAACCCCAGAGCGCTGGCGGCGATGTGTGTAAAGTAGTTTTTAACCCCCAAACAACCTTTTTTTTTATATGTAAAAATTATACAAGTTTTTCTAAACATTTTGTAATATGAATACATTTTTTTTTTTTTTTACTTAAAAAAAAATCCTAACATTGCAGAAGTGGTCACAGAATTTTTGACATTTAAAAAAAAAAAAAAAAAAAAAAAACATTAATAGCAATTAATTATGATTATTTAAAGATTGCTCCATTGAAATGCATTGGACATCGCCAGGGAGCGACAGGTCATACCTGGCGCTGTGATGGGATTAGTAGCGGCGCTGTTCGTTGCAGTCGGCTACATGATGAATCCCGCGCTAGCTGACGCTCTCGCCGGCGCTAGCCTCATTTAGCGTGATAAATGCATCATTGTGACCGCCGCCGGGCGTACTTGAGTTGGTAGCTGCCGTTAGCTGGCGCTACCTGGCGCTCGTCAGACACTACCTGGCGCTATGATAAATAAGGCCGTCGGTCGCTAAGCAGGATTGGCTTGATAAATGTGTGATTGCGGAGGGGAGCCGGCGTTCTCGTGGCGGGGCCCGTCATTACCGGCCGCTCACCGCTACCTGTCGCTATTCCTTCATAAATAAGGCCCTAAGTGTTACACTATATCAAAAATAAAAACACACATGCAACACAAAATCAATTCATCCGCTATTCCTGTGATGCTAAAATACTTCGCAATTCATATTATAGAAGAATAGCGGATGAACTGATTTTGTGTTGCATGTGTGTTTTTATTTTTGATATAGTGTAACACTTGGGCCCTTATTTATGAAGGAATAGCAACAGGTAGCGCCTTATTAATGAGAGGTAGCGTCAGGTAGCGCCTTGTTAATGAGAGGTAGCGTCAGGTAGCGCCTTGTTAATGAGAGGTAGCGACAGGTAGCGACAGGTGAACGCCGGACACGGCACGCAATTACACATTTATCAAGCAGAATCTGTTTAGCGACTGGGATAGCGCCATGTAGCGTCTGATTCATCATTATCTCAGCCTCAGTGAACAGCACCAGCGTTCAGCCTTGCACAGCGCCAGGTATGACCTCTCGCTACCTGGCGCTCTCCCATACATTTCAATGGACGATCCTTTTTTTCTTTTTAAACAGGGTTTTTGTTAATTTAAAAAAAAAAAAAAAAAAAACTCAAATAATTCTGTGACCTCTTCTGGCCTTGAAAAAGCCATTTTTGAAATATTTTTAATTTTTTAAATATTTCTTCAGAAATGACATTACAGGTCTGCCATTAAAGTGTTCATGTTACAATGTTGTTACAATGTAATTCCATATGTTTTCGCTTTGTTACTAGTGGATAGATGCTGAAAAACAGACTTTAATCACACCGCCTCCTGCGCTCTGGGCTTCAGAGAAGCATTTTTCAGCGCCAGAGATTTGTGAGGCTGTTTTTTTCCTGAATATGGTGTGACCCGGTCACTATGAGCAGTCGCTAACATGCGCTCCCATACAGCGCTGTACTGGTCAAATAGCGACTCCTCACAATGTATTCAACATTACTGAACAGCGACTGAGTCGCTATAAAGTAGCGACCCACGGCTGAGCACAGTGACTACTAGCGGGCGCTCTGAAAATTCCTGCTACAGACGCTCATCTGTCGCTACCTGGCGTTAGTGATGAATCAGCCTGCCCGCTAAGCGCAGGACTTTCTCCCCTTGTCGCCCTTTACATCCCTGGCATCCCGAGCACTGGGCGCCATGCTAACCTTTCTGTAATCGGGCTCCAGACACTCACAACTGGAGCAGCAGGCCTCTCACGTCTCTCCGTTCTATTTTGCACATTTCTTCATAACTTTCTTTGACCTTTTTCCTTCTTCTTAAATTTCCATTTTTCTTTCTTTCTTTCTCCTTCCATTTTCTTCTCTTTCCATATCCCCCGTCTTTTTTCAATGTTGTTTCCTTCATCTTTCTCTTGTCATGTTTCTCCTATCTGCCATTCTTTTTAGCTTCCTCACACCTTCCTCCTTTTTTATCTTCCCTCCATCTCTCTTTTCCATTTTCTTTCTCCTTTTCTTTCTTTTTTCTCTCTCTATATATCACTTTCTTTTTCTCTTGGTCTCTTTCTGTCTTTCCTTCTTTTTCTCTCGCTCTCTATTTTCTTTCTTTCTGTCTTTCTTTCTCTCTTTCTCTCTCTTTTTCTTTTGTTCTCTCTCTTTCTTTCTCTGCATTCCTAATTTCTGGTGTTCTTACCCCCCTCTCTCTTTCTATCTTATTTCTCCTCTTTCTTTTCTTTCTTTTTTTTTCTCTTTTCTTTCCTTCATCTTTCTCTTGTCACTTTTCTCCTGTCTGTCTTAACAACTTCCTCCTTTTTACCCTCCCTCCATCTCTCTTTTACATTTTCTTTCTCCTTTTCTTTCTTTATTACTTTCTTTTTTTTTCTCTCTCTCTCTCTCTCTATATATATATATATATATATATATATATATATATATATATATATCACTTTCTTTCTTTTTCTCTTGCTCTCTTTTTCTCTCGCTCTCTTTTTTCTTTCTTTCTGTCTTTCTTTCTCTCTTTCTCTCTCTTTTTCTTTTGTTCTCTCTCTTTCTTTCTCTGCATTCCTAATTTCTGGTGTTCTTACCCCCCTTTCTATTTCTTATTTCTCCTCTTTCTTTTTTCTTTCTTTTTTGTTTCCTTCATCTTTCTCTTGTCACTTTTCTCCTGTCTGTCTTAACAACTTCCTCCTTTTTACCCTCCCTCCATCTCTCTTTTACATTTTCTTTCTTTCTTTTGTCCCTCTCCTTTTCTCTGTCTTTCGTTTTTCTTTCTTTTTCTATTGCTCTCTTTCTCTTTTTCTTTTTTTTCTATCTCTCTTTTTCTTTTGTTCTCTCTCTCTTTCTTTCTCAGCATTCCTAATTTCTCATGTTCGCTCTTCCCCCCTTCTTTTTTTCTTTCTTCCTCTCTCTCTCTATATTTTCCTCACTTTCTCTAACCTTTTCTCTCTATTTCTTTCTTTCTCTCTTTTTCTTTTGTTCTTTGTCCATAGAATGGAGCCACTCCATTCAGATCCCCATGGATTAGGAATGAGACAGGGCCGTACATACCCATAGCGGCAGTGCAGACGCCATCCTTCACGTGTCGGTGCCTTCTTCAATAGTCACTGTGCGACATACCTCCCAACTTCTCAGGGTGGGAAAGAGGGACACATTTGAAATTAAGCCACGCCCCCTCACTGAGGGATGGGTGAAGCCACACCCCCTCATTGAGGGATGGATGAAGCCACGCCTCCTCGTTGAGGGATGGATGAAGCCACGCCCCCTCATTGAGGGGTGGATGAAGCCACGCCCCCTCATTGAGGGATGGATGAAGCCACGCCTCCTTGTTGAGGGATGGATGAAGCCACGCCCCCTCATTGAGGGGTGGATGAAGCCACACCCCCTCATTGAGGGATGGATGAAGCCACGCCTCCTTGTTGAGGGATGGATGAAGCCACGCCCCCTCATTGAGGGGTGGATGAAGCCACACCCCCTCATTGAGGGATGGATGAAGCCACGCCTCCTCGTTGAGGGATGGATGAAGCCACGCCCCCTCATTGAGGGGTGGATGAAGCCACACCCCCTCATTGAGGGGTGGATGAAGCCACGCCTCCTCATTGAGGGGTGGATGAAGCCACGCCCCCCCATTGAGGGGTGGGTGAAGTCACGCCCCCTCATTGAGGGATGGATGAAGCCACGCCCCCTCATTGAGGGATGGATGAAGCCACGCCCCCTCATTGAGGGATGGATAGGAGATAGGTTACGTAGTTATAGAGTTAATACAGATGAAATAACACATATGTCTATCATGTATGTGTTGGGGTAAGGGGAAGTTATTTTTTTATTTTATTTATTTCTTACTGTTAACAGCTAATAGTAACTGTTAATGTTATTTTCTTCTAAATAAGCATCTGATCCTTTTTTGAAGCGGTTGATGCTGTAACAAGCTTCTGTGGGAGGCTATTCCATAGATTTATAGTTCTTATGGTAAAGAATGATTGTCGCCTCCAGAGACTGAATTTCTTTTTTTCCCAGTTGAAGGCAGTGCCCCCTTGTCTTTACATGAAATAGTGTTTCCCCATATTTTTTGTATGGGCCATTTATATATTTATACAAGATAATCATGTCCCCCCTCATGTCGTCTCCTCTCAAGACTAAACAGATTTAATTCTCGTAATCTTTCCTCATAGCTAAGATCCTTCATTCCTCTTTGTTTGGTGTCTCTCCTCTGCTCCTTTCCAGAGTCACAGCGTATATATATATATATATATATATTATATAGTATAACATATTTTTAAATATATTTTAATATTAATATTTATTTATTTATTCTAATTTAATTCTATGCCACTGTAATGAGATTTATAATGATAATATTCTAATTATTCATTATATTCTAATTATTATATAATAATAGAAGATTATAACTGTCCCTGTAGCATTCGCTATATGTACTTAACGTAGGAAGACATTTTTAATACCTCCGTTGTGTTTCTGGGGGCGCGCAGCCTCGTGGCCGTGGTATCGCATAACCCCCAGAGACTCATTCATCAGCCATTGTTTTGCGAGAATATCAGTTGCCATGGCGACCAGAAATTATTAGTCCTTTGCTTTTGTTTAATTTAGGGTTACCCTAGTGACTGCGAGTAATGGCTGGCGAGTGAGGGGACCGCTGCGTGAGCCCGGGCTTCAGCTCCTGCGCTGGTGGTAGTACCTCCCAAGTGTCCCTGATTTGGAATAAATGATTCATTTGCCTATTCAAAGTGTTTCTATTGTTGTAACTGTTACAATGTATCTCCTATCTATCCCTCAATGAGGGGGCGTGGCTTCATCCATCCCTCAATGAGGGGGCGTGGCTTCATCCATCCCTCAATGAGGGACCTTATGGGGAAGCCCCTATAAGACACAAAAAGAGGTCTGCACTCACCACATCAAGATGAAATTACATATTTATTAAAGCTCATAGTAGCACACAAGACAATGAACACACAATACAGTATTAAAAAACACGGGGAGGCCGATTCAGTAATAGCGCCAGGTAGCGACAGATGAGCGACAGTAGCGTTATTTTCGCAGCGCCCGCTAGTATTCGCTGTGCTTGCCCGTTGTTCGGCTGTTGACAGCGACTCAGTCGGTGTGCGGTAATGTAGAATACGGGGTTAGGAGTCGCTGTTTGACAGGTTCCGCAATGTATGGGAGCGCATGACAGCGAATGGCCATAGCGAACAGCTCCCAGCATATTCGTTAACAAATCACGCTCCAAAAATTCTGTGAAATGCTTGTTTAAACCCCAGAGCGCTGGCGGCGATGGGTTAAAAGTAGTTTTTTAACCCCCCAACCATATTTTTTGAAAAAAAAAAACATGTTTTTCAAAACATTTAGGCCCTTATTTATCAAGGGCTAGCGCCAGGTAGTGTCTGACGAGCGCCAGGTCCCGCCAGGTAACGGCGGCTACCGACTCAAGTACACCCGGCGGCGGTCACAATGACGCATTTATCACGCTAAATGAGGCTAGCGCCGGCGAGAGCGACAGCTAGCGCAGGATTCATCATGTAGCCGACTGCAACGAACAGCGCCGCTGCTAATCCCATCACAGCGACAGGTATGACCTGTCGCTCCCTGGCGATGTCCAATGCATTTCAATGGAGCAATCTTTAATTAATCATAATTAATTCCTATTAATGTTTTATTTTTTTTTTTTAATGTCAAAAATTCTGTTACCACTTCTGCAATGTTATGAGGTAAAAGGAGGTAAAAAAAAAAAAAAATTTGTGCAGAATTGATATTACAGGTCTGATATTAATGTATTCATATTACAAAATGTTTAGAAAAACTTGTATAATTTTACAATCAAAAAATAAGGTTGTTTGGGGGTTAAAAACTATTTTACACCCATCGCCGCCAGCGCTCTGGGGTTTAAACAAGGAATTCACAGCGCGAATAAATTCGGAGCGTGTTTTGTTAATGAATCTGCAGCAAGCCGTTCGCTCTGGCCATTCATTGTCAGGCGCACCCATACAACGCTGAACCTGTGAAACATCGACCCCTAACCCCGTATTCAACATTACCGCACACCGACTGAGTCGCTGTCAACAAGCAAACCCCGGCCAAGCACAGCGAATACTAGCTGGCGCTGAGAAAATCACGCTACTGGCGCTCATCTGTCGCTACCTGGCGCTATTAATGAATCGGCCTCCCCGTAATATGAATACATTAATATCAGACCTGTAATATCAATTCTGCACAAATTTTTTTTTTTTTTTTTTTTTTTACCTTAAAAAAATATCTAACATTGCAGAAGTGGTCACAGAATTTTTGACATTTAAAAAAAAAAAAAATTAATAACAATTAATTATGAATATTTAAAGATTGTTCCATTGAAATGCATTGGAGAGCGCCAGGTAGCGAGAGGTCATACCTGTCGCTGTTCAAGGTCGCTCGCTGGCGCTGTGGGGTGAGGCTGGAATAATGATGAAGGGTCGCTATCTGGCGCTCTGTCAGTCGCTAAGCAGGATCGGCTTGATAAATGTGTGATTGCGGAGGGGAGCCGGCGTTCTCGTGGCGGTGAGCGTCATTACCGTTTGCTCACCATTCGCTACCTGGCGCTATATCTTAGGCCTAAGGGCCTAAGACACATACCACAAAGGAATCCCAAAAGAGAAGGCTCTAATACCATAACAAATGGCATTATATCATATTATAAATTTAAGTTAAACCCAGCAGGAGAAAAATATACAATGTATGACGCAGCAAAAAAATATATTACTAACAAAAACAGGCTGATTCATTATTAGCGGCAGGTAGCGACAGATGAGCGTCTGTAGAAAGGATTTCACAGCGCCCGCTAGTAGTCGCTGTGCTCGGCCGTGGGTCGCTAGTTCATAGCGACTAAGTCGATGTGCAGCAATGATGAATACATTGTGGGGAGTCGCTATATGACCAGTACAGCGCTGTATGGGAGCGCATGTTAGCGACTGGTCAGTGCGACCGACTCACAACATATTCAGCGAAAAAACAGCCTCACACAGGTCTTGGAGTTCCTAATATAGCTCGCTATTATTCTGCATGCCAGATTGCGCAAATGGCTGCTATTCATGCTGGAGATAATAGACCATTATGGGTAGACATCGAGCAGGCCAGTTGCACCCCGACAGCCATTTTGAATTTATTGTGGCTGCCCCCAACAGCTTACAAGGGTATTGACAACCCGGTCCTGAAAGCACTCTCTCAGAATTTGGAAAATTAACAGATCCAAAAGTCACCTCATCTCTCCCCTGCCTCCCCTGCTATCGGTCTTGGGTAACCCTGAATTTCTCCCAGCCTTTCAGGAACCTGCCGCGTTTCGTTGGTGGTATTCACAAAACTTAACAAGGAATAAAGATCTCGTCTCTCTTAGGGGAATTTTAACGTTCTCCGAGCTTCAATCCCTTAGAGACAAAACCAAAAAATTTAAGTTAAACCCAGCAGGAGAAAAATATACAATGTATGACGCAGCAAAAAAAAATATAGTGCAAACAATAAGTGACAAAAGAGATCCAAGGGATCTGAAAGTGCCAGTGAGTTTAGAAACAAATAATTATTAAAGAATAATTAAACAATCAACATAAAGTGACTGGTGCTATTATGGGACTGTCCTATACCTATACTATACTATAACCAAAGCCGAATGTAACTGGACAAGACTAGTGTGCAAGATAATCAAAAATGCATAAGATTGTTATACATCACCCTGAAAAATTAAGATCGAGCCGTGGGGTCCCCTGGGGCAGCAACCAGACAACGCGTTGCGTGGCATGTATCCACTTCACCATGTGCACCCCACATCCGTTTACCCACATTGGGCTGTGCATATCCGCTCTTTGTTTTTATTTTACATTGTATCCCTCAATAAGGGGGCGTGGCTTCATTCTCTCTTAGGGGAATTTTAACGTTCTCCGAGCTTCAATCCCTTAGAGACATCCCGTCCAGGGAATGCCTCCGATACCTACAAATATCCCACTATATAGCTACTAAGTCTAGAGCGGGGGCTATCCCAAGACCATCTTCATCATTTGAATTTGCTTGTGGATCACAGCCTCTTGGGAAGGGGATGATTGCCACGGTGTATAGGAAGTTGAACGATTTCGAGGATACGCCCCTCCCAGCCTATACAAATAGGTGGGAAGCTGATCTTGGTGTAAGCATATCACCTAGGGAATGGAAAATAGCTTGGCGGAACTCATTCTCATGGTTCCTGAACACGAGCGCCCAGGAGGTCAATATTAAAGTCCTAATCCGATGGTATCTAGTCCCAGATAAGATCCACAGATTTTGCCCCTCCTACCCACCGGAGTGTTTTAGAGAATGCCACCTACAGGGATCATATATTCATATATGGTGGGAATGTAGGGTGGTCTGTCATTTCTGGGCTAAGGTCTATTATCTTTTAAGGAAAGCAACAGGGTTACACCTGACTTCTTCACCTCAACTTGCCCTACTTAATTTGAAACCTCCTGGATGTACAAGGTCACAATTCGAGCTTAGTAGACACATCCTTACGGCCGCGAAACTTATCATAGCACACTCATGGAAGAAAAAGACGATCCCTAGTGGATGCCTGGTCCCTCGCATCAATGAAGTTATGTTCTTCGAGAAGATGGCAGCCTCGATGCAAGGCGACCTTGCCCCCTTCCTGAACATCTGGGAAGGTTGGATTACACACTTCCAACCTAAAAACTTTGACCGCTCCCTCCTCACATCTCAGTGATGTGTTGTACACATCCTGCGCCTACTGGTGGCTGGACACCCACTCCCAATTCTTCCCCTTTTCCGTCCTTTGCCCTTCTATCTTCTTTATTCTAGCCCCCCACTCATAACCTTCCATTCTCCCCCCTCAGGTGCATGGTCTTTTGCCACACGCACCTCATATCCTGCTTTTGGAGATACTGGCCCTTATTCATCAAGCGATAGCGCCAGGTAGTGTCCGACGAGCGCCAGGTAGTGGCAGCTAACGGCGACTACCGACTCAAGTACGCCCGGCGGCGGTCACAATGACGCATTTATCAAGCAAAATGAGGCTAGCGCCGGCGAGAGCGACGGCTAGCGCGGCATTCATCATGAAGCCGCCTGGACCGAACAGCGCCGCTGCAAATTCCCTCACAGCGCCAGGTATGAGCTGTCGCTCCCTGGCGATGTCCAATGCATTTCAATGGAGCAATCTATAATAATTCATGATTAATTGGTAATAATTTTTTTTTTTTTTTTTTAATGTCAAAAAATCGGAGACCACTTCTGCAATGTTAGGATTTATTTTTAAGTCCAAAAAAAAAAAAAAAAAAAAAATATGTGCAGAATTGATCTAACAGGTCTGAGATTAATGTATTCATATTACAAAATGATTCTAAAAACATGTATAATGTTACATTCAAAAAATATGGTTGTTTAGGGGTTAAAAACTAGTTAATACAGATCGCCGCCAGCGCTCTGGGGTTTAAACAAGGAATGGACAGCGACAGCACATTCGGAGCGTGATTTTTTGATGAATATGAAGCAAGCCGTTCGCTCTGGCCATTCGTTGTCAGGCGCTCACATACAACGCTGGACCTGTGAAACAGCGACACCCCAGCCCGTATTCAACATTACCGCACACCGACTGAGTCGCTGTCATCAAGCTAATGCCGGCCAAGCACAGCGAATACTGGCTGGCGCTGAAAAAATCACGCTACAGTCGCTCATCTGTCGCTACCTGGCGCTATTGATGAATCGGCCTCACTGTTTCCAATTGGAGTATGTGTTGACACCCACTTGGGTGTAATTATATGCTCCATAAAATGTAATGTATGTTGCAATGTAATGTACTTCTGCGATATTTACTAACAAAGGGTGCACCGCCCAAATCTTCCTACAGAATGCATACGACTGTGTGCTCACCCATCAAAAATGCAATCCACAATAATTTGGAGTGGGCGTCCAAAGAACACACCAATCTCCCAAAGGAAGCACCACTACAATCAACAGTATATATTAATGATTTTATTAGTACAAAAAAAACCAAAAAATTAAAATACATACACCACAAGACAAATTTAAAAACAACCAGTATGGCCAAATGTATCTATATCAATTGGGTCGATTCAAAGAAACATGTAACAGCTTGGATTTTGGTGCCGATCATCCTATTTTTCACGTCCGCTCGTGCGTTCGTATGAACTTGCGAGTGATTCTATAAGCAAATACGTTTCTATCCTAAAATGTCCGTCCGTTCGTATGGCAGGTCGGGAATCAGACCTATGTCAGTTTCCATCCTGAATTTTCCGTTTCATTTCTCAGGTTGCAACATTGGTTTCGCCCTTTTTCCTTTTTTGTCTGGACGTAAATCCTTCTGATCTTGCGGCTGCGCACTACAAACTTACCTCATTAAAGTGCATTCTAAATATTTGGTCTTTTATTTTTCTTTATTTCATTCATTTTGTAGTAACCAACCATTAATGAATGCATTTGCATAAGTAAATCTTACTTTGTTTAATTTTTAGTTAACTTGCATTTTTTACTTGTGGATTTAATTTTAATATTTTGGCTTCAAATGGTACAACTTAAAATTTTGTGTGTGGTTACCCACACCCTCTACATACAGATTTGCTCTCAAATATTAAAAAACACCCAGCAACTTCTGCATGTTATGAGCCTAGAAACAGCCAAGATGGCGGCTCAGGTATTATCGGGCAGCCTGCAAACAGAAAGGGCCTTGTGACTGTGTTGCTCTGCATTCTTTGATTTCTGACCTTTCCGTGCCCCCAGCTCTGCTGTGTCTGTGCAAAATACAGCAGTAACCCACATCCTGCACTTTATCCCGCTCTCCTCTCCTCAGTAAGTGTGATGCATCTGACCAAAGATGTGCTTAAATAATTAAACAAAACAACTACACCAATAAATGCAATCTAAAAATATTATTCTAGTACATCAATTTAAAAATAAATACCAAAGGACATAAGTTTCTTTAATTAACGCAAATATATTGCCAAATAAAGGTTTACATGCAAAGGACTAATTAAGGTCCACATTAAAATGCTTTTATAAGGCATACATGAATCAGGTATGCATTGCCATACAATTTATGGCCTCGGCCATGCTGATACATGCAGTTCATTGCAGCTCAAGACGCGCAGACTCCTCCACATAGCCAAAAAACCTGTTCCAGAACAGCAATCCGACTGCTAAAAGGTGTCGGCAGTGGCTTTCTTTTAAAACGTATTTAGAGGTTTGAAAACTGTTCTCTGAATCACACCTAAACACATCCGATTATCCTAAGTTTTACGTTTTGATCCTAAGTTTTAGGATTTGATCCTAAGTTTTAGGATTTGATCCTAAGTTTTAGGATTTGATCCTAAGTTTTACGTTTTGATCCTAAAACTTAGGAACGAACTTGCGATGATCGTAAGAGCATATACGCATTCGAACGTAGGCTCGTGCGAGTCGGAAATGGCCAAAAAAACAGGAAAAAATGACTAACACCCACCCAAACTTACGATTCTCGATCCGAAATCAATTAACTTTTGCTCTTTGAATCGAGGGGAATGTATATGGCCCCTAAGGGCCTCTTAAATAACTGCCCTATGGGTGAATAATATTAGTTATCCTAGAATAGTCATAACCCTTGTTACCCTTGGTGTGTTCTTTGCACGCCCACTCCAAATAATTGTGGATTGTACTTCTGCGATATTCTCAATAAAAATATTGATTAAAAAAAAAACAGCCTCACACACCACCGGCGCTCAAAAATGCATCGTTGTAGCCCAGAGCGCCGGAGGCTGTGTGATTAAAAGTTGTTTTTTAACATGTATCCACCAGTAACAAAGCGAAAACATAAGGAATTACATTGTAATAGCATTGTAACATGAACACTTTAATACCAGACCTGTAATGTGAATTCTGCATAAATATATAAAATGTTTAAAAAAAAAATGAAAAAATGGCTTTTTCACGGCCAGGAGAGATCCAAACATTATTTGAGAATTAAAAAAAACAAAACAACAAAATCCCTGTTTAAAGAGAAATAAAAGAAGGTCCACTGAAATGTAAGGGAGAGCGTCAGGTAGAGAGAGGTAATACGTGGCGCTCTGCAAGGCTGAATGCCGGCGCTGTACGCTGAGGCTGGGATAATGATGAATCGGACGCTACATGGCGTTATCCCAGTCGCTCCACAGATTCTGCATGATAAATGTGTAATTGCGTTCTGTGTCCGGCGTTCACCTGTCGCTACCTGTGATTTACAAGGCGCTACCTGACGCTATCCCTTCATGAATAAGGGCCAAAGACACACATATCACAAGGGAATCCCAAAAGAGAAGGCTCTAATACCATAACATATTACATTATATCATATTATACATTTAAGTTAAACCCAGCAGGAGAAAAATATACAATGTATGACGCAGCAAAAAAAAATATAGTGCAAACAATACGTGACAAAAGAGATCTAAGGGATCTGAAAGTGCCAGTGAGTTTACAAACAATTAATTATTAAAGAACGATTAAACAATCAATATAAAGTGACTGGTGCTATTATGGGACTGTCCTATACTGGCAGTACCTGTGCAATATATAACCAAAGCCGAATGTAACTGGACAAGACTAGTGTGCAAGATAATCAAAAATGCATAAGATTGTTATTATTGTTTTTTATTATATTATATTATATATTATTATTATATTATATATTATATTATTGTTACCCTGAAAAATTAAGATCGAGCCGTGGGGTCCCCTGGGGCAGCAACCAGACGACGCGTTGCGTGGCATGTTTCCACTTCACCATGTGCACCCCACATCCGTTTACCCACATTGGGCTGTGCATATCCGCTCTTTGTTTATATTTTACATTGTATCCCTCAATAAGGGGGCGTGGCTTCATTCATCCCCAGCTGAGGGGGCGTAGCTTCATTTACATATTTTCCTTTTTTTTGAGGTGTAAGATGATTCATTTGCCTATTCAAAGTGTTTCTGTTGTTGTAACTGTTACATCCTATCTCCTATCCATCCCTCGATTGTCCCTCTTTCCCACCCTGAAAGGTTGGTAGGTATGGTAGTAGGCCTTGTTTGTCATCTGGCCAGATGTGTGCCGGCTGGAGAAACATATCTATTATAAATGGTACAGAGTACATATATGTGGAAACCAGTTTCTCTGCAACAGGAAATGAGGAAAGACCTTCCAACTTTTGAAAGCCGCAAAGAGGGACACAAGAAGACATTTTTAAACATTTAAGCCACATCTGGCCACACACCCAGCCACGCCCTTGAAGGGAAATGCCACCTAAGAATGAAATAAATAATAATAATAATACAGACAAGGCCTCCATAAACACATTACAGCCAAGGGCTGTAGTGAGAGTGGCACCCCTCCATTCCAGCCAGTGAGGGGCATCCTTCCATTCCAGCCAGTGAGGGGCACTCCTCCATTCCAGCCAGTGAGGGGCACTCCTCCATTCCAGCCAGTGAGGGGCACTCCTCCATTCCAGCCAGTGAGGGGCATCCTTTCATTCCAGCCAGTGAGGGGCATCCTTCCATTCCAGCCAGTGAGGGACACTCCTCCATTCCAGCCAGTGAGGGGCATCCCTCCAATACAACCAGTGAGGGGCATCCTTCCATTCCAGCCAGTGAGGGGCACTCCTCCATTCCAGCCAGTGAGGGGCATCCTTCCATTCCAGCCAGTGAGGGGCACTCCTTCATTCCAGCCATTGAGGAGCATCCCTCCATTCCAGCCAGTGAGGGGCACTCCTCCATTCCAGCCAGTGAGGGGCATCCTTCCATTCCAGCCAGTGAGGGGCATCCCTCCAATACAACCAGTGAGGGGCGCTCCTCCATTCCAGCCAGTGAGGGGCACTCCTCCATTCCAGCCAGTGAGGGGCATCCTTCCATTCCAGCCAGTGAGGGGCACTCCTTCATTCCAGCCATTGAGGAGCATCCCTCCATTCCAGCCAGTGAGGGGCACTCCTCCATTCCAGCCAGTGAGGGGCATCCTTCCATTCCAGCCAGTGAGGGGCACTCCTTCATTCCAGCCAGTGAGGGGCATCCTTCCATTCCAGCCATTGAGGAGCATCCCTCCATTCCAGCCAGTGAGGGGCACTCCTCCATTCCAGCCAGTGAGGGGCATCCTTCCATTCCAGCCAGTGAGGGGCACTCCTTCATTCCAGCCAGTGAGGGGCATCCTTCCATTCCAGCCATTGAGGAGCATCCCTCCATTCCAGCCAGTGAGGGGCACTCCTCCATTCCAGCCAGTGAGGGGCATCCTTCCATTCCAGCCAGTGAGGGGCATCCTTCCATTCCAGCCAGTGAGGGGCACTCCTCCATTCCAGCCAGTGAGGGGCATCCTTCCATTCCAGCCAGTGAGGGGCATCCTTCCATTCCAGCCAGTGAGGGGCACTCCTCCATTCCAGCCAGTGAGGGGCACTCCTCCATTCCAGCCAGTGAGGGGCATCCTTCCATTCCAGCCAGTGAGGGGCACTCCTCCATTCCAGCCAGTGAGGGGCACTCCTCCATTTCAGCCAGTGAGGGGCATCCTTCCATTCCAGCCAGTGAGGGGCATCCTTCCATTCCAGCCAGTGAGGGGCACTCCTCCATTCCAGCCAGTGAGGGGCACTCCTCCATTCCAGCCAGTGAGGGGCATCCTTCCATTCCAGCCAGTGAGGAGCACTCCTCCATTCCAGCCAGTGAGGGGCACTCCTCCATTTCAGCCAGTGAGGGGCATCCTTCCATTCCAGCCAGTGAGGGGCATCCTTCCATTCCAGCCAGTGAGGGGCACTCCTCCATTCCAGCCAGTGAGGGGCACTCCTCCATTCCAGCCAGTGAGGGGCACTTCTCCATTCCAGCCAGTGAGGGGCATCCTTCCAATCCAGCCAGTGAGCGGCAGTCCTCCATTCCAGCCAGTGAGGGGCATCCCTCAATTCCAGCCATTGAGGAGCATCCCTCCATTCCAGCCAGTGAGCGGCACCCCTTCAATACAACCAGTGAGGGGCACCCCTCCAATACAACTAGTGAGGGGCATCGCTCATTGCAGTTAGTGAGGGGCATCCATCATTGCAGCCAGTAAGGGGCATTCCTTCATTCCAGCCAGTGAGGGGCATCCTTCCATTCCAGCCAGTGAGGGGCATCCTTCCATTCCAGCCAGTGAGGGGCACTCCTCCATTCCAGCCAGTGAGGGGCATCCTTCCATTCCAGCCAGTGAGGGGCATCCTTCCATTCCAGCCAGTGAGGGGCACTCCTCCATTCCAGCCAGTGAGGGGCATCCTTCCATTCCAGCCAGTGAGGGGCACTCCTCCATTCCAGCCAGTGAGGGGCATCCTTCCATTCCAGCCAGTGAGGGGCACTCCTCCATTCCAGCCAGTGAGGGGCATCCTTCCATTCCAGCCAGTGAGGGGCATCCTTCCATTCCAGCCAGTGAGGGGCACTCCTCCATTCCAGCCAGTGAGGGGCATCCTTCCATTCCAGCCAGTGAGGGGCATCCTTCCATTCCAGCCAGTGAGGGGCACTCCTCCATTCCAGCCAGTGAGGGGCATCCTTCCATTCCAGCCATTGAGGGGCATCCTTCCATTCCAGCCAGTGAGGGGCACTCCTCCATTCCAGCCAGTGAGGGGCATCCTTCCATTCCAGCCATTGAGGGGCATCCTTCCATTCCAGCCAGTGAGGGGCATCCTTCCATTCCAGCCAGTGAGGGGCACTCCTCCATTCCAGCCAGTGAGGGGCATCCTTCCATTCCAGCCATTGAGGGGCATCCTTCCATTCCAGCCAGTGAGGGGCACTCCTCCATTCCAGCCAGTGAGGGGCATCCTTCCATTCCAGCCATTGAGGGGCATCCTTCCATTCCAGCCAGTGAGGGGCATCCTTTCATTCCAGCCAGTGAGGGGCATCCTTCCATTCCAGCCAGTGAGGGGCACTCCTCCATTCCAGCCAGTGAGGGGCATCCTTCCATTCCAGCCAGCGAGGGGCATCCTTCCATTCCAGCCAGTGAGGGGCATCCTTCCATTCCAGCCAGTGAGGGGCACTCCTCCATTCCAGCCAGTGAGGGGCATCCTTCCATTCCAGCCAGTGAGGGGCACTCCTCCATTCCAGCCAGTGAGGGGCATCCGTCCATTCCAGCCAGTGAGGGGCACTCCTCCATTCCAGCCAGTGAGGGGCATCCTTCCATTCCAGCCAGTGAGGGGCACTCCTCCATTCCAGCCAGTGAGGGGCATCCTTCCATTCCAGCCAGTGAGGGGCATCCTTCCATTCCAGCCAGTGAGGGGCACTCCTCCATTCCAGCCAGTGAGGGGCATCCTTCCATTCCAGCCAGTGAGGGGCATCCTTCCATTCCAGCCAGTGAGGGGCACTCCTCCATTCCAGCCAGTGAGGGGCATCCTTCCATTCCAGCCATTGAGGGGCATCCTTCCATTCCAGCCAGTGAGGGGCACTCCTCCATTCCAGCCAGTGAGGGGCATCCTTCCATTCCAGCCATTGAGGGGCATCCTTCCATTCCAGCCAGTGAGGGGCATCCTTCCATTCCAGCCAGTGAGGGGCATCCTTTCATTCCAGCCAGTGAGGGGCATCCTTCCATTCCAGCCAGTGAGGGGCACTCCTCCATTCCAGCCAGTGAGGGGCATCCTTCCATTCCAGCCAGTGAGGGGCATCCTTTCATTCCAGCCAGTGAGGGGCATCCTTCCATTCCAGCCAGTGAGGGGCACTCCTCCATTCCAGCCAGTGAGGGGCATCCTTCCATTCCAGCCAGCGAGGGGCATCCTTCCATTCCAGCCAGTGAGGGGCATCCTTCCATTCCAGCCAGTGAGGGGCACTCCTCCATTCCAGCCAGTGAGGGGCATCCTTCCATTCCAGCCAGTGAGGGGCACTCCTCCATTCCAGCCAGTGAGGGGCATCCGTCCATTCCAGCCATTGAGGAGCATCCCTCCATTCCAGCCAGCGAGCGGCACCCCTTCAATACAACCAGTGAGGGGCACCCCTCCAATACAACTAGTGAGGGGCATCGCTCATTGCCGCCAGTAAGGGGCATTCCTTCATTCCAGACAGTGAGGGGCATCCCTCCATTCCAGCCAGTGAAGGGCACCCCTCCAATTCAACCAGTGAGGCGCACCCCTCCAATACAAACAGTGAGGAGCATCCCTCATTGCAGCCAGTGAGGGCCATCCCTCATTGCAGCCAGACACACACTGAGGGATGCCCCTCACTGGCTGCAATGAGGGATGCTCCTCTCTGGTTGTATTGGAGGGAGTCCCCTCATTGCAGCCAGTGAGGGGCATCCCTCATTGCAGCCAGTGAGGGGCATCCCTCATTACAGCCAGTGAGGGGCATCCCTCATTGCAGCCATTTAGGGGCATCCCTCATTGCAGCCAGTGAGGGGCATCCCTCATTGCAGCCATTTAGGGGCATCCCTCATTGCAGCCAGTGAGGGGCATCCCTCATTGCAGCCAGACACACACACACATACACAGGCACACCACACAGACACACACACACATACACAGGCACACCACACAGACACACACACAGACAAACACTCACTAGTGCAGGCGATTTCACCTCCTGTGCAATCTCCAGTGAGACTCGTTCCTGGAGTCCCACATGCCACACTGCCTATGGGAATGGGAGGGGGAATACCACACTGCCTATGGGGATGGGTGGGGGAATACCACGCTGCCTATGGGGATGGGAGGGGGAATACCACGCTGCCTATGGGGAATGCCACTCTGCCTGTAATGGGGGGATTCCGCACCTTGCTTATTATTTGGTTCTTGGGGGGATGGCGTTTTAACACAACATTTGGTTCAGAATATCATATTAATATTATATTAATATATTTTCCTCCTCCAAATTCTAGGTACGTCCTATGGGTATGTGCGTCTTATAGGGCGAAACATATAGTACATATGCACGGTAGAGGTCTCTAATTCGACAAGAGCCCACACTTGTGCCTTTTCCAGGGAAAAGTGTGTGAATACTGGCGACCTGGGGGGATGTAACACAGCGGGGCATGCAAATTCGGCCGGCCCTGGAATCCCAGGCTTTAAAGTGTAAATCCCATCAAGAAAATGGTCTTTGCTGGTCTGGTTAGCAGCAAGGTTCAAGGTCCCATCAGGAGGTCGTTCGTCGAGGCGGCCATATTTAATTGCTCGAAATAGATATCACTCCTTCATATTGACGTTTTCCCTTTATGCGCCCACATGAAATATGAAAAGTCCATTGAGCCTGTCCTCATGCAGAACAACATTCAATCAATCTGCATGGTCTCTCCGGCGACCCCCTGCTCGATCCCTCGGCGTGTGGAATGAAGCAGGTGCTCCAATGATTTCTTCATTAAATATTTATGATTCAATCTCCATCATGAATCTTGCAGCCGGGGAGGAGGAGGAGGTGGTGGCGAACGCTAAGTCGGGGGCGAGCTCGGCGCTCCCGGGCCATGCATCATCCTAATGAAGGGAAGCCGGGTGAGGTGCCGCAACCGCTGCATTGATTGCATAGAAAGATTTGTAAACCTGGAGGGTTATTATCGCTGTTTATCATTACGGGAGGTCGGCCAAGTTTACAATTTTATAGATTCCATCCATTCTCTCTATGGAAAATATTTGTATTTGTGCGTAGGAGCGGTGTGAGGTCTCCTCGCCCACGCCACCTGCTCAGTTTACTGGCTACTAAAGCTGCTGCGGGTGCACGGTTGGTTGAGTTAACTGGATCTTGGGTGTGGGGGGTGTCAACTGGAGCTGCTGGGGGTGCACGGTTGGTTGAGTTTACTGAATCCTGGGTGTAGAGGTGTCAACTGAAGCTGCTGCCGGTGCACGGTTGGTTGAGTTTACTGGATCTTTACTGGATCTTATTGGATCTTGGGTGTGGGGGGTGTAACTGGAGCTGCTGGGGGTGCACGGTTGGTTGAGTTAACTGGATCCTGGGTGTGGAGGTGTCAACTGAAGCTGCTGCCGGTGCACGGTTGGTTGAGTTTACTGGATCTTGGGTGTGGGGGTGTCAACTGAAGCTGCTTCGGGTGCACGGTTGGTTGAGTTTACTGAATCTTGAGTGTGGGGGGTGTCAACGGAAGCTGCTGCAGGTGCACGGTTGGTTGATTTTACTGGATCTTGGGTGTGGGGTTGTCAACTGGAGCTGCTGCGGGTGCACGGCTGGTTGAGTTTACTGGATCTTGGGTGTGGGGGGGGGCAACTGGAGCTGCTGCAGGTGCACGGTTGGTTGAGTTTACTGGATCTTGGATGTGGGGGGTGTCAACTGGTGCTGCTGCGGGTGCACGGTTGGTTGAGTTTACTGGATCCTGGCTGTAGAGGTGTCAACTGAAGCTGCTGCCCGTGCACGGTTGGTTGAGTTTACTGGATCTTTACTGGATCTTATTGGATCTTGGGTGTGGGGGGTGTAACTGGAGCTGCTGCGGGTGCACGGTTGGTTGAGTTAACTGGATCCTGGGTGTGGAGGTGTCAACTGAAGCTGCTGCCGGTGCACGGTTGGTTGAGTTTACTGGATCTTGGATGTGGGGGGTGTCAACTGGTGCTGCTGCGGGTGCACGGTTGGTTGAGTTTACTGGATCTTGGGTGTGGGGGGTGTCAACTGGTGCTGCTGTGGGTGCACGGTTGGTTGAGTTTACTGGATCTTGGATGTGGGGGGTGTCAACTGGTGCTGCTGCGGGTGCACGGTTGGTTGAGTTTACTGGGTCTTGGGTGTGGGGGGTGTCAACTGAAGCTGCTTCGGGTGCACGGTTGGTTGAGTTTACTGAATCTTGAGTGTGGGGGGTGTCAACTGGAGCTGCTGTGGGTGCACGGTTGGTTGAGTTTACTGGATCTTGGATGTGGGGGGTGTCAACTGAAGCTGCTGCGGGTGCACGGTTGGTTGAGTTTACTGGATCTTGAGTGTGGGGGGTGTCAACTGGAGCTGCTGTGGGTGCACGGTTGGTTGAGTTTACTGGATCTTGGATGTGGGGGGTGTCAACTGGTGCTGCTGCGGGTGCACGGTTGGTTGAGTTTACTGGATCTTGGGTGTGGGGGTGTCAACTGAAGCTGCTTCTGGTGCACGGTTGGTTGAGTTTACTGAATCTTGAGTGTGGGGGGTGTCAACGGAAGCTGCTGCAGGTGCACGGTTGGTTGATTTTACTGGATCTTGGGTGTGGGGTTGTCAACTGGAGCTGCTGCGGGTGCACGGCTGGTTGAGTTTGCTGGATCTTGGGTGTGGGGGGGGCAACTGGAGCTGCTGCAGGTGCACGGTTGGTTGAGTTTACTGGATCTTGGGTGTGGGGGGTGTAAACTGGAGCTGCTGTGGGTGCACGGTTGGTTGAGTTTACTAGATCTTGGGTGTGGGGGGTGTCAACTGGAGCTGCTGCGGGTGCACGGTTAGTTGAGTTTACAAGATCTTGGGGGTGGGGGGTGTCAACTGGAGCTGCTGTGGGTGCACGGTTGGTTGAGTTTACTGGATCTTGGGTGTGGAGGGTGTCAACTGGAGCTGCTGCGGGTGCACGGTTGGTAGAGTTTACTGGATCTTGGGTGTGGGGGGTGTGAACTGGAGCTGCTGCGATGCACGGTTGGTAGAATTTACTGGATCTTGGGTGTGGGAGGTGTCAACTGAAGCTGCTGCGGGTGCACGGTTGGTTGAGTTTACTGGAACTTGGGTGTGGGGGGTGTCAAATGGAGCTGCTGCGGTGCACGGTTGGTTGAGTTTACTGGATCTTGGGTGTGGAAGGTGTCAAATGAAGCTGCTGCAGGTGCATGGTTGGTTGAGTTTACTGGATCTTGGGTGTGGAGGTGTCAAATGAAGCTGCTGCGGGTGCATGGTTGGTTGAGTTTACTGGATCTTGGATGTGGGGGGTGTCAACTGGAACTGCTGCGGGTGCATGGTTGGTTGAGTTTACTGGCATTTGGGTGTGCGGGGTGTCAACTGGAGCTGCTGCAGGTGCACGGTTGGTTGAGTTTACTGAATCTTGAGTGTGGGGGTTGTAAAGTGGAGCTGCTGTGGGTGCACGGTTGGTTGAGTTTACTGGATCTTGGGTGTGGGGGGTGTAAAGTGGAGCTGCTGCGGGTGCACGGTTGGTTGAGTTTACTGGGTCTTGGGTGTGGGGGGTGTCAACTGGAGCTGCTGCGTGTGCATGGTTGGTTGAATTTACTGGATCTTGGGTGTGGGAGGTATCAAATGGAACTGCTGGGGGTGCACGGTTGGTTGAGTTTACTGAATCTTGAGTGTGGGGGGTGTCAACTGGAGCTGCTGCGGGTGCATGGTTGATTGAGTTTACTGGATCTTGGGTGTGGGGAGTATCAAATGAAGCTGCTGCGGGTGCACGGTTGGTTGAGTTTACTGGATCTTGGGTGTGGGGGGTGTCAACTGAAGCTGCTGCGGGTGCACAGTTGGGTGACTTTACTGGATCTTGGGTGTGGGGGGTGTCAACTGGAGCTGCTGGGGGTACATGGTTGGTTGAGTTTACTGGATCTTGGGTGTGGGGGGTGTCAACTGGAGCTGCTGTGGGTGCACGGTTGGTTGAGTTTACTGGATCTTGGGTGTGGGGGGTGTCAACTGAAGCTGCTGCGGGTGCACAGTTGGGTGACTTTACTGGATCTTGGGTGTGGGGGGTGTCAACTGGAGCTGCTGGGGGTACATGGTTGGTTGAGTTTACTGGATCTTGGGTGTGGGGGGTGTCAACTGGAGCTGCTGGGGGTACATGGCTGGTTGAGTTTACTGGATCTTGGGTGTGGGAGGTGTCAACTGGAGCTGCTGCAGGTGCACGGTTGGTTGAGTTTACTGGATCTTGGGTGTGGGAGGTGTCAACTGGAACTGCTGCGGGTGCACGGTTGGTTGAGTTTACTGAATCTTGGGTGTGCGGGGTGTCAACTGGAGCTGCTGCGGGTGCACGGCTGGTTGAGTTTACTGGATCTTGGGTGTGGGGGGTGTCAACTGGAGCTGCTGTGGGTGCACGGTTGGTTGAGTTTACTGGATCTTGGGTATGGGGGGTGTCAACTGGAGCTGCTGCGGGTGCACGGTTGGTTGAGTTTACTGGATCTTGGGTGTGGGGGGTGTCAATTGGAGCTGCTGGGGGTAAATGGTTGGTTGAGTTTACTGGATCTTGGATGTGGGGGGTGTCAACTGGAGCTGCTGCAGGTGCACGGTTGGTTGAGTTTACTGATTCTTGAGTGTGGGGGGTGTCAATTGGAGCTGTTGCGGGTGCATGGTTGGTTGAAGTTACTGGATCTTGGGTGTGGGGGGTGTCAACTGGAGCTGCTGGGGTGCACGGTTGGTTGAGTTTACTGGATCTTGGGTGTGGGGGGTCTCAACTGGAGCTGCTGCGGGTGCACGGTTGGTTGAGTTTACTGGATCTTGGGTGTGGGGGGTGTCAACTGGAGCTGCTGCGGGTGCATGGTTGGTTTAGTTTTCTGGATCTTGGGTGTGGGGGTGTCAACTGGAACTGCTGGGGGTGCATGGTTTGTTGAGTTTACTGAATCTTGGGTGTGGGGGTGTCAACTGGAACTGCTGGGGGTGCATGGTTGGTTGAGTTTACTGGATCTTGGATGTGGGGGGTGTCAACTGAAGCTGCTGGGGGTGCACGGGTGGTTGAGTTTACCCGATCTTGGGTGTGGGGGTGTCAACTGGAGCTGCTGCGGGTGCACGGTTTATTGAGTTTTCTGGATATGGGTGTGGGGGGTGTCAACTGGAGCTGCTGCGGGTGCACGGTTGGTTGAATCCAAACAAAGGCGGGTCATGCTCACCTCTGTTCAGCCCTTGAAAGTGGACCTAAACCCACTGTGGAATCTATGAGACTCTAGAGCAGGCCTAGTCACTCTCCCTGGGGCACCCCGATCGCGAGCAGCGGCCACATCCCTACTACCCCTTTAGTGAATGGTCGGCTCAGTTTACTGGCTCTTGGGTGTGGGGGGTGCCAACTGGAGCTGCTGCGGGTGCACGGTTGGTTAGATCACAAGAAAGGCAGGTCATGCTCACCTCTGTTCAGTCCTTTAAAGTGGACCAAAACCCACCGTGGAATCTATGAAACTCCTACTCACTCCCCCCGGGGCACCCCAATCGCGCGCAGCAGGCACATCTCCACGATCCCTTTAGTGAATGACAGGCGCAGGCACACTCTCTGTTAAAGGATAGCAGGGGATGCCCCACTGTGTTAAACCCCCCAGGCAGCGGTTGCATCCCCTCTACCCCTTTAGCAGGGTGTGTGCCCACACAAGGCATTTGTGAATGGCCATTACGGGCACGCTCCCTGTTAGAGGGTAGCGCGGGATGTGGCTGATTGGATGAGCGGCCGCGCATGCTCCATAGGACATGGAAGTGGTACGTTCGTTCAGGCGAGCTGGGCGGTTTCACACATCGGCAACCCTGATCGGGGTGTGCCAGGGGGCAAGGACCATAGTCCCGGTCAAGTCTCCTAGGTCGCCCAAAAACTCACCTTTGTCCCTGGTCCAACGGCGCACGCGCGAGCAGCGCCCACATCCCTACTATCCCTTTAGTGAATGGCCGGCGCAGGCACATTCCTGTTAGAGGGTAGCGGGGGATGCAGATGATTGGATGAGCGGCCACGCATGCGCAGTAGGACCGGGAAGAGGTAAGTTCGTTCAGGCGACCTGGGGGGGTTCACACATCGGCAACGCCGATCGGGGTGCCCCAGGGGGCAAGGACCATAGTCCCCGGTCAAACCCCCCCAGGTCACCTGAAAACTCACCTTTGTCCCCGGTCCCAACGGCGGATGCGCGAGCAGCGGCCACATCCCGACTATCCCTTTAGTGAATGGCTGGCGCAGGCATGCTCCCTGTTAGAGGGTAGCGGGGGATGCGGCTGCCAGTGCACTCAGATCCGCTTGCATTAGATGAGCTCTTGGATTAAGGGGCTCGAGCAGGACTGAGCACGCTGATTGGACGAGTGACCGGGCATAGGACCGGGAAGAGGTGAGTTCGTTCAGGTGACCTGGGGGGATGCCCCGGGGACAAGGACCAAAACCCAGGATACTCAAAATCCTGGGTTTTAGTTCACTTTAAAGTAGACCAAAATCAGCTGATTCCCTATCCCCCATGGTAATCCCAATGAGGGATGCCCCACTGTGTGAAACCCTCTGGAATGGCTGGCATAACTACATTTCCCAAAACATCCTCCAGGATGGCCCAGTCGAGTAGCTCCTCCCATCTAATCTGGAAACAGAAACTGGACATGATTAAATACCCCCCCTTTCCCCTGGACCTCAGTGTTTTGTGTTTTCTCCCAGGAAACAAGCTAGATTGTTTGTCCCTATTTTTTGTTTTTGTCCCCTAGGGTAGTATGGCAGATCTGGACTTCCAGTTCTCTAGTAGGCTCAGATGGGGTCCGGGCGGCCCACTACTGCTACAGCCGGGGGTCCCCCTACTCCTTCCACCCCCTGGGGGAATTCCCGGTCCCTGAGCTAGTCCAGACGGCAGTCTCCTGGGCAGGACCCAGGTAAATTGGATTGGATTGGTGGTATTCTCAATGATGTCATTGGTCTCTAGCGAATGGATAGAATGAATGCCATTCATCTCTAATATAAAGACTTTATTCTCGGTGATGGCACATGCCTGGGCAGCAGTGGGTTAATCCGGGTTAATGCTGTAATACTCTGGACCTCTCAAATTCTCCATATTCACCTTAGTGGTTATTTTGGATTCTCTGTGCCATTAACCTGGAATCACGCGGAGCTGCTTTGATATAGGCTGCATTACTTTCCATTGCTAATTCTCACCAGTCCTCGGCTGGCCCCAGCTCTGCATTATTTATCGCCTTCCATCGCTCGGATGATGGTCCTGGGCTGTCCGCAGACGCTAAGAGAATGGTGCGCTTGTTGGATCAGCGGGTCTCTCATGTCGTTACTCGCCTGCGCATAAAGATTTTCCTATGTGTTGTGTTAGTTCCGGGCAGCCTCGGGGAGGTTTAATATATTCTCCACCTCTAGTAATTGCTCTACAGGGCTTAGTGAAACCATCACGAGAAGATTGTAGGCTAAAATATAAAACCTATAACACTAGCTTAAAAGGAGACCTACAGCGTGGAGTAATGCTGGTTAGATATACCGCACAAAAATTAGCCATGGATTCTGGAGGGCACATAGGTTTCCAAGGGCCCACCCAGAAACAGAACAGATATACTATACTTTTACTGTAAAAGGGGGCCTTCAGCATGGAGTAATGCTGGTTAGATATACCGCACAAAAATTGGCCCTGGATTCTGGGGGACACATACTCTACTTTTACTGTAAAAGGAGACCTTCAGCATGGAGTAATGCTGGTTATGCTGGTTAAATATACCACACAAAAATTGGCACTGGATTCTGGAGGGGACACATAGGTTTACAAGGACCCTATAGGTTGCCCACCCAAAATCAGAACAGATATACTATACTTTTACTGTAAAAGGTGACCTTCAGCATGGAGTAATGCTGGTTAGATATACCGCACAAAAATTGGTCCTGGATTCTGGAGAGCACATAGGTTTCCATAGGTTTCCAAGGGCCCACCCAAAAACAGGACAGATATATTATAGTTTTATTGTAAAAGGGGACCTTCAGCGCGGAGTATGCTGTTTACCTATACCGCACAAAAATTAGCCCTGGATTCTGGAGGGCACATAGGTTTCCAAGGACCCTATAGGTGGCTTACCCAAAAACAGAACAGATATACTATACGTTTACTGGAAAAGGAGACCATCAGCATGGAGTAATGTTGGTTAGATCAACCGCACAAAAATTAGCCCTGGATTCTGGGGGGGCGCATAGGTTTCCAAGGGCCCTATAGGTGGCTCACCCAAAAACACAGCAGATATACTATACTTTTACTGCAGACTTCGGGTCCGTGGAGTGCTAGAGGTTATGCCATAAGGTTGCACAGGACTGAACCAGGATGGCAGGCCTCTGTTTGGTTAAAGGCCACCAGCCCACAAAGCCCACATGGGCACCGGGTTCTTCTGCACTGTGTCCCCTGCTTCCCTCCTGGTTTCTGCCGCTCACTCTCGGCCATGGTAGTTTCTAGACAACATAGCTATCAGTGCGGGAAGGAATTCTGACCCCCTCCTCCTCCCATCCTATGGTGATGCTACCGTCTCATACCAGTTTGTACCATGCCGTTCTTCTACTTTAGCAGCATGAAAGTACCCCCTCCCCATGACTGGGGCCAATATGGGGAATGAAGGGCCTCTCTTATGGCCGGCACCGCTAACAGTGCCCATGAATTTTCTACAGAAAACAGCATGGCTGGAATTAAGGCGCCCCCAATGCCCTTGCCGCCCAGGACAATCACCTGCCCCGATCTATCAGCCCACATAGCTGGTGCCCGGGCTAGTTTTGCTGGAGCAGGGGGACCCCACACCATTTTCTTGATAGTTATTGCAAGTTAACTCACCCTTGATAGTTATTGCAAGTTAACTGCAGGGTGTGCATAGTGGTTGTATTTTGTCTGAAAATCTCATAAAGCGCCCCTTTTCTGTTTTGGGTGTGTCCTGGGCAGCAATAGGTGTCTACTGATACATACCATATTTTTGCCATATAAGACGCACTTATTTTCCCCAAAAGTGTGTGTGTGTGTGTGTGTGTGTGTGTGTGTGTGTGTCTTATCAGGCGAATGCAAAAAAAATTGCTGAATGCAGGGTTTGGTCCCCGACGCAGCCTATAGAAGTCAATAGGCAGTGGAGGAATATTCCCCCCCACCGCCTTCCATTCTATTGCTGGTCACCACTGGATCCACCACCAGTGCTGGAGGCCCACATGGAAGGACCCAAGGTGTGGCACCTTAGGTCCTTCCAAGGGGTTTGAATACTTTTCAAGGCGCTGTTCATGCCCTGCGTTGCATTTTGGGAAATCCTGAATGCAGGGTTTGGCCCTTGACGCAGCCAATAGAAGTCCATAGGCAGCGGAGGAATATTCCCCCTGCACCGCCTTCCATTCTATCGCTGGTCACCACTGGATCCACCACCAGTGCTGGAGGCCCACATGGAAGGACCCAAGACAGGGCACTTTAGGTCCTTCCAAGGAGTTTGAATACTTTTCAAGGCACTGTTCATGCCCTGCGTTGCATTTTGGGAAATCCTGAATGCAGGGTTTGGCCCTCGACGCAGCCAATAGAAGTCCATAGGCAGCGGAGGAATATTCCCCCTGCACCGCCTTCCATTCTATCCTGGTCACCACTGGATCCATCACCGACGTTGGAGGCGCCCATGGAAGGACCCAAGACAGGGCACCTTGGGTGTCTTTCCATGAGGCCTCCAGCACCAGGTCTTTCTCCTTGGGCTGGGCCTTCTGCCACCCCCACCGTCATTGTACCCTTTACCTCTAGCAACCACCGCCCAGTGACAGAAAACAGTGCAGGGCACCATTTATAAACTGATCATTTGAGGAGGACTCAATATAGGGTGGCTTAAATCGCCACAAAACCCGCAGCCACACGAGTACGCCAGGGATGATGCAGCCTCGGTGGTGGCTTGGTTTTAAATAAAAATGAGTTTTTCCACCGCTGAGGCCACTTCCACCTGGAATTTTTGAGATTGCTAACTGGCAGACCTCAAGAATGCTGAATGCTGGCCGCATCCACGGCTTCCCTCTAATCTGGGAAGTGGTCTCAATGACCGGGCATGGGCGTGCGCCTTAGCCAACGGGCCACAGGCAGCAGAAGCTCTGTGGGAGCCATTGGGAAACATACGTCTACTGGAGTTCAGACAAAGGGTCATCCTGGTTTGGGATGTCCCAGGGGAAGTCTAGTGGCCAGCCCTGGGGTGTTTAGACTCCAGGGTCACCACTGGAACTGCTTTAAACAAGTTTGTTGGTGATGGGCATGGGGGAAGGGATGTTTAGGGGTATGGTTTATTTACTGGTTTTGAAGGAAAGAATATCCACAGTATTCTATGCTTCTCATGTGTGTAAGTAGGTGTGGAGAGGGGACACCCGCAGGCATTGGGATGCACCCTGCTAACAATAGAGGGAACAGCCCTGCAGCCTGTAGGATGCTCCCGGGAATTGAAGGGTTCCACATTGGACGGTGTGAGGGATGACCCCTGAGCAAGACCCCATGCTGCATGGGTGGACAGGTGTATGGGGGATAGGGGTGTGCCAGTACTCACTCAGGTTTCACACGTTACTCTGCAGCCATTGGCGGCCTGGGGCTAAAAATCAGCCTGGGATTTTACCATCACCCGGCCTCTGCCCATGTCCAGCCACTGGCATCTCTGATGCTTCCTGGCCAGTCAACCAGTGTGCCCCAAGGCTGAGGCTCATTATTATGGGCTATCATTAGGGGGAGGACATGGGCTGGGGTTGCTTGGGTGACGGGGTAGAGTGTGAAAGCCGATGGGGGGCTGGGATTTGATGGGGGTGTTAGTAAGGGTAGCAGCCCAGACTGCCATAAAGCTGTGAGGCCCAATGGGCATTTGCCCGGGTCTCCCAATGGCCAGCCCACCCCTGCCTGCAGAAGTCCTATTAGACTTTAAGTTAGCTTGACTGCAGCAGCAAAACCAAACAGTCTTGTGAAGGATTAATGGAGTGCCCATTTAGGTGTCCCCATAGTTTTTGGTAGGATGAAGTGCCCCACTAAAAGTGGGGCATGTGGTCACTTAGGGCCGCCACTGCACCACTCCATAGGCTCAGCCAGGGCCGGATAATGAGCGGGGCGCAAGGGGCGCGTGCCCTGGACCTCCACCACTTGCCCTGCAAAGGGGGCCTCCACCAACCTTTTGGGTTATGGTTTGGTCCAGGAGGCTTTTCAGTCTTTAGTTTGACAGGCCGCGGTGCCAGCAACAAAGCTATCGGCAGCAGTGGTGCCCCCGTGCCTGGACAGCCAAAGCCACCACAGGGCAGGACGGAGAGTCTAGAGCAGCAAAGCCGCTGCCAGTGATGGGTGCAGAGCTGTCACTGCACATAAGCCACCAAGCACAGCCGCTGGCAGCTCAATGCAGGGAACTGTTTTCTGCTGGACCAGCCGGGCGACTACACTACCCCCCACCCAGAATGGCAAAGCAGGAGTTCCCGAGCAGCACGCACCCGCACAAGGGGGGCACAAGGGACTCCATCTGACCTTCCAGTAAGTGGGCGGGTGCCAGACATCCACCAATCAGTTACTTGGCTGGACTATTATTTTATACTGTATCTGGGGCCTCCACCAGGTTTTGTGCCCAGGGGCCTCCACCGCACTTAATCTGGCCCTGGGCTCAGTGCTGTACACCCCTGTACCTGCCCCTTGTTGTCATTTAACAGATATAGGAAGTGATTTGAGCGTAATTGGTACCCAGGTCCTTTTCCCCGACGCAGGAGGCCTTTATACAGTGACTTCTACAAAAAAAAGTTTCAGAGCCTGCCATGCAATTATGACAGATGGATAGCAGAACTAGTTCAAATGACAGCGAAGAGCGAGTAAGCACATCCAATACCATGATACAAGAAACTCTTTTGATGCTCATCACAGCATTAGCTTGCCAACGCTCACGCCAAAAATAACTTCTGCGAGCTGTCATCTTGGGACGAAGGAGACAACTTCTTGTCTTGTGGGAGCGTAGCGTCTCTTTCAGCTGCTAAAAAGGAACAGCCTAAAGCCGTCTTCAACTTTCTGAAGCTAAACTTATATATATAGCCATCTGTCAGTTCTTCTATTCTTTATTTCTTTCCTCCTATTCGTTTTTTCTTTCTTTCCATCTATTCTTTGTTACTTACTTTCATCTGTACGTTCTGTCTTACTTTCTCTTACTTTCTTTCCAGCTATCCTTTGTGGCTTTCTGTTCATTCTGCTATTTATTTTATGTTTCTTTCTTTCTCTTTCTTTCTTTCCCTCCCTTCTTTTTCTGCCATTACCTGCTTTCTTTTCTGTCATTCATTTCACACACACACACACACTTACTTACTTCCTGGTTGTTGCGGCACTTCTTCCCGGTGGCTGGTGGGTGTGACCAGGGCCGGATTAAGTGCAGTGGAGGTCCCTGGGCACAAAGTCTGGTGGAGGCCCCAGATACAGTGTAAAATAATAGTCCAGCCAAGTAACTGATTGGTGGTTGTCTGGCACCCGCCCACTTACTGGAAGGTCAGATGGAGTCCCTTGTGCCCCCCTTGTGCGGGTGCGTGCTGCTCGGGAACTCCTGCTTTGCCATTCTGGGTGGGGGGTGGTGTAGTCGCCCGGCTGGTTCCCTGCATTGAGCTGCCAGCGGCTGTGCTTGGTGGCTTATGTGCAGTGACAGCTCTGCACCCATCACTGGAGCGTTACTGACGGCGGCTTTGCTGCTCTAGACTCTCCGTCCTGCCCTGTGGTGGCTTTGGCTGCAGGTTTGCAAAAACAAAAGACAGGGTTGCTGCCAATAACTTTGTTGCTGGCCCCGCAGACCATCAAACCATAGACTTAAAAGCCTCCTGGACCAGGCCATAACACAAAGTTTGGTGGAGGTCTCCTTTGCAGGGCAAGTGGTGGAGGCCCCGGGGCACCCCCATCATAATCCGGCCCTGGGTGTGGCCCATATGGCCGTCGTCCATACGCCCCTGTGGTCACCACCCAACCTCCCACATCTGTCGCTCACTGGCCGCGGCCTTCCCTGGCGCCGGCCTATCAGGATTTTGCCCGGTACGCCCCTGGGCCCTGGCACCAGCCTGTGCTGGCGGCAGCCCTGCAGGATAGATTTGATGGCACAGGAAACCCTCTCCACCCTGCGGGGGCCTTGTGCACTTACCTACCTTCTTTTTAGTTTGGCAATGCGTCTAAATCATTGTCCGGACATCCTTAGTTGGACGCGATGATGCGGGAAATCCCTGTGTGTTGCATTTTAGTTGTCTAAGCATTCTCGGCACAGGGGAGGCCCCCGCTCCTGGGAATGAGTCACCGCATTGGGAACGCCATCATTCATCATCTTGCCTGACGCTGACACCAATGAAGCATCACGCCGATCGGCGCACACTCCGGTGCCTTTTGCTCATGATTATAGACTTAGATGATCTTGATTCGAATCCAAACAACCGAAACGTAAAATGTTCCTCTTTGTTTTATTTATTTTTAACGCTCCTACGTAGGATTTAGACTTGGAGCCAGAGGCGGTGATGATAGAGAATGCGGTTAGATTGAACCTCTCACCAGGGGTAGCCCATTGCAAACAGAGCGCGGGGGAGATAATGTGCCAGGCGCCACGCTGCGCCTCGTTGCAATGAATGTCTCGTCATGCCTCAATTCCTTATGGGGTTTTCTTAAAGTGTCTCAACTTTTACTAGCATGAACATTGCCGTCCGCTGGTCACGCTGTATTCATGGTCATGGCCTCTACTCTCCTCCCTTGCCTTCCTCGTAGATGCACACACAACTAGGCTCAGGGCCAGATTATGAGGAGGGCCCCGGGGCTTCCACCACTTTCCCTGCAAAGGGGGCTTCCAACACTTGCCCTGCAAAGGGGGCTTCCACCACTTGCCCTGCACAGGGGGCTTCCACCAATTGCCCTGCAGCGGGGGCTTCCACCACTTGCCCTACACAGGGGGCTTCCACCACTTGCCCTGCAGCGGGGGCTCCACCACTTGCCCTGCAGCGGGGGCTCCACCACTTGCCCTGCAAAGGGGGCTTCCACCACTTGCCCTGCAAAGGGGGCTTCCACCACTTGCCCTGCAAAGGGGGCTTCCACCACTTGTCCTGCAAAGGGGGTCTCCACCAACCTTTGGCTTATGGTCTGGTCCAGGAGGCTTTTTGGTCTTTGGTCTGACGGGCCATGGGGCCAGCAACAAAGGGTGACTACACTACCCCCCACCCAGAATGGCAAAGCAGGAGATCCCGAGCAGCACGCACCCGCACAAGGGGGGCACAAGGGACTCCATCTGACGTACCAGTAAGTAGGCGGGTGCCAGACAACCACCAATCAGTTACTTGGCTGGACTATTATTTTATACTGTATCTGGGGCCTCCACCAGATTTTGTGCCCAGGGGCCCCTACCACACTTAATCCGGCCCGGCACAGATATACATTTAGGTGCACGCATACTAGATAATACAGACATGGCCCACTGCAACTTGGGGGGGTCCACTTCACCATAGGTTGGAAGCAGAGGCAGCCATGGCTGGCCATAGGGAGTCGTGTGAGATTCCCCGGCTGTATAACCATTGCGGCCAGCCCTGGAATGTAAAAGACTCCACGACCGGCTGCAGGTCCTCTCCGCTGGGGCATCCTAAATCGGGATGCTTTGCTTTATGAACCCGGGGGGGCACAAAACTCACCTCTTCCAGCAGCTCCCTCTGCGCTGTAAACAATGGGGGGGGGGGGGGGGGAGAGACACCACAACCCCAGCATCTTCTGCCGTAAACAGAGCCAATTGCCGCATTTTAAAGTGGACCAAAACCCAGGGTTTTGACACCTGCGTTTCTGTCACCCACAGCCAAGTGAGGTAAGTTGTCACGTGACACCTGTGTCACTTGTCTGGGCCATGTAGGACGGGTAGCAGCAGGCAGAGCTTGTTGGTGAGTCTTACCGCCCCCTTCCCCCGTCCTTCACTGTCTCTGCTCTGTACATTAAAGAGCCACAGCCCAGGATTAAAATTATCCATTTCTAGCATGCAGACGCATCTACATGGTCGCAGGAAGCGGGCATCTCGACTCCCCATGTGACCACCTTATCATGGGCCCCATTGCAACGGTGACCCCTGCAACTGCGATGGTAATGCCACTGGTTATACACATACTGCACTGTAAACACTAGAGCACATTTTCTTAACCTACACTGGCACGCAACATTGTTTAGGGGCTGTCCAATGGTGTGGGGGGACCTGATGAGTCAGATATATTATTCTAACAGTAAAACATTGTTTCTAAGTGTTATACGGCCCTTATTTTGGTAACATTTATTACTATTCCCTTACTTAGGGGTCAGGACTTTAGGCTCGATTCAGAGAGACAAAAAAAGACTTTTCGTTTTTGTGCCAATCTGTTTTTTTTTCTTTTTTTTTTTTTCCCGCTCTCGTATGAGTGTGCGAGCGATTCTATGCATGCATTGCTATCCTTCTGTAAAGTCTTCGTCCGTTCGTACAGCAGAGTACAAGTACGAGGATGTCATTTTTCCAGCGTGACTTTTCCGTTTCATTTTCTCATGTTACAACGTAGGCTTTCGTTTTTGCCCTTTTCCCATCGTCTCCTCCCACGAATCCTTTACGTTTCCCGTTCGATTCTGTTTCCCTTTTTCAATAAATTATCGTCCAGACGAAAAACCTTACGATCTAGCGCCTGCGCACTACAAACTTAACTCATTAAAGTGCTTGCCTACATATTTGCCACCCTCAATTCTACTACAATGTTTAGCTAAATCACTTAGCGCTATCCTCCATCTTCCCTTTTGGACCCTTAAAGCTTACCCAAACCACTTTGCGGTTCTTCTTCAATTTTAGCCCCCTAAAACTTACCCAAATCACTTCTCGGTCATGTGAATATTCATCTTTAAATATTTCTGGGCCCATTAGGTTTGTGTTAATGTATTTTGTAAATGAAATGACACTGAAACTTTTATTTATTTTTTTTTCCATCATAAAATATAAAATATTAAAATATTTGTTTGTAGGATCTTAACTTACAGTGGCAGGCTTCATCTGGTGCTGTACCAACCAGAGCATACCGAGCTACAACCTTTTTGGCACTAGTCTTGCTAGCTGGAGGCCACATCGGCACTGTCACTTTTTTATTTTTTAAAACGAACGCTAAGGTAAGAAAGAATGGCGCTGTGTGGCACTGGGGCTTCTTAAATAACTAGGACAATTATATCACACTATGTATGTCCTCTACCTATGGGAACAGAGTACAGGATGTAATAGGTACTATGAAGGGAAGAATAGAGAAGAGCAATGGTATTCAGGGAAGGTGGGGTGCAGATCCCTCTTGGGTCAACTTACCTTGGTGAAACTAGACTGGGCAACTATCTTCAACTTTTCCGGATCCCAACACCTTTAGCTGACCTTAAAGAATATTAGCAAATCCTTTGTACAGTGACATCACAATGAAGCAGGAACCTTTACTCCATAATTTCCAGTTGCCTGTCAGACAGGTTCTACTCCATAGGAAGCCTATGACGACGAGTGACAAAAAATTGTGGACCCACAGGCAGCCTTAATCTGGAAAGAGAGTGCAGGATGTAATTGGTACTATGAAGGGAAGAATAGAGAAGAGCAATGGTGTTCAGGGAAGGAGGGGGTGCAGATCCCTCTTGGGTCGCCTTACCTTGGATGTAATAGGTACTATGAAGGGAAGAATAGAGAAGAGCAATAGTGTTCAGGGAAGGTGGGGTGCAGATCCCTCTTGGGTCGCCTTACCTTGGATGTAATAGGTACTATGAAGGGAAGAATAGAGAAGAGCAATGGTGTTCAGGGAAGGAGGGGTGCAGATCCCTCTTGGGTCGCCTTACCTTGGATGTAATAGGTACTATGAAGGGAAGAATAGAGAAGAGCAATAGTGTTCAGGGAAGGTGGGGTGCAGATCCCTCTTGGGTCGCCTTACCTTGGATGTAATAGGTACTATGAAGGGAAGAATAGAGAAGAGCAATGGTGTTCAGGGAAGGAGGGGTGCAGATCCCTCTTGGGTCGCCTTACCTTGGATGTAATAGGTACTATGAAGGGAAGAATAGAGAAGAGCAATGGTGTTCAGGGAAGGGGGGGTGCAGATCCCTCTTGGGTCGCCTTACCTTGGATGTAATAGGTACTATGAAGGGAAGAATAGAGAAGAGCAATAGTGTTCAGGGAAGGTGGGGTGCAGATCCCTCTTGGGTCGCCTTACCTTGGATGTAATAGGTACTATGAAGGGAAGAATAGAGAAGAGCAATGGTGTTCAGGGAAGGAGGGGTGCAGATCCCTCTTGGGTCGCCTTACCTTGGATGTAATAGGTACTATGAAGGGAAGAATAGAGAAGAGCAATGGTGTTCAGGGAAGGAGGGGTGCAGATCCCTCTTGGGTCACCTTACCTTGGATGTAATAGGTACTATGAAGGGAAGAATAGAGAAGAGCAATGGTGTTCAGGGAAGGAGGGGTGCAGATCCCTCTTGAGTTGACCTACCTTTGGAAAACTAGACAGGGCAACTATTTCAAACTTTTCAATATCCCAACACCTTTAGTTGACCTTGAAGAATATTAGTAAATCCTTTTGTGACATCACAATGGAGCAGGAAACTTTACTCCATAATTTCCATTTTCCGGTCAGACAGGTCCTACCTATTAGGAAGCCTACGACTGCAAGTGACAAAAAATTGTGGACCCACATGCAGCCTTAAACTGCAGACCTTGGGAGACGGGATGCTCTACATGGAGTCCCATTTGGGCAAAACGTCCAAGCTTACATTTTCACATTCTTCTATCACATGCAACATAGACAATCCGTTGTGTATTTTGATGAATTTCCACAGGTTACACTTACCTCTTCGAAAGCTTGATGCTGTCTAGATTATGTGCCCTTAAACATTTGTCATCAGATTTGTGTTTGTATGAAATATCGTGCTAAGATGTTACCATGCTAGATGCTTCCATTGCTTACCAATATGTCGCCATGTATCCTGCTTTGTGTTTGGATTGGATTGTGTAGTATGTCGCTGTGTCTGTGGCATAGTTATAAAGTTTTGGCTTTAAAGCTCAACTCCAATCAATCACTTTATTCATTGATTGGGTGGATGTTCTACTGTTTGTCTTCCATGCCACTGGAGAAATCTAGCCTCACTTCTAAGTTGTTTTGAAGGGCGTTGGGTGTCTCAGTAGTAAGCAAAAGTCATGGCCTCCTCTCTAGTTCCTGTGGCTTCCATAGGCTTTCTGCTACCTAAACTTACCTTTTTGGTTAAGAAGTGAGGCTAGACCTTCAGAATGTGGTCTCAAACTTGCACACGAAAACAAAAGTTGTGCGAACCCTTTCCTAGTCTGTCTTAATCTTAAACATCTGGCCTTAGGTGATGTTAGGTGATGTGTATATTTTTTTATTGGAGTTTTATAGTTCATAGTAGGCAGTGGTGTTCTTATCTGTCATGTGTGCGCCACATTTAGCCATGGTTTATCCTTTATGCTGCAGGGTACGAAATTCGTGGGTGCCCACCTGTCTGTGGCAACCTAAAATTCTGCAAGAAAGCCACGCAAAATCTTCTCCCAGCCTCTGGGACAGGTAAATACTCCTCCTACTATGTTGTGTTTGTGTCACTCTAGGAGTTTTGCTTTACAATGTGATCTCTTTGCCTTAGTTTGTATTTACAGTACATGCTATGTACAGCTTTGGTAGTCATTTTGGTTTTACTCAAAATAGCTGATACTTTGAGAGTGGCCTTATGTTTCTTTATTACTGTATCCAACTGTCCACCTTTTCTTAATGTAAAGAAGACTAAAGGTTGGAGAGCCTTGGAAAGTATAAGGGGTCTGTGATGTCATTTTCTGGAAGGTTTAGTCATACAAGAGAATGTTTCACTGGGAGTTGGGGTTTGACATGTGACTAAACCTTTTGGATTTCAGAATAGAATCTGGTGCTACTGTAAGGCTGTATTGGGGGGTTATAGTAAACACCCCACTCAAGATAGGCTATAGCGCTGACCTGTTGGTAACAAAGAGAAGCTGAGCTTTTGCTGAGCGGAAGAGTGGGTTAAATGTTTGGTGTGGCAGTGCCTCCATCCAGAACAGGGCCATTGCAACTAATAGGGAACACCTTTCTGGGAAATAGATAGTTGTATTGTTTCAAAACAATACATTTGGAACAGAGGGACTACTGCTCCCAGCAACCAATTAAAAAAGTCATTCACTGACACAGTCTACCGTCTACAGTATAACAGTACTAGGAACTTTATGTAGTGAAGGTTAACTTGCAAGTATAAACTGACCATACACAGTATAACAACACAGTAAAAGGCCCAGCTGGGGCTTTAGTTAGTCTGTGCACATATAGCCGGGTATAAAGACAGTCTATAGCTAAATACCTCCAAGAGAAAATCAACACAGGATGTAAGCTGCAGGAGCCTCTGATCTTGACTCGAAGAGATGATTCACTCTTGACGCACAGGAGTTGATGATCAGATATGCAACAGCAGTTGAAGCTTCTCCACAGGGCACACAGCAGCTGGACACACAGGTGAACAGTGTAGCAGTCTCGGAAGTGATCCAAGCTCCACTTTGAAGCTGTATGTGGGGGTTGCAGCAGCACAGCTCCTGTTAGCAAGCCATGTGCTCAGTTCTCCTCACCATACAGGAAGTCTGTCCAATATTTATAGTCTTGTATACCTCCAGAGAGGGGCTGCAAACCCCAACTTGCAGGGGCAGGAAGTGTACCATCAGCAGCTAGAGAGAGAGAGATCTGCAGCAAGCCCTCTTCTCTATGATCTCCAGCAGGCCTGTAATGTTCCATTTGCAACTCTGTGGTAACTGAGCACTTCCCTAAACTATCCTTTGTGATGCTACTCTAAAGCTAGTCATAATGCCTAGGAGGATAGGTTGGATCTTAGGCCTCTGTTCCTTCAGTGGTCACTGGTCATCAGTCTCAAAGTTAAAGAACCACTTGAGAGCTTTTATGAAGCTATCCAAGCTACCAATAGGGTTTCTCAATCTATATTGTCCAGTGAAAGGGAGTCATGGGCATCCCAAAATATTAGGACGGGGCTCTATAGGTAGGGTAAATCCACCAAGCCTGTAGGAAATTACTCTTAGGCACTAAAGGGCTTTTATTGAGTAGGTTGGATCTTAGGCCTCTGTTCCTTCAGTGGTCACTGGTCATCAGTCTCAAAGTTAAAGAACTACTTGAGAGCTTTTATGAAGCTATCCAAGCTACCAATAGGGTTTCTCAATCTATATTGTCCAGTGAAAGGGAGTCATGGGCATCCCAAAATATTAGGACGGGGCTCTATAGGTAGGGTAAATCCACCAAGCCTGTAGGAAATTACTCTTAGGCACTAAAGAGCTTTTATTGAGTTTCTCAAACCATTTAGTCCAAGGAAAGGAAGTCAAAACAATATTCAGGTCAAACAAACGAACCCCGGACCAATGTCATCATCCCTGGTTCCTGGGAGGGGGTGCGAGTTATCATGGAATGTATGTGCAAGTCACCCCCTACTGCTGACAAGTGACCTGCTGGCTTCTGTACCATTTGAACTGCTCTAGGGGTCCTAGGACAAAGATATTATAACTTAATTTAAACTGAACATACAGCGCAATGCCATTTTCAAAGGTGTTTTTCTTTGTTGTGTTACCCTAAAGCTAGTCATACCAAAACTAGAGTTTTAGTTCAAATAACATAATCCTTAGGGAGCATCCAGATTAGGGACATCCCTCTGTGATGTGACTCTTCACCGCAAAGGGGCCCCCTGAGACCATGCCGCCCAAGGGCCCACATAAACCTGGAGCCGGCCCTGCTCCGATGGACCAATGTTGTGACCGACGTTGTGCTGTCTGCTAGACCAAAACACTTTAAAATAGTCACGTTCCAAAAATAAATCTAAAAATAGGTGCGTAAACATTCTAAAAATATAGGCGTGTTCTAAAAATAGCAGCGTAAGCGCCTTCTAAAAATAGACGCAATCTAAAAATAGATGCGTTCTAAAAATAGGTGAAAATCTAGTACACTGCTGAAGCTAGCAGGTACATAACTCTTTTTTCAAGCCTCTCCATGTCTGGGCCTCAATTCTACTGGGTCTGGGGAATACACTCATGTAGGGTAAGTACTTTATAGTTCGGTAATTCCATATGCAGCCTGAATATTAAAGAGGATGTAAAGCCAGAACAAACTTTAATTCTTCTACCCCGGCAGCATGGACAAGGTACTATACTTTCTCCACCACAAACCTTGCCACAAGCCCGGGGCCAGGTAACCCCCCACCCACTCTGATTACTTCTACATTCCACAAGAGCTGCCATGCCATGTGACCACTGGTGAACAAACAAGTGCAACCAACGGCGAATGTGATTGGCTAACCGAAGTCACTGAATGGCTGCTGAAGTGATGAATGTGCAAGGGTAAGTACAGTGGTGCCCATTCATGGTCTCTCTGTGGGGGTAAATGCAGCAGGTGTTTATTACATTTTGTGGGCTGCTGGGTTGGCCATGTACGCTAAACTATTACATATTTTTCGTATCTGACCATAAGACGCAGCCAGGGCTTGGAGGAGGTAAATATGAAAAAAAAAAAATCTGAACCAAATGGTGTGTTAAAATACCCCCCAACCTAATAACAGGACATGGAAAAATCCCCCCATCACCCCATAACAGGCAGTGTGAAAAATTCACCACATTCCCTATAACAGTGTAATGCAGATTCCCCCCCCCTCAATAACAAGCAGCATGTAGAATTCCCCTTCCCGAGTCCCCCTATTACAAGCAGCATGCAGAATACCCCCAACCTCCCTATAACAGGCAACATGGCAGTTCCCCCCAATCGGCAATAACAAACAGTGTGCAGACTCCCCTATCTCCCTATAACAAGCAGTGTGCAGAGCACCCCCAACCCTAGGGCAAATGTGGCAGTAACAGTGTGCAGAATCCCCCATCCCCTAATAACAGGCAGCGTGCATAATACCCCAACCCTCCTATAACAGGCAAATGTGGCAGATCCCCCCTCAATCCCCAGTAAAAGTGTGCAGAATCCCCCATCCTCCTATAACAGGAAATGGGCAGAATACCCCCAACTCCCTATAACAGTGTGCATAATCCTATCCCCCTATAACAGGCAGTGTGCAGAATACCCACAGCCGCCCTATAACAGGTAAATGTGTCAGACCGCCCCCAGTCCCCAATAACAGTGTGCAGAATTCCCCATCCCCCTATAACAGGCAGCGTGCAGAATACTCACAACCCCCCTATAACAGGCAAGTGTGGCAGATCCGTCCCCCCAATCCCCAATAACAGTATGCAGAAAACGCCATCACCCTATAACAGGCAGCATGCAGAATGCCCCATTCCCCATAACAGGAAATGTGCAGAATACCCCCAACCCCCTATAAAAGGCAATGTGACAGATCCCCCCCATTTACCATGCTTAGGCAGGGCCGGAGGAGGGTTTGGAACAAAAAAAAAAGTCTTACCCTGGATCTGCCATGCACCGATCCATTGAAGGAGAGTGGTGACTTCCTCACTACTGTGAGCATGCCCGTGCCCACCAATTCAATTGAATAAGCAGGCGGGGCCACACACAGGAGTAAGCTTCCACTCTGGGCAAAGTCAGTGCAGCCGGGCCACACGCCAATGCCATCAATGGGTCAGCACACTGATGGGGCAGAAACCAGCGGATCCTAGTTGATGTAAGAAGTTTTTTTGTTTTTTAACTCCTTGCCCTGGGCACTCACCTTACCGGTGTTCCTGTGTGTGAGGTCGGTACAGAGGTGGTAAGAGGAGTGTGCTACATTCGCTCCAAAAGACGCACCGGTATTTTCCCCCAACTTTGTTGTGGGGAAAGTGCATTGTATGTGGTGAAAACACTGCTTTGTCATTAGGAACATTTTCCTGTTCCGTATGGGCTGAATGTGGCTCTTAAGGCAAGGATAGGTTGGGGACCTCTGCTGTAAGCAAATTATATTATATTATTATTTGTCCTCTCTCATGGCCCGATCTGCTTGCCCTACTTTTCGTTCCTTTAGCGCACTCTTTTCTGCACTAGCACCCTCCTAGTGCTCCCGTAATTCCCCTCTGGTCCTCAGAACTTTGTTTACTGTATAATGATGAGAAGAGAGGAGAAGAAAAACCTAGTGTTCCCATTGTCCCGGAAGAGGAAAGGGCGCCGACAATTAAATCAACCCCGGTGGCCTCTGTCCCATCAAGTAGAGGAGATGAAAGACTTGAGATGCATTTCCATGATTGCAGGAGCCCATCAGCTACCACTAATACTTCATTAAAGTATGACACAAAGCTTGCAGGATGACCCTCCGAGTCCACCGGAGCAAGTTCTCTTGATTTTCAGCATGGAAGTCTGCCAGGTCTCCCCGGAACAGCCTTTCAAGTCAGAGGATTCTGCAATGGAAATCGATGAGCTTTTAAAATGAATCCCGCATTCTCTGTTAAGATGTGAGCTACAGCGGCAATGCGAAAAAAAAAAAAAAAAGATGCCAAATGTGCCTTCAAGCCTTGGATCAATTTTAAAGAGATATTGGTTGTTTAGGGAAAAACAGGGTCACCGCTTTGAGCGAGTCGTCTCTCCTAATGAAGCCGGTCGATATGATGGAAAATCCCTTGATGACTAACAGAAGGGAGGGCAGCCATGCATCAGAATCAAGGGAAGGGAGTTCTGTGTTATCTGTAGATAGGGGTGTAACTATAGGGAGTGCCAGGGTGCAGGAGGTCAGTGGGCGTACATAGTGTTCACAGGGCCCCACAGTAAAAGTCATAGTGCCCCCCCCCCCAAAAAAAAGAACAGATAATTTTGTTATAAAATATATAATGATATTAATAAATATTAAAATATATTATAAGATATTGCCTGGGAGAAGCAAGCTGTGGCCATTTTTTTTCCCGCGTGTAAAAACAATATTATCGACCCCTAGTGCTACTTGGGGCAACATGAAGTGCCTTGGGTACCAATCCCCGCTGCTGCCAACCTAGGACCACTCGTGATGACAGGGCCCCGCCATCACCAATCCTGATCCTGCAGCAATTGTCCATGCCCAGATGGCCTAGGCAGCTCAAGTCTGCCACTATCAGGTACCCACCGGAGAATCAGGTGCTTCAAGCACCGGGGGCCAGGGTGGAAGCTCAGGGCCTCTTTCTGCCACGGGGCTGGTAGCAGCTGGCTCCCTTGGCACTATGGTATGTATGCCCTTGGACCCCATCATTGTTGATTCTCGCTACTGCCAACCTGGAACCACTTATTGTGAAAGGCCCCGCCATCACCAATCCTGATCCTGCAGCAATTGTCCAGGCCCAGATGGCCCAGGCAGCTCCAGTCTGCCACTATCAGGTGCCCACTGGAGGAGCAGGTGCTTCAAGCACCAGGGGTGAGGGTGGAAGCTTAGGGCTTCTTTCTGCCATGGGCCTGGTAGCAGCTGCCTAGCTTTCCACTATGGTACGTACGCCCTTGGGCCCCATCATTGTTGCTTCTGCAATTTATCATATTTGTGCTCACTTTACATAATATAGGGAAATGAAGCACCAGTCATCTTTGCTGTTTCATTCTTTAGTAGTTTAGCTGCATCCAACTGCGTTAAAAGACAAAAAAAAGTTTGAACCCTAAACGGCCCCATTAAATGTTCGCCCCGGGGCCCTTTCACATTTAGTTACCACTGGCTGTAGACTTACCTGATTGTTAATGGCAGAAGAGACCACAAGATCCATCTGGTGTCTAAGTTCCTTTTATCTGAGGATACATGTATGCTTATCCCAGGCAAAATTGGCCTTGGGCTCCTTTCACATTGTGCCTTTCCACCTCATCAGTGCGTTTTTTTGCCCCCATTGCAAATGAGGTGCAGTAGTTACTACTTACCGCCCTGAACTGCACCATTGTTTTCTCCCCCCCCCTCCTCAAATCGGAGTTGGCGCTACAACAGGAGGAGGAGGCTTGCAGGAAGGAGCTCTGGGTATGGAGGCCGGTGGCAGCAGGAGGGACCTGGCCTCGTCCTCTGGACCGGCACTTGCTGTAGCCAACTCCTTGGGGTCCTCCAATCTTCTGCTCCAGCAAGGAGCTAGTAGAAGGACCAGAAGAAGGTGGCTGCAGCAGGACCTGGACCGGAGGACTGAGGCCTGTGACAACTGCGATAGACCGGAGACTCTTTGCTGGAGCAGAACACTGGAGGACCCCAAAGAGTTGGCTACAGCAAGTGCCGGTCCAGAGGACCCTCCTGCTGCCACCGGCCTCCATGCCCAGAGCGCCTTCCTTCAAGCCTCCTCCTCCTGTTGTTGCAAAAACTATGGCTATGATGAAACCCATACGTCATGGTTTTTATAAAACTGGGACCAGCACCCACTTTTTGCACCATATCTGGTATGTGTTCGCTACATTCTTTTTGCATAATACTATGTTTGGGTGTTTGGAGGGACACCGGCGTAACACTGCCCTTATGTGGTTGCTATACCTATTATTTATATGTACCTAATCATGGCACCGGTGTGTCTGGATTTAGGCTTTGAAACCTGAAGGCTGTCAGCAGAGGTGTGTCGAGTGCTAGCCCTGCTGTTTCCATGCATTCTTAGTTGCAACTCTTATCTCCATGGCCTCCCGGTGTGAATGTCTCCAAATAAGCAATAATATGCATCCAAATAAGGTCTTTGCTATGTTGAGGCTGTTTACATAAAGGCCATTGTTACTGACTGGCCTGGATGGCCATAGGTGAAATTGAGCGACTCATTCTCACCCAGGAAATGAGAGGGTTTCCTGTGGAATTACATCTATGTTTTCCTCACCATAGTAATTGTACTGCAATGCAACATAGGGCAGGTGAAGCACAATAGAATCCATTTAACCTGAGCTGCCCATAGACTGCTATGTGGTGCGTTGCGGCTGTGCTATGTGGTGCGTTGCGGCTGTGCACGGATGTGAAAGGGCCCATTTTGAGTTTTTCTACTTGCAATGCAAACGGGAAGATCTAAAAGGGTCTTAGCGTAAATGTCGTTCACACAGATGCCTTATATTCAGCAATGACAGAGATCATTAAAATGGGGGAGAGATGAACAGAATGTGATAGAGAGGAACGGAAGAAAAGCAAAGGAAGAAAAAAAACAGAGGGAATGCAAGGGAAACAAAGAATGGATCAATGTATAACCATGCAAGATCGAATGGGATTTTTTGGGGAGAATTAGCTCAAAGGGAGAATTATGCAAGAAACTCTCGCAATTTCAGGAATTTCTCACCTGAAATTGCATAATATTAAAGTGGACCAATCGAATCCCCCCCCCAGGGCATCCAAAATCGGGATGCCCCACTGTGTAAAACCCTCTAGGTCGCCCCATACACTTCGCTTCCCGGTCCAACGAGGCATGCGCGAGCCACGGCTGCATCCCCGCTATCCCTATAACAGGGCACGTGCCAGGCATTTGTGAATGGCCAGTGCGGGTACGCTCCCTGTTAGAGGGAAGCAGGGGATGTGGCTGCCAGCGCGCTAGGAGCCACTGGTCTTAGACGCCTTGACGTCTTAGACGCTGGGTGGTTTCACACAGCGGGGCACCCCCAATCAGAGTGCCCCAGGGGAAAGGACCAAAACCCAGCATAGTAATAGTTTTGGTCTACTTTAACCATAAATCCATTGACCCGGGCTCGGAATTCAGACAAATTGATGGAGTATTTTTTCCAAGCTGCCGCTATGGACTGTTGGGCTGCTAATATAACGAAAGTAGCGAGTTTCCGTTGGTTCCTGGTAAGCCAATATATTCTTTGAAACAGAAACTATGTCCAAGGGTTTCTGGTGATGTCTAGTTCAAACAAGGTGAAGTACAGACCAGTTACCCTGGAGGACTGGACCACCAAATGTGCAGCACCACCTATGAAGCATCTGTCTGAGTATGATGGAGGAGCTCTAGCAATTCTATAAGGTCCCCCTGCTATTTCTTCGATTCATTAAAGTGGACCATAACCCAGGACTTTGACTATCCTTGGTTTTGGTCCTTTCCTCCAGGGCACCCCGATCGGGGTGCCCCGCTGCGTGAAACCCCTCAGATCACCAAAGTTAACTCACCTCTTCCTGGTCCTACTGCACATGCGCAGCCGCTCGGCCAATCAACGCGCTGGTGGCTGCATCCCCCGCTTCCCTCAAACAGGGAGCGTGCCCGCGCCGGCCATTCACAAGTGCCTGGTGCGGGCACGCACCCTGCTAGAGGGATAGCGCGGATGGGCTCGCGCATGCGCCGTTGGACTGGGAAGCAAGGTAAGTGTATGGGGCCACCTGGGGGCTTCACGATTTTGGATGCCCCAGGGGGAGAGGGAATGGAACGGCCTAGGAATCTTATAAATTACCGGGCTGATTGCACTGGGTTTTGGCCAACTTTCAACCATTCCATCCCCCAAAAAGCTTGTTCCAGGAGGAGATTGGGGGGAAAAAAGAGGAAGGAGAGGGGGCAACCAAGCCCTTTATATTTCCCCTCCCCCCTGAGGTCACTTCCCCTGATCTTCCCCCATTACCATGGCTGGTCAACTCAGGCCAGTCATGGAGCTGTCGGCCTTAAGGGGCCGGCACCCCTCTATCTATTCTTTGAAACAGTAACATTGTCCAAGAGTCTCTGGTGGACAGGACCACCAAATGTGGAGCAACTTTCCCTCTGCACCGCAGCCTCTGAAACATCTGTATGATGGAAGAGCTCTAGCAAATTCTATAAGGTCCCCCTGATATTTCTTAGATTCATTAAAGTGGACCAAAACCCAGGCTTTTGACTATCCTTGGTTTTGGTCCTTTCCGCCAGGGCACCCCGATCTGGGATGCCCCACTGCGTGAAACCCCCCGGATCACCGAAGTTAACTCACCTCTTCCCGGTCCTACGGATGTGTGGCCGTTCGTCCAATCAGCACGCTCGGAACCGCTGATGTCATGTCGTCTAAGCCTCTGTCTAAGGTCAGCCGCTCCAAGCGCACTGGTGGCCGCATCCCCCGCTTCCCTCTAACAGAGAGCGTGCCTGCACCGGCCATTCACAAATGCCTGGCACGGGCACGTGCCCTGCTAGAGGGATAGCGGGGATGCAGCTTGTGCATGCGCCGTTGGACCGGGAAGCAAGGTAAGTGTATGGGGCGACCTGGGGAGTTTCACACAGCGGGGCATCCCGATTTTGGATGCCCCAGGGGGAGGGAAGCGATCGGCCCGGGAATCTTATAGATTCCTAGGCTGATCGTGGTGGGTTTTGGTCCACTTTAAAAGAATGAAACAAGCTTGGCTCTATATCTTTTATGCAGGGTGTATAAGTGACCCCTTATAAGTGCTAATATTATAATATAGAAGCAGATGTGCTTCCAAATCCCAGGCGGTGGGGCGATGCAGCAGCGCTGCGAGTTAACACAGCGGCATTCCTCTTTAGGAAAGCTATAAGTGGGCGGAGCCTGCATTCTTTCCGATACGTTGGACTGATTAGTATCCTCATCTCGTTCATTAATAGATAATCACGCCGGTCCCTTGGCGGCCTCCCTGGATATATGCGCCAACACGCGACAACCTTATCACCAAACAAAACATATTGTGCGGCCGGAAATTATGCTGCGCAGATAATAAGCCATCAATAATGTATGAGCGACGCGCTTCTCTCGCCGGAGTCCTCCCATGGCTTGTCGCTGCTTATTCACAAATGGCATCTGCGTCTCTTTATGTGGAAGTTCCCCTCCCGGCACTTGATGAGCTGCGTCCTCCTCGCCAGAGCGGATCTGAGTATGGACAGGACCAGGTCCACATTAGACGGCAGATCCCAATACAACTGTATAGATTGCAAGCTCCTTGGCCATGTGTATCAGACTGTACAGCATTTAAAGTGGACCAAAGGTGGACCAAACCCAGGATTTTGACTATCCTGGGCTTTGGTCCTTGCCCCCGGTCCTTGTCCACTCGGATCGCGGATGCCCTGCCGTGTGACACCCCCAGGTCACCCTTCCTCGGTCCTATGGCGCATGCGTAGCCTCCAATCAGCGTGCTTGGATCCTCTCACGTCAGCTTGTTTAAGGCGAGCGGATCTGAGCGCGCTGGCAGCCGCATCCCCCGCTACCCTCTAACAGAGAGCGTGCCCACGCCGGCCATTCACAAATGTGCTGCTTGCACATACGTCGTTGGACCAGGAAAGAAGGTGAGTTTATGGGCGACCTGGGGGGGTTTACACAGCGGGGCATCCCAATTTTGGATGCCCCAGGGGGGAGGGAATAAATCAGCCCAGGAATCTTATAGATTTCTGGGCCGATCTCCGTGGGTTTTGGTCCAATCTAAGTTATCCCTAACATAAAAGATTGCAAGCTCTTTCACATTTTTATTAACCCTGAGAGGCACTAAAGGGAGCCAAGTGTGCCGCCAGCCACATCCCTCCGCTCACCCTCTAGCCGTGCCCCCGCTGCCCATTCAGAAAAGCCAAGCGTAGGCACGTGCACGGCTAGAGGCGAGCGGGAATGCGACCCCGGTGCAGAGATGCGGTGAGGGCTCTGGTAGAAGGTGAGTGTTTTGGGGATTCCCGGGGGGTTTGCACAGCTGGGCCTTCCAATTTAAGATGCCACAAGGAGCGGAACTCGGACGGCCCTGGAGTCTTTTAGACTTCAGGGCTGCTAAACTTCCTCTTTATATTGTAAGGTCCTCCAGCTCTACAGCAGAACAAAACCCAGGAATTTGACTTTCTCGGGTACCAGAATGCTTTTCACTCACCCCTCGTTCCAATGGTGCATGCGCAGACTCTCGTCCACTGAGAGCCGTCTGCTGTGACCATGTCATTGGGCAAATGGCTCTTATTTACCAGAATGGGGAACGCATCCCCTATATAAATGGCTGGGGTGGGAGCGTGTGCACGCCGCCGGGGATGCGGCAGCACACGCTCCCCATCAACAACAATGACAGCTGTTTGCCGAATGATGTAGTCACGGCTGATGGCTCTCACTGGATGAGAGCGCGCACATCCAGACCTGGAATTCTTTGCATAATAATTTGGAACTCGCTGTATAGTATGTACACTCATCGCCAAGCATATATAGTGTCGGACTGAGGTGTCTGGGGCCCACCAGTAGCACTGACTCGGGGGCCCACCATATATTTAGGTGCATGCAGTACTGACTTATATTAAGGGTTAATGCACAGAAACATTATGCTAATTTGTACTGACTCTGTGTGTGCACAAATATATATATATATATATATAGTAGTTGAAGTTTTGGTGATGAAGTACGGATTGAACAGTAAGGTCTCAATTGCTGCAGTTTATACTAAGCTGTGTAAAGTAATTAACACAAAAGAGGACAGCAGGTAGCTACAAACTGATTTAGATAAATTAGAAGCATATGCAATAAAATGGTAAATGAAGTTTAACACAGATGAATGTAAGGTTATGCATTACCAGCTATGGCTACTAGACCACTGGAAGGAGATCTATAGTGGCCGGGATGCCCTCCTGGCATGTAATAACATTACCAGCTATGGCTACTAGACCACTGGAAGGAGATCTATAGTGGCCGGGATGCCTTCCGTGCATGTAACAACATTACCAGCTATGGCTACTAGACCACTGGAAGGAGATCTATAGTGGCCGGGATGCCTTCGGTGCATGTAATAACATTACCAGCTATGGCTACTAGACCACTGGAAGGAGATCTATAGTGGCCGGGATGCCCTCCTTACATGTAATAACATTACCAGCTATGGCTACTAGACCACTGGAGATCTATAGTGGCCGAGATGCCCTCCTTACATGTAATAACATTACCAGCTATGGCTACTAGACCACTGGAAGGAGATCTATAGAGGCCGGGATGCCCTCCTGGCATGTAATAACATTACCAGCTATGGCTACTAGACCACTGGAAAGAGATCTATAGTGGCTGGGATGCCTTCCTGGCATGTAATAACATCCACAGCTATGGCTACTAGACCACTGGAAGGAGATCTATAGAGGCCGGGAAGCCTTCTTTGCATGTAATAACATTACCAGCTATGGCTACTAGACCACTGGAGATCTATAGTGGCCGGGATGCACTTCTTGCATGTAATAACATTACCAGCTATGGCTACTAGACCACTGGAAGGAGATAACAGGCTGAACTGGATGGACTAAAGTCTTTATTCAGCCTTACATACTATGTTACTATGTAACTGTACGAACTTTCTGTGCATTTGGGATGCCACAAATAAGCTATATATACTGTAGTTCAGATTTTGGTCCTGGGGCCCATCGGAAGATTCCCTGGTAATCCTGTGGGCCAGTGTGAGCCTGATCATATAAATATATGGGCATGATCCCCCAGCCTGTCTATAGCTTTCTATAGCGTGTAAAACAAAGGGTCTCTAAGTGGTGCTTTCATCTCGTCGGAGGCTTTTCAGACCCATGTGCAGCCCGAGCTCTTCTATCATAAAGCTGTTCCATTCACACGACTATTTTTAATCTACTATCAATAAATGGGTCACTGCTGTTTTTTTTTTTTTGTTCAACATTTTTAATTACTGCCACGCACTGAATTATGTATCATCCATTTATGCAAGCAAATACAAAATATCACATTAAAAAAAAAAAAAAAAAGAGAGCTCATAATAGCAACATGTTCCTGAATATGGACAGCGCATATGGAGCACTGAACCTGAAAGTGGATCATCAGTCTATGAGACTCCAGGGCCGGCTGATTCCCTCTCCCCTGCTGTGCGAAACGCTGGAGTTGGCCCGGAATCCTTACCTCTCTCTCCAGGCCACAGCTCATGCATGGACAGATGCAACACTCACATCCCATTTTGGCTGTGTGCAGCCACGTCCGCCGTGCCCACGCTCAGCCGAAAGATGCGAGTGATGCCAGGAGCCGCCGATGTGTACGACTGTGGAATCTATTCAGCCAATGTGAGTGGCTGCGCATGTGCCGTTGGACCAAGGAGAGGTGAGTATAGTCTGCGGACATCTGAGTTTAACACAGTAGAGGAACCCCAAACGGGGGTGTCCCAGCAGAACGGAGCAAACCAAAGGATAGTGAAAATCCTGGGTTTTGGTCCACTTTAATAAAAGAATTATCAATGACAGGTTGTCAGTATGTGTTAAAGCCAAACATAAATTAAAGAATCTAAAAGATTCCAGGGCTGGCCTTCCCCTGGAGCATCCAAAATTGGGATGCCCCACTGTGTGAAACCCAAATCAGTATGACCGAATGATAGCCAGCCAGGGTTTCCATTAAAAAATCAATCCAAAACTTTTTTCCTCATTCCATTAAAATCAAAGGCAAAAACACGTCTACGCGTTTCGGGCCAAGCAAGGCCCTTAATCATGATCATCAGGTTAAGGAACAAAGCCTGTGAATATCAAAATCCCTGGTTTTGTTCCGCTTTAAAAAAAACTGATTATGGCACCTTGTGCTGGATTCTAATGACATGTTCCGGGATATACTGGGACCATGTAAGGCCTTTGTGTGTCTCACTGTAGCAGATCCTGGAAAGGTCACAGAATAATGATGATAGCAGCTAAACCCCATCTAGGAAGAAAGGGAGAAGCTAAAACATATACGGGGGATACACACGGATAAGGGGGATACACACAGTCAGGCATCCCAATTCAGGATGCTGCCGCATAGAGAAACAACACCCAAAAAGTCTAAATTGAGTGTGTTGTTTCGTAAAGAGCTCCAGGTTTTATGATGCTGGGCATTTCCTGAAATGTTCTCTGACGGCAGTACAAGAGCTCCAGGTTTCATGATGCTGGGCTTTTCCTAAAATGTTCTTTGAAGGCAGTACAAGAGCTCCAGATTTTATGATGCTGGGCTTTTCCTGAAATGTTCTTTGAGGGAAGTACAAGAGCTCCAGGTTTTATGATGCTGGGCTTTTCCTGAAATGTTCTTTGAGGGCAGTGCAAGAGCTCCAGGTTTTATGATGCTGGGCTTTTCCTGAAATGTTCTTTGAAGGCAGTACAAGAGCTCCAGGTTTTAGGATGCTGGGCTTTTCCTGAAATGTTCTTTGAAGGCAGTACAAGGGCTCCAGGTTTTATGATGCTGGGCTATTCCTAAAATGTTCTTTGAAGGCGGTACAAGAGCCTCAGGTTTCATGATGCTGGGCTTTTCCTAAAATGTTCTTTGAGGGCAGTGCAAGAGCTCCAGGTTTATGATGCTGGGCTTTTCCTGAAATGTTCTTTTGATGGCAGTACAAGAGCTCCAGGTTTTAGGATGCCGGGATATTCCTGAAATGTTCTTTGAGGGCAGTGCAAGAGCTCCAGGTTTTATGATGCTGGGCGTTTCCTGAAATGTTCTTTGAAGGCAGTACAAGAGCTCCAGGTTTTATGATGCTGGGCTTTTCCTGAAATGTTCTTTTGATGGCAGTACAAGAGCTCCAGGTTTTATGATGCTGGGCTTTTCCTGAAATGTTCTTTGAGGGAAGTACAAGAGCTCCAGGTTTTATGATGCCGGGATATTCCTGAAATGTTCTTTGAGGGCAGTGCAAGAGGTCCAGGTTTTATGATGCTGGGCTTTTCCTGAAATGTTCTTTGAGGGCAGTACAAGAGCTCCAGGTTTCATGATGCTGGGCTTTTCCCGAAATGTTCTTTGAGGGCAGTACAAGAGCTCCAGCCATTATGATGCTCGGCTTTTCCTGAAATGTTCTTTTGAGGGCAGTACAAGAGCTCCAGGTTTTATGATTCTGGGCATTTCCTAAAATACTGCCATCAAAGAACATTTTAGGAAAAGCCCAGCATCATGAAACCTGGAGCTCTTATGCTGCCCTCAAAGAACATAAGAGCTCCAGGTTTCATGATGCTGGGCTTTTCCTAAAATGTTCTTTGAAGGCAGTACAAGAGCTCCAGGTTTTATGATGTTGGGCTTTTCCTAAAATGTTCTTTGAGAACAGTACAAGAGCTCCAGGTTTTATGATGCTGGGCTTTTCCTGAAATGTTCTTTGAGGGCAGTACAAGAGCTCTAGGCATTATGATGCTGGGCTTTTCCTGAAATGTTCTTTGAGGGCGGTACAAAAGCTCTAGGTTTCATGATGCTGGGCTTTTCCTGAAATGTTCTTTGAGGGCGGTACAAGAGCTCTAGGTTTCATGATGCTGGGCTTTTCCTGAAATGTTCTTTGAAGGCAGTACAAGAGCTCCAGGTTTTATGATGCTGGGCTTTTCCTGAAATGTTCTTTTGAGGGCAGTTCATGAGCTCCAGGTTTCATGATGCTGGGCTTTTCCTGAAATGTTCTTTGAGGGCTGTACAAGAGCTCTAGGTTTCATGATGCTGGGCTTTTCCTGAAATGTTCTTTGAAGGCAGTACAAGAGCTCCAGGTTTTATGATGCTGGGCTTTTCCTGAAATGTTCTTTTGAGGGCAGTACATGAGCTCCAGGTTTTATGATGCTGGGCTTTTCCTGAAATGTTCTTTGAGGGCGGTACAAGAGCTCTAGGTTTCATGATGCTGGGCTTTTCCTGAAATGTTCTTTTGAGGGCAGTACAAGAGCTCCAGGTTTCATGATGCTGGGCTTTTCCTGAAATGTTCTTTGAAGGCAGTACAAGAGCTCCAGGTTTTATGATGCTGGGCTTTTCCTGAAATGTTCTTTGAGGGCGGTACAAGAGCTCTAGGTTTTATGATGCTTGGCTTTTCCTGAAATGTTCTTTATGATTCCGGGCTTTCCTTTTTTAATTGAATCATTGAGTTTCATTGGTTATGTGTCTAATAGATATCACATTTTATTTTATGCAACCTAACGGTGGGCACCAAGGATAATTTCCTCTAGTGTGCACCAAGTAACCCAGTCTGACACTGTGTCTTACCATTCTCTGCTCTAAATACTATGAGCCAGTGGTCCCCAAACCTCTCCTGAAGGCGCGCTAACAGTTCATGTTTTATGGATCTCCAAAAACTGGCTATATACTGTAGCTCTGTCTGAGCAGTAATTACTTTATCTGTGTGGAGCAAAACATGAATAGTTGGTAAGCTTCCTCCTTCTTGGTTCCTAGTGAGTCATGTTTCAAATTAAACCAAACCTATGAGCCATCAAGAGTCCACAAACCATAAGTGCCTTATGAGCCTAACAAGCAACCCTATGATTTGTCCCCATCAACCATGGCCTGTTCCTGTGTAAGAAAACATTTTACCCTTGCAAGCGAGACTGCCTCTCATCCTCAGCTCTTTCTATCCATATCGTATTGCAACTGTAAGCCATTAAGTAACAGTTTAGGACTTAAAGTGGACCAAAACCCAGGATTTTGACTATCCTGGGTTTTGGTCCTTACCCCCGGGGGTGCCCTGCTGCGTGAAACTCCCCAGATTGCAACAGATGTCAACTCACCTCTTCCCAGTCCTACGGCGCATGCGTGGCCTCTTGTCCAAATGGTGCGCACAGAGCCACTGACATCACACCGTCTAAGATGCCATCTAAGAGCAGAGGCTTTGAGCGTGCTGACGGCCGCATCCTCCGCTTCCCTCTCACAGTGAGCGTGCCCACGCTGGCAATTCACAAATGCATGGTGCGGACACGCGCCCTGCTAGAGGGATAGCAGGGATGCCGCCAGGGCTCACGCATGCGCCATTGGACCGGGAACGAAGGTAAGTAAATGGGGCGACCTGGGGGGTTTCACACTTTGGGGCATCACGGTTTTGGATGCCCCAGGGGGATCGATCGGCATGTGTTTTGGTCCACATCAAAGTACGTTTCCCATGCACCTATACCTGTACCATACAGTGTCTCACTGTTTTATAACCAATGCAGTTGCCAGGCACAGGTGATTTAGATTGTAAGCAGATCGGTCAGGTGGCTAATTCCTTCATAGAGGCTATAGTTATGGTCACTACTAGATGTCTGAGAAACCAAAGACCAGGAACAGGGGCGCAGACTGGGAACTGAGCGGTTGGAGTTCGGACGGGGAACAGCGCAAAACCACAGTCAGTCAGATTGATAGGCTGGGAGGGGTGAGTAAATTATCCGAATGGGAATAGTGGAGCAGGGTCATAGGCTGGTCACAAGTGAGCAGGGTCATAGGCTGGGGACAGGTGAGCAGGGTCACAGGCTGGGGACAGACACTCAGGGTCACAGGCTGGGGACAGGTGAGCAGGGTCACACGCTGGGGACAGGTGAGCAGAATCACAGGCTGGGGACAGGTGAGCAGAATCACAGGCTGGGGACAGACACTCAGGGTCACAGGCTGGGGACAGGTGAGCAGGGTCACACGCTGGGGACAGGTGAGCAGAATCACAGGCTGGGGACAGGTGAGCAGAATCACAGGCTGGGGACAGGTGAGCAGAATCACAGGCTGGGGACAGGTGAGCAGAATCACAGGCTGGGGACAGGTGAGCAGAATCACAGGCTGGGGACAGACACTCAGGGTCACAGGCTAGGGACAGGTGAGCAGGGTCACAGGCTGGGGACAGACACTCAGGGTCACAGGCTGGGGACAGACACTCAGGGTCACAGGCTGGGGACAGACACTCAGGGTCACAGGCTGGGGACAGACACTCAGGGTCACAGGCTGGGGACAGGTGAGCAGAATCACAGGCTGGGGACAGGTGAGCAGAATCACAGGCTGGGGACAGGTGAGCAGAATCACAGGCTGGAAATAGGTGACTGCTCTAAACACTGTGGCATAAATTACAAGGGGTTAACTATGAGAACTGTGCTAGTAAGTGTATTCATCTGGACTGTGAGCTTGTGTTGACATCCAGTGAGCAAAGTTGCCAAGTTATTAGAGGTAAACAACATCCTGATTTGTGAGGTTGGAGCACCACCTAGTGGACACTGATGAAATTTACATGTTTTCTGAAAGTTAGTATACGGGGAGGCTGATTCATTACTAGCGCCAGGTATTGGCAGATGAGCGTCTGTATAGCAGCGCTTAGAGCGACTGCTAGTATACGCTGTAAGCAGGTATCGGGTGCTGTAACAGAGCACCTCAGTCACTGTAGTAACCTGGCCGGCACTGATGAATGAGATGTATGTTGGGCGCTCTAACAACAGTACAGCGTTGCAGCAAGCGAGAGGACTCTCAGTGACTCACACCATATTCAAGAAAACACTACACACACAGCGTCGACGCTCTAAAGCTGGTCGCTATAGCATAGAGAGACAGACGCTGTCTGATTAAAGTCTGTTTTTGAACACATATCCACCAGTAACAAAGCGAAAACACATGGAATGGCATTATTGTAACATTGTGACATTAATACTTTAATGCCAGACCTGTAATGACAATTCTGCATAAAAATATAAAAAAATCAAAAACGTTTTTAAAAAAAATGACTCTTTCTAGGCCAGGAGAGGTCACACAATGATTTGAGGGAAAAAAATATAATAAAAAAAAAACCCTGTTTAAACAGAAGAAAAGGAACGTCCATTGAAATGTATGGGAGAGCGACAGGTAGCGATAGGTAATACCTGGCGCTCTGGAAGCTAGAGCGCCAGTGCTATACCCTGAGCCGCCTGTAATGATAAATCGTACGCTACATGGCGCTGTTAGAGTCGCTCACCAGATTCACTTTCATAAATGTGGTTTTGCGTACAGCGCCCGGCGTTCACCAGACGCTGCCTGCCGCTATCCCTTAATGAATAAACCCCATGGCGCTGTGGAAGCTAGAACACAGGTGCTATACGCTGAGCCGCCTGTAATGATGAATCGTACGCTACATGGCGCTGTTAGAGTCGCTCACCAGATTCACTTTCATAAATGTGGTTTTGCGTACATCGCCCGGCGTTCACCAGACGTTGCCTGCCGCTACCTGGCGCTATCCCTTAATGAATAAACCCCATGGCGCTGTGGAAGCTAGAACACAGGTGCTATACGCTGAGCCGCCTGTAATGATGAATCGTACGCTACATGGCGCTGTTAGAGTCGCTCACCAGATTCGCTTTCATAAATGTGGTTTTGCGTACAGCGCCCGGCGTTCACCAGACGCTGCCTGCCGCTACGAGGCGCTATTCCTTAATAAATAAACCCCATTATCTATGTGGCTCAGGCTCCTCCCTCACATTAGCTTCATTACCCTCCGATGGATCACTTCTGAAGAACACTTTCTAGCTGCAGGTAAAACTCTTTTTAAAGAGGAGCAACCAAGCCTAAAGCCTAAAGTCTATAACATTCTAGGGCTTCTTCTGATTTGAGATGTTCTAATATGGAAATCCCCATGGCAGCACCCCCACATTCCTACAGCTGCTGCACACCCCTGGGCTGCAGTTAAACCTGGACCTTCCCCATGATTTAATGAAAAGCCCAAACCCTTAAAAAAAAAACTATTCCTCAGCATCTAAAATTAATATATTTTACGTTTTTAGTCACTTATAATTCTTTCCCCCGCTGGGCTGCAACTCTGTTCAGGACTCTAGGATACGGGCGCCGCCATCTTGCCTCAGAAGCATCACATACTGAGGAGAGGAGAGTGGGATAAATGTCAGGCTTCCCGGCTACAACCAAGAAAAATTTAGACTTCTGGCAAGAAGTGATGGCCGGATGTGGGTGAAGTATGGAAAAGAAGGTCAAATGAGACAGAACAGAGTTCAGGGGTTTAATAAAGACCGAAAACACATACAATTCCTGAGTTAGAGGCAGACAGACAAAGTCTATAAACAATCAGTGTTCAGAGGCTGGCAATAAATGAAAAACAAATTCCAGGGCTGGCGACTGACAAAGTCCATTAAAGGAGCAGTATCGCAAATTTTTCTTGGTGACTTATATTTAAGTGTTGGAGTAAGAATTACAAATGTAGAAAAAATGATGTGTGTGTTGTGCAGCTGGAGACTAATAGCTCATGTTTATGTCTGCTGAGTGTTGGGGCCCGACACTCTGGCCTGTTCCACGCTGAGGAGAGGGGGAAACAATGTATCAAAGTATCAGCTGTTCAGTGCTGGCAGCCGTCCAGCATAAGATAACAACATTGCCTGGCCAGAACTCATATATCTAAAACAGAAAGAAAAGCTCTAGAAGTCATTTAGCTCATTGGTAAATTCAATGTCAGTTTGAACCAGAGAATCATTGGTTTGAACCTCAGACTCGCCAGTTTTTTTTATTTTTTTTTTTGGGGGGGGGGGGGTATTTTATTTCACAATTGGATTTTTATGTTTACATCCTGTTTTTTTGCTCTAAACATTTTTAATTTTGACAGTTTTCCCTTCATGTTGTCTCTGCTGCAGAATCTTTCAGTTTACCATTTTCTCTTTCATATTCTTATTTTTCATTTTTCCATATGATCTTTCTTTCAGCTTTGTGTGTTTTGAGCAAAGCCCAACCCAGGATTTTCACTATCTGGAGTTTTGTTTTGTGCCCCTAGGGGCATCCCGACTCACACACAGCCGCTACCACTGATTACAGTGTCAGCCTCTGAGGTAAAGTGTTGCTAGGAGACCAGTGGGCTAAATGCAGCAGCTCACTAAATACAACCCAGCAGATCCCCCTATTCAGCAAATGGACTGAGCCATTGGCATTATACAATTTAAAAGAAAGGCAGATATTTTTTCCTTTTTCTATCGCCACATTATTTATACACATGTTAGAAGCTATTGTGTGGCTATTTAATTATTTGTCTTTTTTAATGCAAATTTTGCGATACTGCTCCTTTAAGCAATCTGTGTCTTGAGGCTGGTGACAAATGAAATACAGATTCCAGGGCTGGCGACTCACAGACAAAGTCCAATAAACAATCCAAGATCATGGGCAGGCAGAAAATAAGCAAAGTCCATAAAACAATCTGAAAGTCAAACCGTGTGATCCGTGCGAGGGTTAATCCAATAGCTGATCGGGAAGCAGTCCAGGCCAATCCAGTATCACAGTCAGGAGTTGCAGGTAACAGGAACTGAGCTGATAACACAGCAATGAATACAGGCCAGCTGTCCATTTAAATAGGGCTGAGTGAGGTCACTTCCTGTGCATTCAGAGCCAGGAAACCAGGAAGTAAAATACAAGCTTACGCTCTAGGCTCCGTGCAGTTGCAGTGAGCTGAACACCAGGTGGAGATGCTGAGCGGTGCAATGGATGAATAGCCAGGTCTAGAACAAACACCCAAAGCACTTCTGCGGCTGCGTGTAGAGATCAATGGAAGACGCCCAAAAGGTGTGGAGCCTGACACTAAAGTACAGGGGGGCGGGTTATAGCTGTGCTTTGCACAGACAGGGCAGAGATGGGGTCAGGAAAAGGTCAGCAATCCCAGAATGCAGAGTGGCACAGTCAGAAGACACTTCCTGTTTGCAGGCTGCCTAATGCTCCATGAGCCGCCATCTTGGATGTTTATAGGCTCATAACATTCAGTAGATGCAGGTAGGATGATATTCAGGGTGAAGGTCCAGATTAATGGGAGCAATCTGTATGTACAGGGTGGGGGAAACATATAAGATAGGCTCTTATTCAGGCTGAAGGTCCGGATTAATGTGGGCAATCTGTATGTACAGGGTGGATGAAACATATAAGATAGGCTCTTATTCAGGGTGAAAGTCCGGATTAATGTGAGCAATCTGTATGTACAGGGAGGGGGGAAACATATCAGATAGGCTCTTATTCAGGGTGAAAGTCCGGATTAATGTGAGCAATCTGTATGTATAGGGTGTGGGAAGCATATAAGATAGGCTCTTATTCAGGGTGAAGGTCTGGATTAATGTGGGCAATCTGTATGTACAGGGGGGAAACATATAAGATAGGCTCTTATTCAGGGTGAAGGTCCGGATTAATGTGAGCAATCTGTATGTACAGGGTGTGGGAAACATATAAGATAGGCTCTTATTCAGGGTGAAGGTCCGGATTAATGTGGGCAATCTGTATGTACAGGGAGGGGGAAACATATAAGATAGGCTCTTATTCGGGGTGAGGATCCGGATTAATGTGAGCAATCTGTATGTACAGGGTGGGGGAAACATATAAGATAGACTCTTATTCGGGGTGAAGGTCCGGATTAATGTGGACAATCTGTATGTACAGGGTGTGGGAAACATATAAGATAGGCTCTTATTCGGGGTGAAGGTCCGCTTAAAATTGCTGACGTGGACAAGCATAGCCGGAGGGAAGCGTCTATAGAGATGTCTGTTGCTCCCCCTCAGCTTTCATATGCTGCACATGATACATGAGAACGTATGTCAGGGTTTCCCGACTATGCTGTCTATGAGGCCAAGTGAGGCTGCTGCCTCAGGGAGCACCATCTAGAGGAAAATGGGGGCAGCAACTTTGGACCCATTTTTATTTATTTTTTTGCTAGTTCATTGGTGGTTGAACTGGCATTGGAGACATCTTAATGCCATCATGTTGTGTTTTGTTTGATGAATGTAATTGTGGCAACCAGTGACTGAGGGCCTTATTCATGAAGCTCTAGCGCCAGGTAGTGCCTTGTAAGCGTCAGGTGAATGCCGGACACGGCAGCAATTACACATTTATGAAGCCGAATCAGGTGAGCGACTGGAACAACGCCATGTAGCGTCCGATTCATCATTATCCCAGGCTCAGCGTACAGCGCCGGCATTCAGTCTTGCAGAGCGCCACGTATTACCTGTCGCTACCTGCCGCTCTCCCATACATTTCAATGGACGATCCTTAAATCCCTTTCCTGATCCCAATTTTTTATTTTTTTCATTGTGACATGTATTCTGGGCAAGAAAATGACATTTTTGAAAACTTTTTGGATTAATATTATTTTTATGCAGAATTGTCCTTACATGTCTGGTATTAAAGTGTTCATGTTACAATGTTATAACAATGCCAATGTCATCAATTCCATATGTTTTCGCTATGTTACTAGTGGATACATTTTCAAAAACAGACTTTAATCACACAGCCTATGGCGCTATGGGCTTCAATTACTTGATGTTTGTGGCTGTTTTTTTGATGAATGTGGTGTAAGTCAGTCGCACTGAGCTGGCGTTACGGTTTGCTCACATACAGCGTAGTAAAGCGACTCACATATCATATTCATTAATGCCGGACAGCGGACTCAGGCGCTCTGAAACAATGATCCATGGCTGAGCACAGCGACTTCTAGCGACCTCTCTCGGTACTTCTTTTAAAAAAAACTTTGGGAAGGAACACTGGGGGAGGTTAAATCCTCACCCAAACCTCACCGATCTGCTGCCCCTCCCCTCCGGCTTTACCTTTGGGCGTTATTTACTCACCTCGCTGGGGGATCCATCTTCTGGGTCCCTCTGATTCCAACAGGCGGCGCCATCTTGCATCCCATCAGACACTGCACGCTTACCCCCAAGCCCACTACTACTTTTCCCAAACCAAACCCAACACTACTCCTCCCAACCCAAACCCAATACTACTCCTCCCAACCCAAACCCAATACTACTCCTCCCAACCCAAACCCAATACTACTCCTCCCAACCCAAACCCAATACTACCCCTCCCACCCCAAACCCAATACTACCCCTCCCACCCCAAACCCAATACTACCCCTCCCAACCCAAACCCAATACTACTCCTCCCAACCCAAACTCAATACTACTCCTCCCAACCCAAACTCAATACTACTCCTCCCAACCCAAACTCAATACTACTCCTCCCAACCCAAACCCAATACTACTCCTCCCAACCCAAACCCAATACTACTCCTCCCAACCCAAACCCAATACTACTCCTCCCAACCCAAACCCAATACTACTCCTCCCAACCCAAACTCAATACTACTCCTCCCAACCCAAACCCAATACTACTCCTCCCAACCCTAACCCAATACTACTCCTCCCAACCCAAACCCAATACTACTCCTCCCAACCCAAACCCAATACTACTCCTCCCAACCCAAACTCAATACTACTCCTCCCAACCCAAACTCAATACTACTCCTCCCAACCCTCACCCAATACTACTCCTCCCAACCCAAACTCAATACTACTCCTCCCAACCCAAACTCAATACTACTCCTCCCAACCCAAACTCAATACTACTCCTCCCAACCCAAACTCAATACTACTCCTCCCAACCCTCACCCAATACTACTCCTCCCAACCCAAACTCAATACTACTCCTCCCAAACCCTAACCCAATACTACTCCTCCCAACCCTCACCCAATACTACTCCTCCCAGTTCAAACCCAATCCCAACACAAACCAAATACTACCCCTCCCACCCCAAACCCAATACTCCTCCCAACCCAAACCCAATACTACTCCTCCCAACCCTAACCCAATACTACTACTCCCAACCCAAACCCAATACTACCCCTCCCACCCCAAACCCAATACTACCCCTCCCACCCCAAACCCAATACTACCCCTCCCAACCCAAACCCAATACTACCCCTCCCAACCCAAACCCAATACTACTCCTCCCAACCCTAACCCAATACTACTCCTCCCAACCCTAACCCAATACTACCCCTCCCACCCCAAACCCAATACTACCCCTCCCAACCCAAACCCAATACTACCCCTCCCAACCCAAACCCAATACTACCCCTCCCAACCCAAACCCAATACTACTCCTCCCAACCCAAACCCAATACTACTTTTCCCAAACCAAACCCAACACTACTCCCAATCCAAACCCAATACTACTCCTCCCAACCCAAACTCAATACTACTCCTCCCAACCCAAACTCAATACTACTCCTCCCAACCCAAACCCAATACTACTCCTCCCAACCCTAACCCAATACTACTCCTCCCAACCCAAACTCAATACTACTCCTCCCAACCCAAACTCAATACTACTCCTCCCAACCCTAACCCAATACTACTCCTCCCAACCCAAACTCAATACTACTCCTCCCAACCCAAACTCAATACTACTCCTCCCAACCCAAACCCAATACTACTCCTCCCAACCCAAACCCAATACTACTCCTCCCAACCCAAACTCAATACTATTTCTCCCAACCCTAACCCAATACTACTCCTCCCAACCCAAACTCAATACTACTCCTCCCAACCCAAACTCAATACTACTCCTCCCAACCCAAACCCAATACTACTCCTCCCAACCCAAACCCAATACTACTCCTCCCAACCCAAACCCAATACTACTCCTCCCAACCCAAACCCAATACTACTCCTCCCACCCCAAACCCAATACTACTCCTCCCAACCCAAACTCAATACTACTCCTCCCAACCCAAACTCAATACTACTCCTCCCAACCCAAACCCAATACTACTCCTCCCAACCCAAACCCAATACTACTCCTCCCAACCCTAACCCAATACTACTCCTCCCAACCCTAACCCAATACTACTCCTCCCAACCCTAACCCAATACTACTCCTCCCAACCCTAACCCAATACTACTCCTCCCAACCCAAACCCAATACTACTCCTCCCAACCCAAACCCAATACTACCCCTCCCAACCCAAACCCAATACTACCCCTCCCAACCCAAACCCAATACTACCCCTCCCACCCCAAACCCAATACTACCCCTCCCAACCCAAACCCAATACTACTCCTCCCAACCCTAACCCAATACTACTCCTCCCAACCCAAACCCAATACTACCCCTCCCACCCCAAACCCAATACTACCCCTCCCAACCCAAACCCAATACTACTCCTCCCAACCCAAACCCAATACTACCCCTCCCAACCCAAACCCAATACTACCCCTCCCAACCCAAACCCAATACTACCCCTCCCACCCCAAACCCAATACTACCCCTCCCAACCCAAACCCAATACTACTCCTCCCAACCCTAACCCAATACTACTCCTCCCAACCCAAACCCAATACTACCCCTCCCACCCCAAACCCAATACTACCCCTCCCAACCCAAACCCAATACTACCCCTCCCAACCCAAACCCAATACTACTCCTCCCAACCCTAACCCAATACTACTCCTCCCAACCCTAACCCAATACTACCCCTCCCACCCCAAACCCAATACTACCCCTCCCAACCCAAACCCAATACTACCCCTCCCAACCCAAACCCAATACTACTCCTCCCAACCCAAACCCAATACTACGCCTCCCAACCCAAACCCAATACTACTCCTCCCAACCCAAACCCAATACTACTCCTCCCAACCCAAACCCAATACTACTCCTCCCAACCCAAACCCAATACTACCCCTCCCACCCCAAACCCAATACTACCCCTCCCACCCCAAACCCAATACTACCCCTCCCAACCCAAACCCAATACTACTCCTCCCAACCCTAACCCAATACTACTCCTCCCAACCCAAACTCAATACTACTCCTCCCAACCCAAACTCAAAACTACTCCTCCCAACCCTAACCCAATACTACTCCTCCCAATCCAAACCCAATACTACGCCTCCCAACCCAAACCCAATACTACTCCTCCCAACCCAAACCCAATACTACCCCTCCCAACCCAAACCCAATACTACTCCTCCCAACCCAAACCCAATACTACTCCTCCCACCCCAAACTCAATACTACTCCTCCCAACCCAAACTCAATACTACTCCTCCCAACCCAAACTCAATACTACTCCTCCCAACCCAAACCCAATACTACTCCTCCCAACCCAAACCCAATACTACTCCTCCCACCCCAAACTCAATACTACTCCTCCCAACCCAAACTCAATACTACTCCTCCCAACCCAAACCCAATACTACTCCTCCCAACCCAAACTCAATACTACTCCTCCCAACCCAAACTCAATACTATTTCTCCCAACCCTCACCCAATACTACTCCTCCCAACCCTCACCCAATACTACTCCTCCCAACCCTAACCCAATACTACTCCTCCCAACCCTAACCCAATACTACTCCTCCCAACCCTCACCCAATACTACTCCTCCCAGTTCAAACCCAATCCCAACACAAACCAAATACTACCCCTCCCACCCCAAACCCAATACTACCCCTCCCACCCCAAACCCAATACTACCCCTCCCACCCCAAACCCAATACTACCCCTCCCACCCAAAACCCAATACTACCCCACCCCACCCCAAACCCAATACTACCCCTCCCACCCCAAACCCAATACTACCCCCCACCCAAAACCCAATACTATCCCTCCCACCCAAAACCCAATACTATCCCTCCCACCCCAAACCCAATACTACCCCTCCCACCCAAAACCCAATACTACCCATCCCAACCCAAACCCAATACTACCCCTCCCACCCCAAACCCAATACTATTTCTCCCAACCCTCACCCCATACTACTCCTCGCAACCCAAACTCAATACTATTTCTCCCAACCCTCACCCAATACTACTCCTCCCAACCCTCACCCAATACTACTCCTCCCAACCCTAACCCAATACTACTCCTCCCAACCCTCACCCAATACTACTCCTCCCAGTTCAAACCCAATCCCAACACAAACCAAATACTACCCCTCCCAACCCAAACCCAATACTACCCCTCCCACCCAAAACCCAATACTATTTCTCCCAACCCTCACCCAATACTACTCCTCGCAACCCAAACTCAATACTATTTCTCCCAACCCTCACCCAATACTACTCCTCCCAACCCTCACCCAATACTACTCCTCCCAACCCTAACCCAATACTACTCCTCCCAACCCTCACCCAATACTACTCCTCCCAACCCTAACCCAATACTACTCCTCCCAACCCTCACCCAATACTACTCCTCCCAGTTCAAACCCAATCCCAACACAAACCAAATACTACCCCTCCCAACCCAAACCCAATACTACCCCTCCCACCCAAAACCCAATACTACCCCTCCCACCCCAAACCCAATACTACCCCTCCCACCCAAAACCCAATACTACCCCTCCCACCCCAAACCCAATACTACCCATCCCAACCCAAACCCAATACTTCTCCTCCCAACCCAAACTCAATACTACTTCTCCCAACCCTCGCCCAATACTACTCCTCCCAACCCTAACCCAATACTATTCCTCCCAACCCGAACCCAATACTACTTCTCCCAACCCTCACCCAATACTACTCCTCCCAGTTCAAACCCAATCCCAACTCAAACCAAATACTACCCCTCTCAACCCAAACCCAATACTACCCCTCCCACCCCAAACCCAATACAACTGCTCCCACCCCAAACCCAATACTACCCCCACCCACAACTCCCAATACTATCCCTCCCAATCCAAACCCAATACTATCCCTCCCAATCCAAACCCAATACTACCCCTCCCAACTTAAATGCAAAACTACCCCTTCCAGTCCTCCCATTTCAAACCCAGTACTACTTCTCCCAAATAATACTTCTCCACACCCTAACCCAATACTACTCCTCCCAACCCCAGCCCTATACTACACATCCCAACCCAAACCAAATTCTACTCCTTTGAACTCACCAACCAAACCCAACACTACTCCTCCCAACTCAAAGCCAGTAATAATCCTCCCAATACTACTTGTCCCAACCCAAACCCAATACTACTCCTTCCAACCCAAAAGCAATACTTGCCTACCTGTGACCTAGTTCTTTCCAACCTAGTGGTCACCTACAGTCTTTTTTTCTGTTTAGGGACAGTGTAACCAGTATAAAGCACTGAGAATCATATTCAGGTTGTTGAGGTTGGCCAAAAAATAGTTTAAACTCTCAACAAGTCACCAAAAAATGCCTGATCATAAATTAAAAATCTAAGAAAGCAGCAGCCAGACTTAAAACGCTGAACTAATGCTGCGTTGTGGCAATTAAAAGCTAGGAACATATGAATACTTAATGGCTGCTTGCATTTCAGAGCCCGTGCAGTCTCTCCGATAGATTGAGGGAAATTCAGGGAGGGAAGGAAAAGCAAGCAGCAATAGAGGCAGTCTTTTTTTTTTTTTTTCCTTTTGGCACTGGGTGGTCTAAGCCTCAGATAATCACAGTTGTTGGAATTTGTCTTCTTTTAGCAGCTTGCAAGACCAGAAGGAGGAATTGCAGAAACGTCTGTCGTACACAACCCACAAACTGGAGATGTTGGAGAGCGAGTTCGACTCGACTCGGCAGTACCTGGAAACCGAGCTGCGGAGGGCTCAGGAGGAGCTGGAAAAAGTCACGGAAAAGCTAAGGAGGTCAGTCCCTAATTCCCCCGTGATTCCTCATAGCGATGTTGGGATTTTTTTATTGCCGGGAGCTCTAAGTACATGTTTTGCAGAAGGCATTTTATGTTCATAACTAGACTGGTTGAGGAATTAAACAGAAAGAGTATTTTTATTTACCGTACGACATATTTTAATTGGGCTGTTGCTTGCGATGCTGTATCAAAAATAGAGCTTGTCAGCTTCCAACCATTCCAGGATTAATTAAGCTCTCTTATAATCTAACAGTCAATACAAAAACATACCTGTGATCAGAGCCATCCATATTATGAGAAATTATATTGCTGCCTTTGCTAAACATCATCCACATGTACAGTAAAGGCCCTCCTAGAATACTGGGCTTCTGAGCCTCTGACTTCCATAGTTAATCGAGTGGTGGGTATGAGACATACTAAGCCAAAACCCATTAGAGAAACGTAATAACTGTGAATGTGATTGGCGCCTTGATACATCATTATTCACCTTGAAAGACTAGGATTTCTCAAGCTACTGTATATAGCGGCCATGTAACAGCCACACAGTCTGCAATGTTTGCAGTTACGCCCTTCAGTGACTGATATAAGGCCTATGTTATGTTCAGTAGCTATAGGTGAGAAAGTAATCACATGTCCAATCAGGACTAGAGTCAGGTGTGAGTTCTATATCACAATTAAAGGGCTTTTAATTTTGATATAGAACAAAGCAAAACAAGCAGCTTGGACTTGAGGGATGGTTTTGTCTGGCAGGACTAAACCTGAAGTTTAGATACAGTCTATTAGGTTGACCTAATATAGAACCCAACAGGTGGACCAAATAAATGTGGACGGGATAGGGGCAGGGTAGAAAATATGTTGATAGGTGGACCTAATAAAGGGAGTTCCTATCCAACATTAGAAAGGTGGACCTAAAACGGATGGGGGCTACTTAACATTAGATTGGTGGACCTAATATATAGGACCCAGATGTCATGGATTTCTCAATGGAGAAATCCTCTATTAAAGAGTGACCAGAAATTCAAGACTATGAAGCAAATTATGTTTAATTGTGACAACCAGTGAACAACACACACACATCAAACAGGCTGCTGTACATATATATACATGTGGAGTCAGAGTGCTTACATGCAAGATACAGGTTCAGATTCAGGTTCAGAAGTCCAAAGACAGAGTCTGGGTAGACAGTTCAGAAGGCAGATTTAATGCTGATCCACTAGCTGAATGGGTGGATCAGCTTATATAGAGCAGGAAGTCCCACAGGTGCTGGCTGATTAACAACACCTCTGCAGGACAGAGCCATCTGCTGGTGAAGCGGCATATAGCAGGGGAACTCAAGCTTTGGAAGAACTCCAGACCCGACATTAGCAGATTGAAAGAACTAATAAAAGAGGTTACTACCCAACAGTAGATAGGTGGACCTCATAATTAGGTTCACTGTTGATCCTTTGTCCTACTCAACATTAGATTAGGTTGGGCTAATAAATAATACACTGTCCAATATCCGATTGATGGACCCAATAAGGGAGATCTCATCAAATAGTAGACAGATGGGCCTAATAATTAGGCCTAAAAATTAGGTCCAACAATCTGCTGTTGAGTAGGACACTTTGTCCTACTCAGCAGTTTATAGGTTAACCTTAAAAAGGGGATCCTAACCAATAGTAGGGGGCTATACCTAATAAAGGGGTTCAACCCAATAGTGACTACGTCGACCCAATAAATAGGTCCATCTATCTACTGTTAGACCCACCTATCTACTGTTGAGCATAACACTCTATCTCGTTCAGCAATATATGAAGGGGATCTTAACCATCAGCAGATGAGTGGGGCTAATAGTGAAAGTCCTACCATCCAGTAGATAAGCAGATCTAATAGAGGGGTCCAAAATAACTTTAGATAGGTAGACATCATAAAGAAGTTCGTACCTGGTAGTAGACAAAAAACTTGTGAAGAAGGTCCAAACAGAAGTTACAATCCGAAAATGTTCCCAAAATAACTGGATCAAAATAACGTCAGTATCATGTCCCTTCACCAGGATGGCCTAGTGTCTATAAAAAGAAAGGGTAGGTCAGGCAGCTTTGAACCAAGGGTACGACAATGCCACATCTGTCTCTCTTTCGAATGAGCTGGAGATTCTGTGATCATGACATGGGTAACAGGAAAACATTTTGCTCCTTCACATGCGTTCTGCCCTACTCCTTCTAAAGTCCCAAGACCGAGTCCCAAAGTAACAAGAGAAAGGTCTAGTGATGCAGAGGCTTCCAGTTCCTCTGGACCAGCCTCCTCTTTAGACCATACAAAACAGCTCAGGTTTGTCTTCCTCTACACCTTCTGGACACTCCTCTCTAAGCTGAGCTCCTCTATAAGCTATAGCGGTCACATATCCAGACAACGGAGCAGTTATCAGCTCCACTATGATGGCCCACATGAGAATGGCCGTGCTCTTCACCGGAGTATTACCTCCCAGAACCCAGCTTCTATTCCAGATTTCAGTCTGACGCCATACGCTGCAAGCAAACCTGCTAAACCCCAATGTCCCTGGTGGTAGTGGTAGAGGACTCTTCTGACTTCCCTTTAGTACACATTCTATCACCTTCTTGGGTGCTTTGTTTCTGGAGCGAAGTCAGCCAAAGCCCATGCTTTTGCAGCGTGCTTACTTACATGTCTACTACCCTATGGCAATAGTTCGTAGGTTAGTAGAGAAGAAGACTTATTTGATCAAGGGAGACAAAAGGACTTCATTGTAAAGGGATAGTACCAGCAAAACTCAGTGTCGTCACTCATTGGCCTAGAACATACATGTTTCTATCAAGATCTGTCAAATAGGTCTCACAACCTGCAGAAATTCTCAGGGGGCAATTGTTTGCTTGGTTACCTTTGGAATTGGGCAAAATCTGATCTTTTACTCTTTGCTTTGGGTTTCTGCTTAGAGCCAGCCAGCCGCGTAGCCTGCTGGCAATTAATATGGGTCACAGGGGCAGGGCTTGAATGGGAAGCCTCTGTGTGTCTATTACCCATGCTCCGATAGCAGCTGTGTATTTCGGCCGAATTAGGAAATTTAACTTCTGTAACCCCCCCCCCCCCCCCCGTGCCCTGGGGATGGGGGGGGTTCCCTTTAAAGAATACCTACCTTGGACATTCCAGGTTTAGGATGGTTGGACGGTATGTGCCGGGTTCTGTATGAAACAGGAAGCGACAGGGAGCATCTAGACCTGCTCCATGAACTGGTGGCGCATTGGAGCCGCACAAACCTGCCCCCCCCAGCTCAGAGTGGCCCCCAGATGTGCTGCTGTGCACCCATTGATGGCTTCGTGAATAACTCCACCCCACCCCTGTTTCCTATGCATGGACCGGCTCTATGTGTAGCAGGGCAGTTTAGCAGCATGTAAGCCCCTCTTCTCCAGTGTCTGAAAGATCTCCAGCCAGCCCACACACACTATGGTGGTAGCCCCCCTGCACTGGTACCTAATCCCTGCACCCCTGCCACTGTCTTCCACAAAACCCAACTACGGCTGCCTCCACCCCTGCCCCCTACCTAACTCCTCCACCCCTATGACTACCTACTCCTAACTGCCCCACTGCTGGCACTGTCCTCCACCTAATCCCTCCACCCCTACCACAGTCCTCCACCTAACCTCCTGCCACTGTCCTGCACCTATCCCAACAAACCCTGCCACTGTCTCCACCTAACTGCTTCAGCCCCTCCATTGTACTACACCCCTCACCTGCCATTGTCCTCCACTGCCTGCCACTGTCCTGGACCTAGCCCCTTCCCCCATTCACTGTCCTGCATCCCCACCCAACCCCGCCACCCCAGAAACAGGCTTGCAGGGGTAGTATGCAGGCTTCAACAATCAGAACGTACCAATACAGTATAAAAGATTCCAGGCCTATCCACCAGCCTTCCCCTGGGGCATTCCAAATTGGGATACTTCACTGTATGAACCCCCCCCCCCCCCCCCCGGGGTGCCGCAGAAATCACCTTTTTTCGGGCTCCCTTGCCGATATAAATATCAGATAGCTGCATCCCCAGCATCTTTGGACTGAGTACATGCTCCTGCCCCCAGGTAGGCAGCAGGATAGTGGGGGGTGAGCTGGATGGCTGTCCCATATAAGTGCCAGAGCGCAATATGCTCCTAATAACACTCATCCATTCCTATTTCCCCCAGCCAAATCCATCCATCTTACTTTCTGCTGCATTCATTCCTCCTTTTCCCAGCAGCATCCATCCATCCCACATTCTCCCAGCTGCATCCATTCATCCCTTTTTCTTCTAGCCACATCTATCCATCCCTCCTTTTCCCAGCTGTATCCATCCGTCGATCCTTTTCCCAGCTATATACTTTCATCCCTTCCTCTCCCAGCCACATCCATCCATCCATCCATCCCTCCTTCTCCCAGCTGCACCTATTCCTTCTCCCGCCCACATCACTCCCTCTCCCAGCCACATCCATCCATCCCTCCTTCTCCCAGCCACATCCATCCATCCCTCCTTCTCCCAGCTGCACCTATTGCTTCTCCCGCCCACATCCATCATCACTACCTCTCCCAGCCACATCTATCCATCCCAAATTCTCCCAGCCACATCTATCCATCCCTAATTCTCCCAGCCACATCTATCCATCCCTAATTCTCCCAGCCACATCTATCCATCCCTAATTCTCCCAGACACATCTATCCATCCCTAATTCTCCCAGCCACAACTATCCAACCCTCTTTCTTGTAGTCGCATCCATCCATTCCTCCATCTTTCAGCTGCATCCACCCACCCCCCCTTCTCCCAACCCCCTTTCTTCTAGCCACATGTATTAATCCCTCCTCCTCCCAAATCCATCCAACCCTCATTCTCCTATCCAGATCCATTCATCCTCCATCCTTTCAGCTGCATCAATCCATCTTTTCTTTTCCTAACCCATCCCTCTTTCTCCCAGATGCATCCATCTCCCAGCCACATACGTCCCTCTTCCTTTAAGCTGCATCCATTCATCCCCTTTTCTTCTAGCCACATCTATCCATCCCTCCTTTTCCCAGCCGTATCCATCCGTCAATCCTTTTCCCAACTACATAGTTTCATCCCTTCCTCTCGCAGCCACATCCATCCATCATTCCTTCTCCCAGCCACATACATCCCTCTTTCTTTCAGCTGCATCTATTCATCCCCCCTTCTCCCACCCCCTTTTCTTCTAGCTACATGTATCAATCCCTCCTCCTCCCAACTGTATCCATTCCACAATCCTTTTGACAGCTACATACTTTCATCTGTTCCTTTCCCAGCCACATCTATCCATCCCTCCATATTTCATCTGCTTCCATCCACCCCCCTTCTCCCAGCCTGTCCACCCATCCCTCCTTCTACCAGTATCCATCCACCATTCCTTCTCCCAGCCACATAATCCCTCTTACTGCATCCATTCATCCCCTTTTCTTCTAGCCACATCTGTCCATCCCTCCTTCTCCCAGCCGTATCCATCCGTCAATCCTTTTCCCAGCTATATACTTTCATCCCTTCCTCTCCCAGCCACATTCATCCATCATGCCTTCTCCCAACCACATCCATCCCTTCTTCTCCCAGCTGCACCTATCCTTTTTCCCACCCACATCCATCATCACTGCCTCTCTCAGCCCTATCATCCATCCGCCCTTCTACCAGCCACATCTATCCATCCCTCCTCCTCCCAGCTCCATCCATCCATCCCTCCTCCTCCCAGCTCCATCCATCCATCCCTCCTTCTCCCAGCTGCACCTATCCCTTCTCCCACCCACATCCATCATCATTCCCTCTCCCAGCCCTATTATCCATCTGTCCTTCTACCAGCCACATCTATCCATCCCTCCTCCTCCCAACCACATCCACCCATCCCTCCTACTCCCAGCTGCACCTATCCCTTCTCCCACCTGCATCCATCATCAATCCCTCTCCCAACCACATCCATCAATCCCTAATTCTCCGAACCACATCCATCCATCCATCCATCCCTCCTTCTCCCACCTGCACCTATCCCTTCTCCCACCTGCATCCATCATCAATCCCTCTCCCAACCACATCCATCCATTTCTAATTCTCCCAACCACATCTATCCAACCCTCCTCCCAGCCACATCCCTCCAACCCTCCTCCTCCCAACCACATCCATCCAACCCTAATTCTCCCAACCACATCTATCCAACCCTCCCCCCAGCCACAACCATCCAACCCTTTCTCACAGCCACATCCATCCATCCTTCCATCTTTCAGCTGCATCCATCCATCCACCCCCCTTCTCCCAGCCTGTCCATCCATCCCTCCTTCTCCCAGCTCAATCCATCTCTCCTTTAACCTCTTTCTCCTATACTAATCTCCCTAGGGCTGCTGTATCCCAATACTGGGCTGGGAATGGTACAGCAGGGCCCCAGTGGCTGTAATTTTGACCCCTGTCCCCACTCCAAGAATATGAACCTGATTCTATACAAACTACAAAGTAAAACTGCAACAAAAATGCAGCTGAGTTTAAAACGATACTTGAAAGTTTTGGTAAACACAGAAGAACCCGGTTAGAGGTTTTCTTTTCTCTGCCTTTGGATTTGATGTTGGCTCGTGTTTCCAGGCAGAAGCTCACAAGCTCCTTCCTCCGCCTGCCACTGATTCAGGTTCCTCGGGGGAAGCCCTAGAGGCGACTCTAATTAGCGCCTTGCCTTCAGTCTATGTGACAGGCGCAAGCGGAGATTGGCCAAGAGCCTTAACTAAGGCTGTCTGTATCCCGCGGCTGCCATAATAGAATTCCCAGGTGCTCGGGATTAGTTGACTCGCATCAGCTTTTAGATTATTTTTTTTTTTTTTACAGTAAAAAATGTTTAAGAGTTTTAGATGTAAAAAGGTTCAGAAGTCTAACGAGGATCTTGTGAAACGCGGACACAGCAATAAAAATAGGTTCCTCGGTACCCTCCGGCACAATGATCCCGACCTACAGGTGCCGGGGTGACATTTAGGTGGGAGTGTAAGTGCTGGGTGCAGTGGAGTAAATCCAGATAGACATTAGTGGTATAACTAGAATCGGCTTTGCAGTAAGAGAATGTCACCTTAATGTGGACCAAAATCCACGCCCCAACAGCCCTGATATCTATAAGATTCCAGGGATGCTGGATTCCCTCCCCCCTGGGGCATCCAGAACCAGGATGCCCTTTGTGTGGAACCCCCCAGGTCACCCTGAAAGTCACCTTCTTTCCCAGGGTAGTGCGGCATGCGGAGTGCGCTGATTGGACGAGCGGCTGCACATGCACCGTAGGACTGGGAAGAGGTGAGTTGGTTTCGGCAACCTAGAAGGTTTCATACAGCGGGACTCCCCCCGATCGGGCTGCCCCAGGGGCAAGGACCAAAACCCAGGATAGTCAAAAGAAGACCAAAACAGATGCCCCAAAGGCCCTGAAAACTATAAGATTCCAGGGCTGCTGGATTCCCTTCCCCCGGGGGCATCCAGAAACTCACCTTCTTTCCCGGTTCAACGGCGCATGCGCGAGCATCCCAGCTATCCCTTAAGCAGGGTGCATGCCTGCGCCAGGCATTTGTGAATGGCATCCCTGTTATAGGGTGCTCATATCCACTTATACAAAGGGCAGGAGCAGATCCGAGTGCACTGATTGTACGAGAGGCTGCGCATGCGCCATAGGACCAGGGAAGGGTTAGTGATATCGAGCGACTTCGGGGGTTTCACACCATGTCCAGGGGTCAAGGATCAAACCCAGGATAGTCAAAATCCTGTGTTATTGGTCCACTTTAACATGGCTAACACAGACAGGAAAAGCAGCAGGAACTTGTAGGGCTTTGTGTCATTTTCAGCATCCTGCTTCAGGGCCAGGGGATCGTGGAAAGGCAGGAGTGTCAACTTTAGGCTAAAGTTCCACTTTAAGTGGGGGGAATTGTGATACATATGATAGTGTGCAGATTGGCCTTGGATAGGTCCGTGGTACAAGATAAGAAGGATCTTGAGGTTGATGGAGTTTTGGGTCAGTACTGGTACAGGTGAGGTGGGTCTGCATGATGGATGACAGGAGTGTTGTGATGTGGGTTGCACCCAAGTTAAGTGGAGTCTGGGGGTAGATTGTGGCTACAATAAATAGGGTCTATTGCAGGTTGCAGCATAGGTGCAGGTTGGTGATCCAACAGAGAGAGGGGTCTGCAGGGAGGGTTGGGGTACAGGTGAGACGGGTCTGCAGGGAAGGTTGGGGTACAGGTGAGAGAGGTCTGCAGGGAAGCTTGGGGTACAGGTGAGAGAGGTCTGCAGGTAAGGTTGGGGTACAGGTGAGAGAGGTCTGCAGGGAAACTTGGGGTACAGGTGAGAGAGGTCTGCATGTAAGGTTGGGGTACAGGTAAGAGAGGTCTGCAGGGAGGGTTGGGGTACAGGTGAGAGAGGTCTGCATGTAAGGTTCGGGTACAGGTAAGAGAGGTCTGCAGGGAGGGTTGGGGTACAGGTGAGAGAGGTCTGCAGGGAGGGTTGGGGTACAGGTGAGAGAGGTCTGCAGGGAGGGTTGGGGTACAGGTGAAAGAGGTCTGCAGGTAAGGTTGGGGTACAGGTAAGAGAGGTCTGAAGGGAAGAATGAGATGTAGCTTAGAGGGGTCTGAGGAAGAGTTTGGGTGCCGGTGACAGAGGTTTTCGGGAGGATTGGGATAAAGGTGAGAAAGGCCTGCAGGAAAGATTCGGATGTAGGTGAGAGGTGATCTACAGGGAGAATTGGGGTACAAGTGAGAGATCTACAGGGAGAGTTGGGGTACTGGTGACAGAGGTCTGAAGGGGGGGGTTGGGGTACAGGTGAGAGAGGTCTGCAGGAAGGGTTGGGGTACAGGTGAGAGAGGTCTGCATGGAAGCTTGGGGTACAGGTGAGAGAGGTCTGCAGGGAAGGTTGAGGTACAGGTAAAGGAGATCTGCAGGGAGGGTTGGGGTACAGGTGAGAGGTCTGCAGGGAAGGTTGGGTTACATGTGAGACGGGTCTGCAGGAAAGGTTGGGGTACAGGTGAGAGAGGTCAGCAGAAAGGGTTGGGGTACAGGTGAGAGAGGTCTGCATGGAAGCTTGGGGTACAGGTGAGAGAGGTCTGCAGGGAAGGTTGGGTTACATGTGAGACAGGTCTGCAGGTAAGTTTGGGGTACAGGTAAGAAAGGTCTGCAGGGAGGGTTGGGGTACAGGTGAGAGAGGTCTGCATGGAAGCTTGGGGTACAGGTGGGAGTGGCTAGGGTACAGGTGAGAGAGGTCTGCAGGGAAGGTTGGGTTACATGTGAGACAGGTCTGCAGGAAAGGTTGAGGTACAGGTAAAGAAGGTCTGCAGGGAGGGTTGGGGTACAGGTGAGAGGTCTGCAGGGAAGGTTGGGTTACATGTGAGACGGGTCTGCAGGAAAGGTTGGGGTACAGGTGAGAGAGGTCTGCAGGAAAGGTTGGGGTACAGGTGAGAGAGGTCTGCAGGGAAGGTTGGGGTACAGGTGAGAGAGGTCTGCAGGGAAGGTTGGGTTACATGTGAGACGGGTCTGCATGAAAGGTTGGGGTACAGGTGAGACAGGTCTGCAGGAAAGGTTGGGGTACAGGTGAGAGAGGTCTGCAGGGAGGGTTGGGGTACAGGTGAGACGGGTCTACAGGAAAGGTTGGGGTACAGGTGAGAGAGGTCTGCAAGAAAGGTTGGGGTACAGGTGAGAGAGGTCTGCAGGGAAGGTTGGGGTACAGGTGAGAGAGGTCTGCAGGAAAGGTTGGGGTACAGGTCAGAGAGGTCTGCAGGGAGGGTTGGGGTACAGGTGAGAGAGGTCTGCAGGAAAGATTGGGGTACAGGTGAGAGAGGTCTGCAGGGAAGGTTGGGGTACAGGTGAGAGAGGTCTGCAGGGAAGGTTGGGGTACAGGTGAGACGGGTCTGCAGGGAGGGTTGGGGTACAGGTGAGAGAGGTCTGCAGGAAAGATTGGGGTACAGGTGAGAGAGGTCTGCAGGAAAGATTGGGGTACAGGTGAGAGAGGTCTTCAGGGAGGGTTGGGGTACAGGTGAGAGAGGTCTGCAGGGAAGGTTGGGGTACAGGTGAGACGGGTCTGCAGGAAAGGTTGGAGTACAGGTGAGAGAGGTCTGCAGGGAGGGTTGGGGTACAGGTGAGAGAGGTCTGCAGGAAAGATTGGGGTACAGGTGAGAGAGGTCTTCAGGGAAGGTTGGGTTACAGGTGAGAAAGGTTTGTAGGTGGGTTTGTTGGTGGATACTTATTTGACACAAGCAATAAAAATGGAAGAACTGTATATACACATGGCTTGTAGCAGCACATAAGAGGCATTGCCAGCAAGCTCTAATGGACATAGCAGAGCAGATAATAATGTCTAATATAGGGACATGTCCCCTTTATGTCTGTTTGCTGTCATTTGTAGTTAATGAGGAGGCCCTGTCACCATAGGGTGTGACCCCCTGCCCACCCTGTGTGTTGGTCGGTTATAAGCTGAGGGCCTGTGGCTCAGTAAATGACTTCCTCCCGCAGCATCCCTGGCATCCCGCAGCAATCTGTCATGGAGCCGCACATTAATCCTCCAATGAGAGGCGGCCTGGACCTTAATGATCCCCGTCTGCTGGATGTTTACAGGCTGACAAAACTCCTCTCTGATTCATTGTTTCTGCCGCATTAGGAACAATTAGCGGATACAGCGGGCGCTGAGATGTATCACTGCCATCACCCTGTGATGGTGACATCATACAACCAGACTTTTCAGGGTGAGAAAGAGGGACAATTGTTAAATTAGGCCACGCCCCTCATTGAGTGATGGCTAGGAGATACATTGTAACAGTTACAACAATAGAAACACTTTGAATAGGCAAATGAATCATTTATTGATGCAGATCTGCATGTTACACCTCAAAGAGGGACAATATGTAAATGAAGCCACGCCCCTTCATTGAGGGATGGATGAAGCCACACCCTCTCATTGAGGGATGGATGAAGCCACGCCCATCCTTGAGGGATGGATAGGAGATATATTGTAACAGTTACAACAATAGAAACACTTTAAATAGGCAAATGAATCATTTATTGATGCAGATCTGCATGTTACACCTCAAAGAGGGACAATATTTAAATGAAGCCACGCCCTTTCATTGAGGGATGGATGAAGCCACACCCTCTCATTGAGGGATGGATGAAGCCACGCCCCATCCTTGAGGGATGGATAGGAGATACATTGTAACAGTTACAACAATAGAAACATCTTAAATAGGCAAATGAATCATTTATTGCTGCAGATCTCCATGTTACACCTCAAAGAGGGACAATATGTAAATGAAGCCACGGCCCTTGTTGAGGGCTAGATGAAGCCATACCCTCCTCAATTGGGGCTGGATGAAGCCACGCCCTCCACATTGAGGGATGGATGGGAGATACATTGTAACAGTTACAACAATATAAACACTTTGAATAGGCAAATTAATCATTTATTTCTGCAGATCTTCATGTTACACATCAAAGAGGGACAAAGGAGAACAACAGGGGACAGGGGGGAATGGACTCCAAAGAGGGACAGTCCCTCCAAATCAGGGACACTTGGGAGGTATGGGTGACATCACCAGGGCCGTCTTTCCTTTTAGGCAGCCCTAGGCCTGTACCTAGGATGACTAACCGCAGGGGGCGCTTTAGAGTGCGCCGTTAAAGCTATATTAAATTAAAAAAGAAGTCCCGTTGCAGGAGCATCTCCTGACCAGGACAGGACCTGACCTTTCCGGCCCCCACTGCTGTGGTCATGTGACTCCTATGTGTTCAAAGCTAGGAAGCAGTTAAGAAGATTAGATCCTAGACCTACAGTACTAGACCTACAGTACTATCTATCTATCTACACCCAAGACCTAGGCAGACCTATGATAGACCTGAGACCTACCCAGATCAGTTTAGACCTGAGACCTACCTAAAATGGTCTAGACCTGAGACCTACCCAGATCTTTCAAGAACTGAGATCTAGCCAGGTCTGTCAAGACATGACAACTACCCTGATCTGTCTAAACCCAAGACCTACCCGGATCGGTTTAGACCTGAGACCTAGCCAGATCTGTCTAAATCTGAGAGCTACTCAGATCAGTTTAGACACGAGACCTACCCAGATCAATCTAGACTCAAGACCTACCCAAATCTGTCAAGAACCAAGACCCATCCAAAATGGTCTAGACCTGAGACCCACCCCGATCTGTCAAGATCCGAGACCTACCCAGATCCATCTAGACCCAAGACCTACCCAAATCTGTCAAGAACCGAGACCCATCCAAAATGGACCTACCCAGATCAGTTTAGACCTGAGAGCCAACCCAGATAGGTCTAGCCCCGGACCTATTTCGATCCGTCTTGATTCAAGACCTACCCAGATAGATATAGATCTGAGAGCCAACCCACATCTGTCTAGACCGGGAACCTACCCAGATCTATCTAGAACTGAGACCTGGCAGATAGGTCCAGACCTGAGACCTACCCAGAATGGTCTAGCCCTGGACCTATCCAGCTCATCCTAGATCAGAGACCTACCCAGATCTATCTAGAACTAAGATCTAGGTACATAGGTCCAGACCCGAAACCTACCCAGAAAGGTCTAGCCCTGGACCTATCCAGCTCTTCCTAGATCTAAGACCTACCCAGATCTGTCTAGACCCAAGACCTACCTAAAATGGTCTAGACCTGAGACCTACCCAGATCTTTCAAGACCTGAGACCTACCCAGATTGGTTTAGACCTGAGAGCCAACCCAGATAGGTCTAGCCCCTGACCTATTCCGATTGGTTTAGATCTGAGACCTACCCAGATTTAAGGCTTCAAGCAAGCAGCTAAGTGGTCTGAAGGCCTCTTTATCTACTTGACAAAGGAGGCGGTCCATACCATGGGGGTGTGGCTTTTAGAGTGACATGTTGGTGGGCAGGGATTAAGGCAATGTGTTTATAGGCTCCCTCATAATTGTGTGTAGTCATTAATCCCTTTGTTTCTTCCAGAATACAAACCAATTACCTGTCGCTCCAAAGAATAAACCAGGAGCTGGAGGAGAAGCTGCACAGGATGGTGAGATTTCACGTTTCACTTGA